>CM060603.1:31097068-31652068 GCA_030578255.1 Tiaroga cobitis
AGCCCCGGAGCTCCTGGTCAGGCCCCTACTTGATGACACACTGGACCCCCTGAGGCTGGCCCCTCCCCTAACAATAGAGCACATTCGCATCAGTCCGCCACTCAATCACGTTACTACAGCCTACATACAGTTTGCTACTAGCTAGCTAGCTATCCCTTCGTCACGGAAATGCGTAGGCTATTACCTGGATGCGATCACTTACAAAACAGATCGGTGTCCTTATTTAAATTTCAGAAAAACGACCATATTAAGAAGAGGTGGATAAATTTTTTGAAGAGCCACCTTGATGGACCTTTCTCCTGCCTCGGTTTTTCATCCTCCCATCCCGAAAGCAGTATCACCTAATATCACCGTCGGCAGCTTTCCCTCGAGTGGGCGTGGTTTCAGCGCAGCCAGCAGACACGCCCCTAGCGTTTAATTTTTTCAAGATTTTGATAGCTTATTTTATTTACTTGGTGGCTTTTCTTATTCAAATTTGGCTGGGTGGCTAATAACACATTTTTCTGTGGTGTGACAAACTCAGAACACATACTTAATTTTGACTTTACATGGACTTTAAAGCTGCAGTCCGTAGTTTTTCCTCTTTGTCGCCATCTCAGTTTGAAGTCTGCAATTAGTATATAACTATTATAAATAGTTATTCGCAGAATTATCAACTTTTCATGGGTTGTGCCTCTGCACGGCACAGCGCAGATGAATCCAATGTTTTGAGGAGAATGTGCGGCTGTCAGTCACCGCGCCAGTGTGGATACTGTCATTCGGAATCACAGATTCTACTTTTCAGAAGTATGACCAACATAAGAATTTTCATCGGAAAATGTCCTCTGAACAAGTAACATCCACTTTTGTTCTGACCAACTAAGGGCCCGGTTGCAGTCTCTTTTTTTTTTTTCTTTCTGTAGCCACTTCGAAGTCTTTTGCATTTTACAACGGGTAAATCTCCAGTTGTCACTGGTGATTTGTTGTTTGAACCTTTCTGGACCCGCCATCAAACTGATAAGTTTAATTACAATTATATCAATATGCTGTGAGAAAAGGCTACAAATCTCCACCTCCAACATCCTCACACGCAATATAGCCTACTAGCCGAGACTCCTCCTTTATGTGTACAGATGAGACGTAATGACACAAAGACATGCCCGAATATCACGCGGAAATCCACCAGTACCACTGGAATTAAAAACATTATTACAAGCTTTCCGAATCGAGCTAAGGCAAGCAGATAGTTTTGAACACTGGCTGGTTATGTACTTGCTCAAAAATGTATTTTGGATCATTTTTAACCCAAAAAAGTTACGGAATGCAGCTTTAAATAAATAATGGCATGGTCTAATATGTCATGTTGTTCATCTGAGGTGGTATTTACTTGATAAAAAACATCTGGTCGTCGGCTGGTCTTAAATATATATATATATATATATATATATATATATATATATATATATATATATATATATATATTTTTTTTTTTTTTGTGTATATATAAATACTTAGGACAATTTGGTACATTATCAGAAAGTGGTAAAACAGCATTTTTAGTTTAGTTTAAGTATTTTTCAGATCTGATTTGAAAAGAATTATCACAATCCAAGAGCAATTTTTTTCCCCACTATAAATTCTGCTGTTAAACCCCTCTGTTGGTCTTTTCCCCGCTGAGTCTCTTGCTATGTGTGACAAATTTCTAAATTTCTTTGTGGATAAGATGAGGCATATTAGGCTAAATATCTCCTCTTCATCTCATGATTCTCCACTTCTCAAAAAGTCCAATTTAGACCCGATAGCTCTGACAAATTTTAGGCAAAATAGTGTTTCACCAACTACAGAGCTTTCTGAATAAAAAGACGATTTTTGAAGTGTTCCAATCGGGTTTTAGGAAAAACCATTCCACAGAAACAGCATTGGTAAAAGTTTTATACTATATTTTACTGACTCTTGACTCTGGCAAGTCTTCTGTGTTAGTGCTGCTAGATTTGAGTGTGGTGTTTGACACGATTGACCACTCTGTTCTGATCTCTCGTTTGGGGCACTGGATGAGCATTCTGGGAAATGCTCTTAAATGGTTTCAATCCTATTTTAATAGTAGAAGGTTATCTGTTAATATTGGTGAATTTACTTTGGATGCAGCTTCTTTTACGTGTGGGGTCCCTCAAGGTTCTATTCTTGCTCCGATTTTATTCTCCTTGTATATGCTTCCCCTGGGGTCGATTTTTAAGAAACACGGCATCTAATTTCACTGTTACACTGACAATACCCGAATCTATTTGCCCCTGGGATCAAACATCTTTTTTTTTTTTTTTTTTTTTTTGGCTTGTCTAACTGATCTAAAGGCCTGGATGTCCCTAAATTTACTTCACCTCAATGAAGGCAAAACTGAGATTATAAATTTTGAATCTTCAGAAGCTGCTATCTGTCCTTGCTTAAATTTTGGCCATTTGTCTCCATGTGTGAAACCCCTAGTGAAGAATTTGGGCGTGTTTTTTGATAAATTGACAAACAGATTAGTATGGTAGTCAAAACCAGTTTTTGTCATCACAGAGTCCTAGCTAAAGTAAAATCATTTCTTTCTTTTAAGGACTTTGAAAGGGTGATTCAGGCTTTTATCTCAACAAGGCTTGACTACTGTAATTACCTTGGGTATTAACCAAGCATCTCTTAACCATCTGCAAATGGTACAAAATGCAGCTGTTTGGCTCCTTACTGGTGTGTGTAAATGAGAGCACATCACTCCAGTTCTGATATCTCTGCATTGGCTCCCAATTCGTTACAGACGAAAAAGTCTTGTTGCTGGTTTTTAAATCTTTGAATGGATTAGCTCCCGTAGATATTTTCGATTTATTATCTGTTCAAAATCTTGGAAGGTCTCTCATCCAACCAGAGACTGTTAAATGTTCCTCGGGCTAGACTGAAAGATCGAACGCTTGTCGTTTCTGCACCGAAACTATGGAACAGCCTAACTGTTTTTATTAGAACTAATAATAATAATAATTTGTTACATTTATATAGTGCTTTTCTCTGCACTCAAAGCGCTTTACATAGAGGGGGGGGAATCTCCTCAACCACCACCAATGTGCAGCATCCACCTGGATGATGCGATGGCAGCCATAGTGCGCCAGAACGCCCACCACACACCAGCTTATATAGGTGGAGAGGAGACTGAGTGTTGTAGCCAATCAGTGTATATATATGGGGATGATTAGGAGGCCATGATGGACAGAGGCCAGTTGGCAAATTTGGCCAGGATGCCGGTGTTACACCCCTACTCTTTCGAAGGACATCCTTTTTTAGGGTGGGATTTTAAATGACCACAGAGAGTCAGAGAGAACTGCCTCAACACTGCATGAGTTTAAATCAAAACCTACCTTTTTTTTCTTTGGTTTTTAATTGTAGTTGAGTTGTGCTGTATCTGATCTGTTCTGTTCTGTAATTTATGTTGTACTTGGTGTTAAATGTTGATGATATTTGATTTAGTGTACAGCACCTTCGTCAACAATTGTTGTTTTTAGTGGTGCTATATAAAAAAGCTGAGTTGAGTATCTATATATATTTCATGATACTACTGTATTTAATAAATTCAGCCTGGGTGAGCATGAGAGATTTCTTTCAAAAACATAAAAATTCCACACATTTGAACGGTAGTTTATTTGTAATAAAAAATTTATATATTGAAAATTTCACATTAGAATGTTATTATAAATGTTAATTCCTTTGCTCTCTTAACCTTTTACACAGTTATTTTATATTTCTGCTTGAGGTAGTAGCTCTTCAACAGAATGGCTTTCCTTTGCATGCATTAATTTTTTTAATTTGGTTTGATGGCGATGCCTCAGAGACATGAGATTTGTGTGTAGAGAGTGAAATAGAGATGGGGGATGGGAGAGATAGAGAGAGCAGCCACATTATCCATAATCCAGTCACAGCTGTCTGCGGTTTGGCGACACTGCTACAGCAGGTCCCTGCTAATAGCTCTATA
Source organism: Tiaroga cobitis (assembly GCA_030578255.1). Taxonomy (NCBI): domain Eukaryota; kingdom Metazoa; phylum Chordata; class Actinopteri; order Cypriniformes; family Leuciscidae; genus Tiaroga; species Tiaroga cobitis. The sequence continues at coordinate 31,101,039 of CM060603.1, forward strand.
TTTCATAGCGGAAAATGCCCTGCCACAACCCACTTGATGTACGACAATGTCTTAGTTTCACCCACAACCTCCCCACCATTCCTACCCCTCTTCTTGCATGCTTTACTGTCCTCTCCCTCAAACTCACAGGTTCTCTCTTTTTCTCTCTCGTCTTTGTCTTGCTCTGCAGTTTGATAAAGCATATGCCTACAGCGTCCGCCACATGTTTGGGAAGGAAGGCAAGCGCACTGACTACACCCCCTACAGTTGCATGAAGGTGATTTTGTCAAACCCACCCAGCCAAGGCGACTACCATGGTGAGTCATACTGAGTCAGAATGTTGGTTTTATATGCGATCGGTCCCCCGAGGCCCATGTTTAGTTCTGTAGTGAAGATAATTAAAAGACTGTTTAGTACGCAGGTGGTCTTGAATTAGTTATTAAAATACCAGTCTACGTTTAATACCAATAAAGTCCACACTGCCTAATTGATAACACCTGTTTTTCGCAATGCACATAATAGATGAAATTGATTCAAAATTGAGCATCACTGTTCTGCTTACTATGAAGGCCGGTGAACTTAATGTTGAGTACGCCAAATGGTGGAGGGCATTCATTTCTAAAATACACTGTCACAAAGCTATACATCACTGGCACTTTGTTTAAAAGTGAAATGTTCCATTGATAATGTAGCATCAATTTATTTTTGTTTATACATTTTTTTTATAGCTGTTAAGACTATTTTATCCTTTTTTTTAACGTCAAATATCTTATTTCTACTTGTGTACTTCCATATGATGTTTAAAAATGAAAATCAATTATTTAAAAAAAAAACTCACATTTTTCCTCTGTATATATTTGTGTGTGTGTATATATATATATATATATATATAAAGATGTTAATACTTTTATTCAGTAAGGATGCGTTCATTTGATTTAAAAATGACAGGAAATACAATAAACATTTATAATTTTACAGAAGATTTCTATCTCAAATAAATGTTGTTCATTGAATGAACAACTATTCATGTGTGTGTATATTTCCTGCTGGTAGTCTTTGGGTCCATTCAATTGAGAGTTATAAATCCCTGGAAAGATCTTACATTTTCTCAATTTTCAAAATCAATAGCTTGGAATCTCCACCCGGGATTACATGATCATAACTGCAAAAATACTTATTTGAACCATCATACAGTATGGATAATTTAGCTCCCTTTTTGGAAACAACCACACAAGTAGTACACCCATCTAGCAGTGGCCTTCAAGGGCACAAAAAAACATGTGGGTCGTATATGGAAGTAAAATAATGTCAAATGTTTTTGAAACAAAAAGCATGTTGAATTGCACCAATTGAAAAAAAATATGCATTGCGTTAACCATGCTTGTATTTTAATCCATTGTATTTTTAAGGCTTGCATTTTTATGGGCTGAAATTCAACATGGTTGAATTTTTAAGCTGTGATTTAATCTACCAGACACTCCGATTGATGCACGAAAACACAAAGCCAATGTAATCCTGCTCTTAGTTACCCTTCTGCCATCTTATCTTATATTTTATTTGCTCATTTGTCCCATAGAGCGCGTTTCGTGGCGCGCCAGCCACAAGATCTCTCCCTATTACAGTTGCCTGATTCTCCGATTGACATTCTGAAGGAGAATGATTTTGACCACTCAATTACGTTTTGTTTTTTATAAAGCCTTTCTTTAAAGTGAATTTCGTTTTTAATAAATTGTATCTTAATTTCAATCAATGTTTGATCAACCAATTCCCTGGATTTAATAAGAAGCAAAGCAGACATATAGGCATAGGCATAGCAATTAAATCATGAAATTTTTGCATTGCACATTTCTCACAGCACAGGCATGATAAATAAATCAAGGTAGAAATGTCTAGCCTACTTTTAAACGAAACAATTCAAAACAAAAATAAATAGACTACTCTCAGATAATGTAATCCGTATGAAATGAGCATTTCTCTCGGCGCGTTCACTACTGCGAAGATGGCTCCAATACGACGCGCGCTCCATTATGGACAAAAAGAGCGAATAAAATAAGATGACAAATAGATAGGCTACATAAGAGCAGGTCAGGATTGCACTGTCTGTTTGCACATGTGCATCAATCGGAGTGTCTGGTAGATTAAAACAGTGAGAGATCGTGTGGCTGGCCCGACGCTTAGCCACGAGACGCGCTCCAATACGGGCAAAGGAGCGAATAAAATATACGATAAGATGAAAAAATTGTAAATAAGAGATGGATTGCACTTTATGTGCTCTCTTTGGAGTGTCTGGTTCATGTAAACAGTGAGAGATCTTGTGGCAGGCGCGACGCTAATAGGTGACGTGACGCGCGCTCCAAATGGACAAAAAAATATAAAATAAGATGACTAATACCCCTACTGTAGCCTACGCAGCCCTGGATAATAGCGGAGACAATTCACGTTATAACACAGAGATGACCAGATATCATGGTAGAGATGTAATTTTTAATTGCTGAATTTAATTTATAATTGTAATTTGGTTGTATTTAATGATGCTATATTTAAATAAAATTGCCTTTGCCAAAACCCAGCCATCAATTTAGTATTCCGTCATAGTGACTAAAACAAACAATTCACTCTGTTTCAGTGTATTACAGCTGTTTTACTAAAACTTAATATCAAAGCCAACGGCGAGAGAATTTAGTTTTGCAGTGGACAAATCACCTTACTTTGCACGGGGGTAAAAATAAGTATCATAAGACACTTGAGTAAACGCTCGTGTGTTTTGTGTCTTAATCAACCTTTTCCATACACATATGAATTATAACTGTACTCATCGCTCTGTCCATTTCAGCAAATGACGTTTTGTGAAGGCCTCTCCTGTTGCTTTGGTGCTTGTCAACACGCGCGTGCACCCCCTGCTGGTAAAGCCGACTACAGCAGATGGAGATTATGATCGGTAATCTACTGCTTTTCCTGCAGTTCCTGGATGTCGACGTTGAATTTACTGTCGAGTTTGAACCACTGAATTTGTGGAAGCGAATTTTCAAGGCGAAATAAAATGGACCGAAATTTGCCTGTTGAATATTATAGGTTGTATTTTTAAACAGTTTGAAAATTTTGGAAGTGAAATATGAAAGGTGAATATGGATTATTGAATTTTTAATATCGAAAATGTGTTTGAAATGTTTTTAATTGAAATATTCACAGCTTAAATATTCAACCATGTTGAATTTCAGCCCATAAAAATGCAAGCCTTAAAAATACAATGGATTAAAATGCAAGCATGGTTAACGCAATGCATATTTTTTTTCAATTGGTGCAATTCAACATGCTTTTTGTTTCAAAAACATTTGACATTATTTTACTTCCATAGTCGTATTCCTACTTTCCAGTAGAACATATTGGTTTGGACTGTTTGTGATGCTTGTAAACCCATTTTCTCCATCTTTTCTCCTTCTTCCTCACAGGGTGTCCATTCCGCCACAGCGACCCTGAGCTACTGAAACAGAAGTTGCAGTCCTATAAAATCTCCCCTAGTGGGATCAATCAGGTTTGTCCGACAACTAAAACACTCTATTTAGCAGGCTCAGCACAATGTGCAAAGACAGAGGGCTGTCCACTGGGTTAAGGGGGGGGGGGTCTGTTTTAAGCGAGGTGTCCTTGAGAGTGTAAAGGGATTTTTAAAACAACTTGGCATTCAAAATTATTTGTGTGAATTCACCTCAACAACCACAGACCAAACAAAATCTACCAAATATTGTGTAGAAAAGACATTAGCTTGACAATTAAAATGATACGATTGTATAATAATCATAGAAAAATGGTGCAATTTATTTTTAACAAGGCATCCCTGAAAGCCCCATCCTGCAGTACTTTTGGAATATTAATGAATCTGCTGTACTTCTGGAATATTAATGACAAAAAGAAATAACGCTCTAGATTCTCCAGTGTAATGACAGCTTCAGCTCTCTGTGTTGATTACTTTGACCTTTGCTGTATCCAGTGATTTGATGCGTTCTTTAAAGTACTCTTAAAAGTCATTTCGGCGGACTTTTTTTAAACACATTAAAGCAGCTGCAACGGGCTAGGCAGTGAAATGAGATGGACCAGCCTTGCTGTAATGTTCTCATGGAGTTATAATCCTTTGACGCTAATGTAATTAACGAGCTGGTTTTAATAAGGCCATTAAGTTCAATGTTAAAAGGCTCTTAAAAAGAATATATTCATGAAGTCAAATGTTGCGTACTATCTCTGGTTGTGCTCTTAAGATTTCTAGTGGATGACTGAAGGTAACTATCATATTAATATGATATCAAATTATCAATATATCATATAAATACAATCAAAATATTGTTTATAATATTTGTTTATTATTGTTATTTTGGGGGGTGAACTGAAAATTATAATTTTAAAAATAGGTACTTAACATAATGTTGATGTGTTGTTATATATTTTGAACTTCAGTTATATAAAGCATGTAGTTTGAAGTGCGTGAAAATCGTTCTTAGCTATTTGAAAATCGTTTGCATGTTTCCACTGTAAGGTGTGCTGGGGTTTTTTCTCACATGGCTCATCCACTACCACCCATCGTGCGGTTGAGGGAAATGGCTGATGGCTGCCTAATGCAGTCTGACATGCCAGCCCAAGGGTAGCACATTTCCAATCCAATTAAATTCATAATTTCATTGGAGACCCCAAGCAGTGTCCTTATACACTCTGTGTTCAGAGTCTTAGACCTGTGGGCGTGTGAAGCAACAGCTTGATGTTCACCCCAGGAGCTCTCGCAGCACGTGGCCCTCTCGCTGCAGAGCCAGCCCAGTGCGCTGGATAATTAAAAACCTCAGAAAAGGTGAAAAGCCCGGGCAGTAGGGTGATTAAAATGCAGAACGTCAACCTTCTCAGTCAACCTGTCTATTGACAAAGTGACATTACAGTCAAAAGGGCGAGACTCCAGTCTGGAGGAGAGCTACTGTAGAAAACTCAGCTCTCCTCTCTCACTCACAGTTAGAGCCCTTCACAGCGTGGCTCCTACCTCAGGAAGTGCAGATTAAAGGATCGCATGTTTGGTTCACAGTTCAAACAGTGCAAGAAGTAGTGAGAACATGTAGAGTTCACACGTAGCACGCATGTTATGAATTTAATCCCAACATTTTTCATGCCACTTCGTAATACTTAAACATCCCCTGAAATTATAGCCTTATGTTGTGGCTGTCTGATTGTTTGCTGTTAAGTTACTAAGTAGTGACGTGACAGGTATGATAAAGCAGTCAGAACAAAGTCAATCTGTGTACGGTGCAGCTTTGAGTTCCAAGGTTTACATTAAGGAATTGCATTTTAAGTGTGATGATTACTTGCGTACAATGCGTAGGTTGTAGGACGATATATTGGCTATGTATTGAATATTCACGTTATATTAACAATGGTTTTACTAGCAATAATAAATTAAGTAATATCCTGAATATTGCAGAAAATAATACTTTTTTAACATTGAAAAGCCTTTTTTGATCCACACATATAAAGTGTTGAAATGTTTCCATATTGTTTCTGATTTAAACTTCTGTTTCAAAGAGGGTGCTATGTTCAAGTCATTTATGTGAGTCAGTTCAATGAAATGATTCAAAACTCTGATTCATTTTTCTTATATTATATTGTTTTAGTTATGTTGATAAATGTTCCTGATAATAGTGGAAAACCTTTTGTTCAGTTTACCGCTAGTTCTTTTGTCAATCATTTTAAAATCTAATTGGCAACAAGCTCTGGTTTTTAAATGTTTATTCTGATGGTTTTAATTAGATTTAAAAGTCTGAAATTCAGCTACCTTAAAAAAATATATTTTAAGACAAACACACAAGTTTTCCACAAGTCAAAAGAGTGCAGTTTTAAATGTGTAATGCATGTTATTAGCTGTTCTTGTCTGTTATCCACAGGCAATATTTAAACCAGTGATTTTATCTTGTCTTTCACAGCATATGTCGAACCCCTAGCTGGTGTCTTGCTGTATATGTTACCATTGCTTCCCCGTAGCGATCGTCTCCGGAGCTTCGAGTTAGGTGTTGGATGGTGTTGTCTCTCACCTCTAAATCCATGTATTATGCATTTCTGCTCTTGCCAATGTTAGCTAAGGTGGAATGCCATACTTTACCACAGGGAATACATGGTGTTAAAAGCATCACCTGAGGGGAGGTCTGAGCAAAAAAGAAAAGGAAAGAGAAGCAGATTGTAACCACTTTTCCATTGCTCTTTGATACCATTTTGCCCCTGTTCCTCACTTGAAACCTCATAAACGTGTGCTGTCTCAGCAAAAATAGCACAATGCGTTGTTAACGGTGTTATTCATTTTTATTGCTTATCAAAGACTTCTTAGATATTGATTTGACATTTTGGCCTCCTTTGTCGCGCAGTTGGATGACACATGACCACATTAAAAGCCTGATATGAATGCGCCTCCAGACTCGTGATCGGATTCAGAGGTGGTCAGGGAAAGTTTCTGACGTTCAACAAAACGTAAACTACTGTTATCTAACTACACAAGTAATATGTAATACAGACACTGTTTGTGCTACAAACAATCATTATCCCTCACTTTGATAGGCTTAGTTAAACATTTTCTGTCAGGCTGAATTTTTATCTTATTTTAGTTCTTATTAAGATACCATTGATATATTTTTATTTTTATTTTTATTTTTTAGCATGTTTACTTTGGGGATGTTTCTAAAGTATGGAAGCACATTAGACCAGATACATTTTTTATCTGTCAGAATGGCAAAACTCATTTCGAGTTCTCCGTCAGTATTTTGGTTTACACAACCTCTGCAGTGCAATATGTAAGTGGCTTTTTCCATTTTGTGCTGATCTCTATCCAATCATGCTAGAGACACATTAGAATGAAGGTGTAAATGAAGATCTCAGCTAAAGAATATCCAGGGACTCTTTGGATGTGAAACGCATGTTAATAGCACATGTTCAATGTGCTTTTGACATTTGATGCTATTCACTGTTTGTTTTGTTCTATTCTTAATATTTTGTCTTTAATAATGTAATAATGTAAGCAGATACCTTTTTGGAGCATACATGTAAATGGATTATAAATAATTAAGACCCTTTTTTTCATTATCACTGTGCTCTCGGGCCCCCAACCGCTCACCTCTCTCTCTCTCTCTCTCGCTCTCGCTCTCGCTCTCTCTCGCTCTCTCTCGCTCTCTCTCTCTCTGTTTTTTCACAGGTTCTGGAGCTGGTCAAGGGAATGCACTATCAGCTGGCCTGCCAGAAGTACTTTGAGCTGACACACAGTGTAAGGATGCTTTTCATTTTGGCCTGCTGTAATTGGACCTGCTTTTGTCAGCTTAGGGACAGCCCTGAGAAGTCTTTACAGAGCCTGACCATTGTAGTCACATCTGCCTTTAGTTGACCTCAAATAAAATCAAAGCAATTTTAAGATTAATTTTCCTTCTGATACGTGGTGTCCACTACAATGCACAGATCTCTCTTTTTTTTTCTTTTTTCTTTTTTTTCTTTATGAGCAACATGGGTGATTACATTTGATACTTAGCCATAAATCTGTATGATGTCATTTTTGGCTCTGTCCCAAATGCTGCACTTGATGTGAATTTGCAGATTTGCGGTGACCACTGCTTGTGTCAGTGAAGTCCACAGTCCGTAGGGTGTCCCATTTGAGGGTTTAGGGTGGCATTTGGGACAGGGTCTTTGTCATAGTGTTCCTTTATTTATAATATCAATTCAGCATGGCTGATGGAAATGGTAATGCACCAACAAGGTTTGAAATTGCAACCATTTTGGTTGCATATGCTCTCGAAATTGAGTCTGTGCGACCTCAAAATATATTTGGGAGCATATGTGCTAGTGCAAATAATTCTTATGGTGTTTTATAGAGATGCACCGGTCGACCAGCCATAAATCAAAACCAGCTGTTTTTTTCTCCAAACACCACTGGCAATTGGTTTTTAGTTTTATTTTGGCTGATCTCTGTTCCGGAATATATGCAGTGTGTGTGTGTGTGTGTGTGTATATATATATATATATATATATATATATATATATATATATATATATATATATATATATATATATATATATATATATATATATATATACATATATATATATATATATATATATATATATATATATATATACATATATACATATATATATATATATATATATATATATATATATATATATATATATATATATATATATACATATATACATATATATATATATATATATATATATATATATATACATACATACATACATACATACATACACACACACACACACACACACACACACACACACACACACACACACACACACACACACACACACACACACACACTGTCTATTCCGGATCTTTAATATTTTCTCAGCATGTTTAAGGCTGATATTATGGTCATATTTTCTAGGTAAGGGAGCAGAAACTCGTTTTTAAAATCAAATGATAAATGTGCTGAATCTTTGCTTTTTCTATTCAGATTGGACTTTGGGCTTTGCAGTTTCAATATGCTTTCTTTGACGGGCATAATTGTGTGTCAGAGCTGGTTGAGAAAGCAAATGATTACAGCTCTATTTAAATGGTTATCTAATAGATTTCTTCTTCCTAGTAGAAGTTTTAAATTGGAGGGGGTGGATAGAACTCTGGCAGCAACCTTTTTGTATTTTATTTATTTTGATTTTTTGCCAAGCAGAGAGAAATATTTCAGGCTATGTCAGTCAAGATTACCTGTGTGACACCTATGCCCTGTCCCTCGACTAAAACAGCAGCCCAGCTGTCAGGTTGAGAATGAAAATGTGCACACACCAACGCCACGCAAACAGACGCTATCTGTTAGGTGACAGGTTAATGTAAAGAGGGGGAAGAGACCGTCTTGGATATGAGAGAGCTTGGTAAACCTTTTTAGATGTTTGTCAGCAATGTGTAACAAGATGGATTTTAAATGGGGAAGCTTTAGTAAAAGGTAAAGTCATGAATGATGATGGCATTTCTCACCATCTACCAGAAGCAATTTTATAGGTTTTTATACTTTTTCACTAATTTAGTTGTTAGTTTATTTAATTTCATTAATTTATTTTGTTTTCACTTTAGTTTCATTTTCAGTAGTTGTTAATTGATTGTTGATTTTAGTTGTTTTTTTATTTCGTTTTCTAACCCTAGTTTTAAGTTTTATTTTGTTTTTAGTATCAGTATTTTAGGGCTGCCAAAGTTAATGCGCTAGATGGTATCATTAAAAAGAATTAATGTTGTTACATTTCACGTCACACTCCAGTGTTATCTATGCCATTTTTTTTTTATTATGATATAACATGTTTTATATTAATTTGGGACCACATTAAATATAGACTACCATTCAAAAGTTAGTGTTTGGTATGATTTTTAAAAATATTTTAAAAGCATTTCTGCATCTCTGCATTTATTTTATCAAAAAACATTAAAAATCGTAAGATTATAGATCATTGTCAAAATAACAAGCTTATATATTGCAATTTTGAATTTTCTTCTCAGAATTGTGAGAAAAATAAGAACTGTGAGATATAAGGTTGAAATTACCTTTTTTATTTTTATTTTTTTATTTTTTTTATTGCTAGGCTTCCATGCAGAACTGTAATTCTCTGCCACTAGGCTCCGCTCACAAAACACCCGAATGGTCTATTATGATTTAAAATAACGGTTTTCTATTTTAATATATTACTCGTCTTCAGTGTCACATGATCCTTCAGAAATCCTTCTACTATGCTGATTTCTTATTGTTAATGTTGAAAACAGTCGTACTGCTTAATTTAAAAAAAAAAAGATTTTGTGATGAATAAAACGTTCAAAATAACAGCATTTATTTGAAATAGAAATCTTTGTAAAATTATACATTTCTTTACTGACACTTTTGATAAATTTAATGCATCCTTTCTGAATTATAGATTTATTTCAACAAATGTTTGAATTGTAGTAAACTGTAGTTAATTTGAGTCAGTTGTGTTAGATTTCATTATTTTAGTTTTTGTCTTAGTTTTCATTAATAATAACACTCTTGAGTAAAAGTCTCGCACACATCTCTGTAAGCACCTCAAATCTGCTGATGTTCTTGCTGTTGTTGAAGCTTTAGCTCAATGTCGAGATGAGTAAATCAAAGAGCGTGTGTATAAATTTCTAATCTCTTGCACGTCTAGATTTATTCCCTCAATAAGAAAGCTTTATAACAGTGTTTGTGTCTGCGCCACCCCTCTTTTAATGCAGTAATGCACTCAAAGTGTCATTGATAGGATATAATGGCTTTTAATGGCTCCCGGTGAAACGGCAGCGCCTTTGCAGTCCAAGGGCATCATTTAGCTCGTGGCCCCGGGGCGCTCGGGACTAGGGTCATTGCTGATGACTAATAGCCCTGAGCCAAACAGTGCGAACGGTTTATGATGCAGGAAAATGAATAAGATGGCTTCCTTGATGAACAGCCTGCAATAACAGGATTTGAAAGATAAACTGCCCCCTCCCCCCCACCAACCCCAATGAAAATCACCTCTCTGAAATTCATGACTCATATTTTAGGGTCGGTGAATGATGAAACCTCTGACGTTAACAGGCACAGTAAAACATTCTTGTTGGGGCATCTGTGGACCTGCACCACCTCGCCTTCCTTGCATCTGATACGCGATGCCGCAACCATCTTAGCTGCAAAAACACGCTTGTTGAACTCAAGCGTAGGAGACTTTAATCACTGCCATATGTGCTCTCCGCTTTTACATCCGCGACACATAACAAATAGACGCTTGCATTCCTCTCTCACTGGGAGCATTTATTTAAAGGTCAAAATGTAATACTTCTCTGATGAAATATTTACACAACCGCAATAAATCAAACAATAGAGAGAATAATGAAAAGGAGAAGGGGAGGCAAGAGATGTGGACTTTGGAAGGAGAGCTTGTTGCGCATCCGCCGAATTGATCCGTCTCTAGGCCTCTGCTGGGATTGTTTCATGTTTATGCATATTTCATTTGGCACAGAGTCGCTGGGCGAGGGTAGCCCACTGTAATGTGTTAACTCTGAGATGGATCCGTGTAATGGATCTTTCTGTCCACAGCTTAACTACCGCAGAGACCCCTGTGCACTCGATTCAGAGATGGGTTTGAAACTTTGATTCATGAGGAGTATCAGGGGCGTGCTGTGATTGAAGCATAATTAAACAGCCATATCCTCTGCACTTAGAAACAAATGGATTGTGCAGCGTTCTGAGTGCAATGCAGCTTTCAGGGATCCATCAGTGAGAGGCTTTGCCATAAACAAGGCTGAAAGAAAGGAGAGATTAAATAGAAACTACCAGCCTAAATTTCCCTGTGTACCATTTTAATGTTCCAGGTTCAATGCAGTTATTTAAACTTGGCTTACAAAATAAATACACGTTATTACACAAACGCAACTATAGTGATTTGCATACTAAACTCTGTTGCTTGTTACAGGTTGAGGATGCTGGGTTTTCTCTTAATCACCCTAACCAGTACTTCACTGAGAGTCAGAAGCTTCTGGGTGGAGGCCGGGACATCAAGAAAGAAGTTGAGATGTCACAAAGAAGCCAAGAAAATCCAGCAAACATGTCCCGTCCATCTCAGGAAGGCTCCAAACAGGCCCATGAGGAGATGGGGGATTTAGATTCCTTCTTCCAGGATGAATGATTTTGTAGAACTTAAAATCTGGGATGAATACACCATATAGGGCCCTTACTTGCATTCACTATATTTGATATAAATTGTTTCCAATGTTCAAAAACTTTGATTATCTTTGTGGTGATAAGATCTGTTTCCAAATTACATGTTTTTATAAAAATGAATAAAATAAATAAAAATAATTTTCATATTTCATAAAAGCATTTTCTGTTTTTAATTTTTATTTTAATTATAACCAACACTGATAACTCACCTCCACCTATTTAGTAGTCAGTGTAATGATCATCTGCTCGGTCTCTTTCTTCCCGCTGGTACAGTGATGACTTGACATACATTATCCTTCAAAAGTTTGGGAGTCAGTTTAAGAAGTTTTTAGTTTTAAAGTGATACTTTTATTTATCAAGAAAGTATTATATTAATTAAAAATGATAGTAAAGACATATATAATAAATGCTGTTATAATAAATCCTGAAAAAAAGTAAATATCTAGCAGCACAACTGTTTTCAACATTGATAAGATATGTTTCTTCAGCAACAAATCAGCAAATCTAAAAGATTGTGATGTGAAACTAAATACTGGAGTAATGATGCTAAAACAAATTCAGCTTTGCCATCACAAGAAAATTTTTAATTAAAAAAAAATATATTAAAATAGATAAAGGTTATTTTAAATTGTAATATTTCACAATATTGCTGTTCTACTGTATTCTTGATCAAATAAATGCAGCCTTGGTAAGCATAATTGACTTTTTTATTTTTTTTATGAATATTTGCAGATTCCAAACTTTTGAACAGTAGTGTATTTCTCCAAAAGAGAATCTAAGAATTTGTTTTGCAGATGTTTTGATCAGGTGCATTCCCTGAGAATCAAACCCATGACCTTGGTGTTTTTAGTGCTATGCTGCAGTTAAACTACAGAGACAGAAATTGATCTACAGTGTCAAAAGTATGCAGTCGCTCATTTGGCCACAAGGTACTGCTTTATTTGATCGTCCGTGTGTAGAAAATAAAAACAATACAGTAGGCGGATGAGATGAGGTGGAAATTTAGGTGCCAAATACTTTGGGGTTTTCAGACTGAACCAGCTGCACTTTTCTCATTTAAATGACAAATCTGAATGTAAAATGAAAAACCTTGATTCCTCTTCCTTGCTCATGCTGGAAGAAGTAAAGCGGAGTTATATTCTATTACAGCAAATCCTCAAGGACACGAAGGATGTTGATTTTGGCCTCACAGGAGGTGCTTTCCATTCAGCGCTCACATTAAAGCTATCTGTAAACCCTTCATCCTAACTTCTGACTCTTAAACATAATTGCGCTTGAAATGAACATTTATTTTGAATGTCAAGCATCATTAAGTGGAGCAGCGTTTGTTCTTTGCATGCCACAAACAATGTTTCTAAATGTCTGTTGTGGCGGTGCCATGCAGTGTCACATTGTTTTCTTCTGAAAACGTTCTTGAACATTGAAATATGTCCTTCACATGATCAAAACCCTCCTCCTCGTATTGCCTTACTTCTCACTCCCTCCGTAATGGTTCAGTTCTTGCCTTCTCTTTCTTAATGTGTGCCCTGGACAAGCCAACATGCTAAATTTAGAGGCAATTAGTGGCACCGTGGAGTTAGACCTGCATTGTGAATGCAAATGCGTCCCCTTGGTAGGGCAAAGACAAGTAATAGTACCATTAAGGGACAAATTTAATGAATGATCTTACCTTTGAGTGTGCATATGGTTTCAGCCCAATTGTTATTCCCCAAATGTGTGCATACTTCTTTGTTACTCTGGGTTGTTAATAAATATATACGGTATATATATATATATGAATCACTAAAATGTCCCGTGGTCTCTCTTGACGTAATCGTCTATTAGATGAGACCAACAATCGGCTTTCAAAAGAATAACTCCCCTCCAGTTCAATGCATGTCGAAGCATAATGATTAATGGCGTAACATCTTTACCCCTTTGTTTTGAATTGCAGGCAATACAAAAGCTCAAGCATTGAAAACATTGTATTACTGCATTCACAGTCTTAAACAACAATAATGATGTTGAATGGAGGAAGCAAAAGAAATGCTTTATGACAGACCGATTAGATATGTTTATTTTATCCAACCTCAGGCCATATAGTGTTGGGCTATGAAGCATGTAGTGACATTGGAGCTGCGCTGCCGGCTTTGCTTCAATCCTTCACCACGGCACACTAGCGGAATTAAATTAGCTTTGGAGTTTAAAAATGGAGCCTGACAGACAAGGGATTAGTGCAAAATAATATGCATCTGGATATAAGCAGTGCACAGCTGGGGTATTGACAGCAAGAGACCTTCATGTTTTATATTTGGTAGAGCTTGACTGCATTTGACAAAGCTATATACCCTCTTATATATATATATTATATATATATATATATATATATGCTGCTTTCACTATAGCCGATGAGAATGCGGTCATTAGCCGTATTACAGCAAATTTGACCTAAATTAAAAATGTATTTCCTGTTCATTGATGTGCTGGAATTTGCCACGGGATGTTGAATTCAACAGTCACACAACAGAAGAATCTAATTAAAACTGGTTTTGTAAGAAGAAAAAAAATGCCTATTTATTTCTAGATGCATTAATACTGACAAAACAATCCATTCAAACAAAAATATTTAAATTTTGCTACAAAACTGTCCACCATATTGTATTTAGATAAATATCGACATCAACATTTTATCAGTTTATTCTGTCATAATTTACTCACCCTAAATTTGTTCCAAACCTGAATGAATTTCTTTCTTCGGCTGAAACCAAACAGTTGTCGCCACACATTGACTTGCATAGCATTTTTTTTTTTTTTTTCAATGAGTCAATCAACTGTTTTGGTTACTCACATTCTTCAAAATATCTTCTTCTGTGTTCAGCAGAAGAAAGAAATTCATACAGGTTTGGTACAACTTGAGGGTGAGTAAATGATGACAATTTTCATGGGTGAACTATCACTTTAATCCATATTTGCTGAATAAAAAATCAATCTTACTGACCCCAAACTTTTGAATATAACATGTTTGAATATGCAGCTTATAGAAAAAGAAAATAGTTACAGCAGTGTATATGAATACATTTTTACATCCTGTTTGCAACCTCATTTCAACTTAATTCAAATATTTAAAGGCAGTTTAATTCTGAAGGGTGAATGTACCCTGAACCCTGCATTATCAAGCATATATTCTGCACATAATATGCTTCAATTGCTTTGTGGAAGTGAGGCCAGTTGAGGATAGTGCATTTGATGGAGGAAATGAAAGCCTAATGTATTCAATGACATCCCTGTCCGTGCTTAGAAGCAGTGATGCTTTTTACCTGCCTGCGTGTAGGGATCATTTCTGTCCATTTATCTTGGGAGAGTGAGAGAAATGGGTTTCGTTGGTTTACATGTATTTACTATGTAGTATAGAGTGAAATCTAGCCTAATTTTTATGCTAATTTTCTAGAAGCACATTCTTTCTCCTAAGCTTTCGCAATTTTTTAGGCATTTGAGTCAGTTGTCACTCATTTGGGTGCATTAGCGAGGGATGTGCTGTATTTGATAGGGAACTTTCTGTATTGAACCCTGCCCAGTGGTTTATATTAAACATGACCTTGATGAGTTGAAGGTGCAGAGCATGCGGTCCTTCTCTGTGGACACCAAATGGTCTCCTGCCACAGGATGGTAATTAGTTCCATTTGTCAGTCTTTCATGAGGTTAATATCTGAGACTGGGACAGATACAGTTGGCTACATGAGGTAACAGAAGTAGCCTACTTACTCTAGCTCTACACATTTGGAACACGCAATGTTTCTTTAACCTTTATCTCAATAGCTTTAAAGGGATAATTTACCCAAAAATAAAAATGCTGTTATCATTTACTCACCCTAATGTCATTCCAAACCTGTATGGCTTAGGCTATTCTCCAGGAGAAAGTAGAAACTAAATTCTGCAAATGTTGACAGATTTTTGGGTGCAGCTGTCCCATTAAATATCTAAAAGTATGTGGCAGTACATACTTACCAAGAATTTTGTTTTGCTTTTTTGAACATCATTCGAAAAACGTTCCTGTTGTAACATTTTTGCAAAATGCTAAACACCTTGCGTTGTGCACGTTTCGCGACGGTTTCAAAGTGAAATGTCTAGTGAGTGGCGCTAAAAGCGTGTTTAGTTTTTTTTCCGGAACAGCTTAACGCGTATATAGCAACGTTTTATTACATCGGAGTTTGGAGACTACGTATTACTGCATTTCTGAATTGAAATGTCCGGTGAGTGGCGCTAAAAGATTAAACCTCCATCACGTTTTAAAATAACGTTGGCTACACCGTCCTATACCCGAAAACCTACCAGCTAGAGTTAACAAAAGCAAATGCGACATCATAACGTAGGCCTAATAGTAACCATAGCATTTTAGCTTGTTTTTAAACTTTGAGTTCTTGCATCGTGACTCGTCTTTCACGGGGTTCTTACCCGAGCTTTCCGCAACACATTTTCAATTCTGTTCCAGCTGAGCTACTGAGCAAGCTGAATAAGTAGGCCTATTACAGAACATATGGATCTGGTTAAGTGATGTAAACTCCAAAATATATTTACAAATCATGCACTAGCCTATATGGTAAAAAGTGTTTTGAGGTCATCATAACATAGGCTAATTGTGCAAGGAGCCGCGGATGGAAAATCCCAAATCTGCCCCTGTAGGCTAATCATAATTATGTGAAAACGATTAAAAGTGCTTGCTGTTTTACTGCTGTTTTAGCTCTAGTGTTCATTTTGTTTTTAGAAACTGCAGTGATGTACTAACGTTTTTTTCCAATGAGTCTGTGTTGCAAAATTCACTGTTAGGTCTTTCTTTAAAAAGTAGGCTATCTCTGTATCCAAAATTGTGAACACTTGTGATTAGACAACATAGTTCCGGTGTCTTATTAAAAGGAAAGGAATGTACTTGGTGAGTCACAGCTTGTGCTTGCTTTATAATCCTGTGCATGATATCAGTTAAGAGACATTTCTGTTGATGACTGGGTACTTGAGCCATACTGACAGGACTGTGGTGTTACATGAGACAAAAAGGTGACTGTTTAAGCCTCAGGGGTTTTGTCAAGTTTGGAAATATTTAAATATTAATTTAGGTTTAGTGGAATCTCATGTTGTGTTATATCATTTGAAAAGGCGTTTGCTTTTTTTTAAACTTTTTTCTTTTCTCCAGCTCAAGAAGGGGTGTAACACTGTAATGATTAAACCCGTCTGTGCAGCTGTTTACTTTGACCTCATGACCACAAAGCCTCTAACTGTGGCTCCATCATTTAAAATATTATTTAGCATTCTGTTGTTTTCATGGACAAATCCCTCTATGGTTTCCTATGCTCTGCCAGCAGCAACCCCCCTTATCTTGATGTGTAGGACTCTTTGTGGTAGCTTTTATCGACTCGAAGTGCAATTTCTCCACCTCTAATCTTGCAGAAAGTAAGCTAGAAATGTCATAGATAAGCACTTTTTGGAAGTTGTTTGTGGCAGAGGGAATAATTTGGTATTCTCAGGCATTCCACCTTGCTGTTAGCGATGAAGTATAGAGACCGGCATTTGTACTGAAGTGTTTTGATTCACTGTGCTTTAGCCGTACTCAGGTATAGGATATTCGGAAAAGAGTACAGCAGTTTATCATGTAGGTTTTTGTGTTGTTGTCATTCAAAACAAACCGTCTTATCTATGAATAATAAATATGGGTGTGTAAACACTTTCAAATTGGAATGGGCTGGGAGGTATTTGGCCCTGTTTTTCTTATCTACAGTTTCTGGGTATGGAAGGAGCAAGAAAAAAAACCCTGAACAAACAAAGAAATTTTCAGATGACAGATTCAGGCCCATTTTTTGTCCTCATTACATTGGTGTATTTTCACAGCTAAATTGCTTTTACTGGTGCATGAAATTTATAGACGAATCCTGCCTTGTCGGATTGGGAGGGAGGGAGGGAGGATGGGGGGGGGGTCTATTAAACTGATGTGAAATATCCTGCAGCCACTTCTACACTCCACCTTGTACCTAATCTGTCTGGACATTGACTAATTAGCACGGGCCTCCGGTGCATTTTCCGGTCTTGAATGAATTGTACCCATCACGCTGATGTTCTTTCTCTTCCTGTGGTTCCTCATAAATGTATTCACCTTTTCTCTGCTCAGAATCCATGCATAACAATAAGTGTGCTGTGAGTTGCATCTACTAATCTTTGGTTCTTTGACAGTTCGTCTCAATGTATGTGGGTGCTGGGAAGAGAAGTGTGTGTGTTTCAGGCAGCAGAGTGGAAGAGTATTTGATCATGTCTTTGACAATGCCTGTGACAGTGACAGCCTGCACTGCTGGTAGAAAAGCCAGTCAGACTAGAGCCTCTGCCAGCAGTTGTCGTTGCCTGGCGTTGGGGGTGGTTGGTTAGGCGAGATGCTCTGATCTGCACAGCACATGGATGATGAGTCTAAATCTTTGGAATGAGCTTAAATGTATTGTAGCCCATTTCCTCAGCCACACTAAAGTCCTAACCATCCATAGAGTCTTGGTATTTAAAGTCCCCTGTAGTCAATAATTGTATCCCCTAAAACTCATCTTTGATCACCAAAATTAAAATAAAATATTAATACTCAGCAATGGTGCTGACTTATGAATTTGCATATGGTTTTTCTTAAAGCATATAAAAAAACACCACATAGATAAACAACATTAAAAGCTTGATTTTCACCACAGGGGGACTTTAAAGTGCTGAAGGTTACATCTGAACCACTATAGAGGCATTGAGCAAGTTACAGCTACTGCAAGTAATGCAATCCAGTATGTATACAAAATTAGTGTGCTGCAGTCCAATTGTTTAGCTTCTACTTTAGAACATCTTATTTACAGTACCACCACTAGAGTATGACCAAATTTGTAATGACATGTAAGTAGGTCATTATTGCAAAAGAAATACAGACCCTAAAATACAGAGAAATACAAAAGAAATGCAGACTTTGAAGCGAATCTCACTTAATACTTATCAAAGAAATTAATTAATGGACATGAAATATTAATGTAATTATTTTTTTGTTTTGTTTTTTCAATTTGACCTGTTTAATATCTTAAAGTTTGCAGAAAAATATAATCCGTTATGTACAAAATTGACTTTGCAACAATATTACAATAATATTAACACTGAAGTAATTTTCACTACAATCGACAACTGAGACACAAGACGCAAAAAAGGAGAGTGAGGCTATGATGAGCACAGTGTTATACATTATTCCCCATTGACAAAGACTTATGTTATATATTTATATTGATATCTGACCAACTCCATCTCGTGAGCTATTTTAAGTGTTGGCACTTTTGTATGAATTTGTACAACTTGATTTGTATGAAGACAAGATTTTAAGAAAGAAAAAATAAGCATGAAGGTCCTCCCCTAAACCTAACCCTCAGTGGGGTGTAAGCAGATCTTTTGAAAACGTACTAATGAGATTGTACAAATTCACCAAAATGTCAAAGTTATGAACTGCCGTGAGTGTCAGCACCTGACTGCGAATGTCACACTTGCTCAATCAGTATTCCAGAGAGCTGTGGAAAAAACAAGTGATATCAAGCAATAGAGGAATCCATTCAAAATCTGAATCCAAACTTTCCAGCAACGTTTAACGTGACTACAGCAGTTTATATGACATGCTCATGCTAAGCTGCATATTAAACACTTCTCATAATCTGTTTCCTCCTGAAGAGTGATCAGTCCATGGCCTCCTCATTCTTTCAATAGCAGCAGCATCATCATCTCACTGCCGAAAAACAAATACATGCCCAAAGAATATCCATTTACTTTGATCTACTGTATGAAGCGCATAATGAATTTTATTGTTTGGTGTGATTATCCATGAATGCACACGTATTTTTATTACCATAGTTATTGGGAAGAGATGCAGGTATTGTAATAAGCAGCTGTGTTCAGTAGCTGAAAAACAGAATGTGTACGTGTGTGTGAACTAAGAATGCCCATTGAGAGACTGAATAGAACTGAATGAAATGCAAGCCTGGTAACCGTGTCATTTTAGGATCTTTTCCGTTATTACTCATTCGTTCGTGATTCTTGAGGTCCTACTATATAAAGCACATTGTACATTAAATTAATTTAAATAAACATTGTAAATTAATGTCAAAGAGGATCAACTGGTTCTCTACCTATCATATCAGCTTATTCCATCGGCGGTCCTAAAGTCAAGTCAAGTCAAGTCATCTTCATTTATATAGCGCTTTTAACAATGGATTGTTTCAAAGCAGCTTTACAGAGATAAACATATAATTTAAGGTAACAGATTGTTTTGGCATTATAGCGGTTCTTGAATAATGTTATTTCCAGCTAAAGTTAACTTTGATTGATTCACCTCCGTCGAAATGATCAGACTTTTAAACGCGAACCTGTGATTAACGCTGACGGCGTTCACATGCTCATTCAGAATTGATTCTATAGTTATGTGCTTTTTAAAATATGTGCGCAGGTTTATAATTCATACAACCCAGCCTAAACAAACTACTTTTCTTGCCTATAAATTTTGATACAGAATTTTGTTTTATTTTATCACTTCGGGGTACGCGAGCCGGAATTCACAACGCTTTATCTGTAGAGTGGGAAAGGGATCCTCCATAGGGAGAGGATAGTGGACACTTCAGCACTGCATTGTCATCGGGTCCAGGCGGATCTCCTTCGTCAGATCTGGACACGGCCTGGATCCGTCAGGCTGCGGGAAAACCTCTGGATAAACAAAGACACTAATATTAGCGTAGATGCCATTCTTCTTATGATGTAGCGAGTACATCAAGATATAAGGGAAGTGTTCCCAGTTCCGGCTGACCTAATCTATGCAGCCTAACATTGAATTTATAGAAGTCTATAGTGTGTTATGTGTATGCTAGGTCAAAGAGATGTGTTTTTAGTCTAGCTTTGAACTGACAGAGTGTGTCTGCTTCCCGGACAATGGTAGGAAGACTGTTCCAAAGTTTTGGTGCTAAATAGGAAAATGATCTACCGCCTGCAGTCGATTTAGATATTCTAGGTATTATCAACTGGCCGGAATTTTGAGATCGCAATAGACGTGAAGGACTATAATGCGTTAAGAGCTCGCTCAAGTACTGCGGAGCTAAACCATTTAGTGCTTTGTAGGTAATCAACAATATTTTAAAATTTATACGATGTTTAATAGGGAGCCAATGCAGTGTTGACAGAACCGGGCTAATATGGTCATATTTCCTGGTTCTGGTAAGAACTCGAGCTGCGGCGTTTTGAACTAGCTGTAGTTTATTTATTAAGCGTGCAGGGCAACCACCCAGTAGAGCATTACAATAATCTAGCCTTGAGGTCATGAACGCATGGACTAATTGTTCCGCATTTCCCAATGAGAGCATATGGCGTATTTTAGATATATTTTTAAGATGGAAAAATGCAGTTTTACAGATACTAGACACGTGGCTTTCAAAAGAAAGGTTGGTATCAAAGAGCACACCCAGGTTCCTAACCGACGACGAAGACTTGACAGAGCAGCCATCAAGTGTTAGACAGTATTCTGGGTTATTACGTGTGGAAGTTTTTTGTCCAATAATTAGAATCTCTGTCTTTTCAGAATTTAGTAGTAGGAAATTACTAGTCATCCAATTTTTTATATCAGCTATGCATTCGGTTAATTTTGTGAATTGGTAAGTTTCGTTGGGTTTTGAAGAAATATACAGCTGAGTATCATCGGCATAACAGTGAAAGCTAACTCCATGTTTCCTAATAATATCTCCTAATGGTAGCATGTACAGAGTGAACAGCAGCGGTCCTAGTACTGAGCCTTGTGGTACGCCATACTGAACTTGTGATCGATAAGACATCTCTTCATTTATTGCTACAAACTGATAACGGTCAGATAAGTATGATTTAAACCATGCTAGTGCAATTCCACTAATGCCCACATAGTTTTCTAGTCTATTTAAAAGAATGTTGTGGTCAATTGTGTCAAATGCAGCACTAAGATCGAGTAACACTAATAGAGAGATACAACCACGATCGGATGATAAGAGCAAATCATTTGTGACTCTAATGAGAGCGGTCTCAGTACTATGGTACGGTCTAAATCCAGACTGAAAATCCTCGCAGATATCATTTCTTTCTAGAAAGGAACACAGTTGTGAAGATACTGCTTTTTCTAATATCTTTGACAGAAAAGGCAGATTCGAGATCGGCCTGTAATTGACTAATTCTGTAGGATCAAGTTGTGTTTTTTTAACAAGCGGTTTTATCATAGCCAGTTTAAAGGGTTTTGGTACGTATCCTAGAGACAAAGATGAATTAATGATATTAAGAAGAGGATATATGACCTCTGGAAACATCTCTTTCAGTAGCTTAGTCGGTATAGGATCTAACATACAAGTTGTCGATTTAGATGAATTAACGAGTTTGCAGAATTCTTCCTCTCCTATAGCAACAAATGAATCAAATTTTTCCTCAGGGAGACTACATTGCACTTCCTGATGCGATACTGTGGTAGACGGTTGCATAGTTATAATTTTGTCCCTGATATTATCAATCTTAAAAGTGAAGAAGTTCATAAAGTCATCACTGCTGTGTTGGTTGGACACTTCTGAGCTTGAAGCTTTCTTTTTCGTTAGTTTAGCCACTGTTTCAAATAAATACCTTGGATTATGTTTATTTTCTTCTAATAGGTTTGAAAAATAAGCAGATCTAGCAGCTTTTAAAGCCTCTCTGTAAGCAATCGAGCTCTCTTTCCACGAAATCCGAAATACCTCTAGTTTAGTTTTCTTCCAGTTGCGCTCCATTTTTCTGGCTGCTCTCTTAAGGGCCCGGGTGTGCTCGCTGTACCACGGCGTTGGGCTATTTTCTTTAATCTTCTTTAAGCGCAACGGAGCAACTGCGTCTAAAGTGCTGGAAAAGAGAGAGTTAAACGTTTCTGTTGCAATATCAAGTTCTTCTAAGCTATCCGGGATGCTGAGATGATGAAACTGATTAGGAAGATTATTGATAAAGCAATCTTTAGTGGCAGAAGTTATAGGTCTAACGTATTTATAACACGGAGTCGGCTTTGCACCCTTGGCTAAATGTAATTTACATGAGACTAGATAATGATCTGAGATGTCATCGCTCTGCTGCAGAATTTCAACGGCATCAACATCTATTCCATGTGATAATATTAGATCAAGAGTATGATTACGACGATGAGAAGGTCCTGACACGTGTTGTCTAACTCCAATTGAGTTTACAATGTCTTTAAATGCCAATCCCAATGCATCTTTTTCATTATCTACATGTATATTAAAATCACCAACAATTAGTACTTTATCTGCAGCCAATACTAATTCTGATAGAAAGTCCGCAAATTCTTTGATAAAATCTTTATGGTGCCCTGGTGGCCTGTATACAGTAGCCAGCATAATTCTCAAATGTGATTTATCGTTTACACTATATATTTTTACATTAAGCACCAATACTTCAAAAGAAGTATATTTAAAGCTAGATTTCTTAGTGGTTTTGAAAATATTACTATAAATTACAGCAACACCTCCCCCTTTGCCTTTCAGACGAGGTTCATGTTTATAACTGTAATCTTGTGGGGTTGACTCATTTAAAATAATGTAATCGTTTGGTTTTAGCCAGGTTTCTGTCAAACTCAGCATATCAAGATTATAATCTGAAATCATATCATTAACTATGAGAGATTTTGAAGTAAGGGATCGAATATTCAGCAACCCAAGCTTTATCATTTGCTCATCTGTATTATATCTGTTTTTTATTTGTTGAACATCAATTAAATTTTTAACCTGACGTTTTTTGGATTTCCAAATTCGGGGAACAGACACAGTCTCTATATGATGACATCTAGGTGAAAGAGACTCTATGTGATGGGATTTATCTAAAGAAACAAAGTTAAATTGCAAAATCCATGCAAGGAGATTAATGGGTTCTTCAAGCACACAATGTGTGATCTTCCCATTAGAAAACTGGGGAAGTGATAACCTTCTATTTACAAGCATGTGGATTTCAGAAGGTTTTGTTCTGCTTAACAAAAATCCAAGCAGAAGGTGAATCAAAACCCATTTATTCATTTCTCAGTCTTCCATGAAAACAAGCAGTTAGTGATTTCCTTTGGATTTCTTATGCTGAATAGCAGCCCAGAGGGGGTCATTTTTCATCAAGTCTATAATATGGACAAGGCTTTACTGCGGCTTCTGAAAATTTCTACTTTCGACCGTACGTATTGGTTTCATTTTGTTGTGCGTCGTTTTAAAATTGCATTGACTGACTGACTAGTCGTACATCAATTGAATGGTCCCTGAAGTTTGCTTGACGTCTCTAACCCAAAGACATTTATTAGACCCCCATATCGCATGGGAAATGGTTTACTAAATATAGTGCATTGAGATGCTCTTCATGAATTGAATTTGTCAGGCTAGAGCTTTGGGACTTGATTCTCTTGCACGCCACCTAGCACTCAAACATGCTTTGCAATTATTGTCCAAGTATGTCAACAAATGTATGATTGGGTTTACCCCGTATTTAAGCATTCCATTTAAAATGAGCTCCAAGATGTTGGTGAAAGGTTTTTTTTTTCCCTCTCAAAAACCATGTCTCTCAAAACCACAGTGCCGTAGCCATCCATACTCATTAATCACACTAGCTCGTGCTAATGTGGCGCCATCCCACCGGATGGGCAGTTCAAACTCTCATGAGGGAGAAAAGTGCAAATTTACAGTCGCCCCAATTTATTAATTGTACAATGTCATGACCTTTTCCCTTTAAAGCACACTTCAGTGCAATGGACAAATGGCAGCCAAACTTTAGCGCTGCACGGACAGATTACGCGTCTCTATTTGGAGCCCAACTGTTTCTGAAAATTAGTTTTTGACCTTGTCATGTGTTTCTTTTTTAATCTAGGCCTGGACTGATAGATTATTGCACTGCCTGCCAAGAAAGGGGGTAGTGTGTTTGTTTAGAAGGGCGGAGATACGTGCCAATAGCAAAGTTCACCATCTCCCATGGCACTCCTTGTCTTTGAAAAATATTGCTGAAATTATAATGAATTATGGAATAAAGGAGGAGTAGATTTCACAAGGCCAGACTTCAAGATATGTGACCTCCATCAAACAAAGCGCAACTGAAGGTTTTATACAAAACCAACCATCCTTAGATGCATCTCCTTTTCCTCATGTGATTTGAAGTGCATTTTTTACATGTACAATAAAAAAATATTTGGGTGTTTTTTCAACTTTGTGCACTTTTATGTATCAGGAGTTGATTTTTATTAAAGCAAAAAGATTTCAGATTTTTTTATTTTGCTGTATGATGACATAAAATCTGTCTTAGAAATGTTTTACCATACCATTATTGGTTACCATACTTTTCAAATGCCTTTTATGTATAGACTTTGTTTTACCCTACAAAGCCAGACCCAGACTATTAACTTACTTATATAATATTATATTTATATGATATTATATTATATAATATTCAGATACTTAAAATGGGTATGAAAGTAGTCTTAGCAAGAGAAAAGTCTGTCCTTTTATTCCAAATATGTAACACAGTGCTTGATTTTAGATGTTGTAGAAAGAGTTGTAAATGTACAATCGCAGCTACAGTATGGTCATCCAAACTCCAACTACAAACAATTGTACTAAACAAAACTAAATGACCTTACAAGAGACCAGCCATTCTGGTCATTGTGACCCTGAGCATTTCTTGACTCTCAGCTGCACTTGTTTCTACTTTGTGAAGTGAATGAACGGCATGCACTCATGTAGGAAGTAGGCCATTATGGTGAATAGCTTTTTTCCCTGAAAAAAAAAAAAAAAAAAAGCCAGTGGGAGTTTGAAGCCTTGGTAATACTTCAGTCCTCTTTGTGTATTTTTTTTTTGTTCCAAAAATGCAAATGAACTTGGGAGACTTTGGGAACTTGTTAACGCCCCCCCTTAAGTCTCGCAGGATGCAAATGAGTGGTCCAGACATAAGAGTAGTGTCCGTAACCTATACTGCTGTAAATGAGTCACTTATACGTCTAATGAGAGCTCTGAGCTACTGCCTCGTTCCTTCCAACTCCCTCCCGGCGCCTCCAAGTAACGCACTCAATTTTTCATGACATCCGGGACGATGAGTTCATCACTTTAAAATGGGACATTTCCTCAATATTACCTAGTATATTAATATATAATATAACCGGCCTGTTTTTGGCACTCTCACCTTTTGTGAAGAGAATGTTTGAAGAAAACATTTTTTACCATTTTTGGGTATGATTGAATATTCATTTTTGTATTAACTTGTGCTAAGAATGCTAATAGTAAGATTCACTGTGTTTCAGAAATAAGAACCACTGCTTAACAATTTCCAAACAAGAAAATACCAATTTGAGAAGGCAATCTCTTACCTGTCCTGTTTAGCCCTTTAAGAAATAGTGCCATTGGACAGGAAGTGATTGTCCTGTTCAGCTGGGGTCATGGGCTTCTGGGCTAGTGTGATTTTTAGACTAGTTTGATGACTGTGTTCACAGTGTCTTTCTATGTCATTATTCCTGATTCAATTTATTTTTAACTATGGAGACCTTTGCAATTACCTTTATTGCATGCAGCCATGCTGTCAATATGAAAATTTATTTATTTGAATAAACTCTCTAAGTATGTTATTACATGCATACACTATATTAGCTTACAAACTAAACAGAATGTCTTGCTACTGTATGTCATATTGCTTTAATTTTGGGCAGAATATAAGGTTGATTAGAAATCCAACAGGTTATCTGATTGGCTACTTTTAAAATAACATAAGATCGTGTCACAAATACTTATGTAAAATGTACTTCTATATAATATGGCATTTAGGTCTGAACATTTCTGCAGTGTTGTGATGTACGGTGACAAATTCACTTTCTATAGCTTGTGTTTAGAATTGTTAATTGCATTAATTAGCATTGTAATTTATTTATTGTTGTTCACACTGAACAGGCATTCATGACGACAAGCAGCATAAAAATTATATTTTGCGTGATGAGTGACAAAAGATATTTAGTAGTTATTTTTCATCACAGATAATGTTCATGTGCAACATTTAATAGGCAGCTAACACCCAATTATAGGCTCAGATATGCTAATGATGAAATAATTAGTTCCAAAATGACAGGGAGGAGGTCGTAAATTCACAGGACCAGTTGAACGGAACGATTCGGATTCTGACGGTAGTTTGTTACTCTATGATATTGCAGATTTCAGAAACATAAAAGACTCTCATTTCATCCTCAGAGGTATATTTCAAAGTTTTCCAATAAGATTTATGTCTGAAATTACTGCTGCAATAAAATAATCAAGGGATGTAATTCATTTCCTCATCCATAAGCCTTTATTTTCTGCACATTTTGTGCGGAGTGGCTGAGCAGAGGTCAATAGGGCACAGCGTGTATTCCTAGGAAAGAAAACAAACAGCCACTGATCCACCATACCCCCTGGCACCCACGATGCATCAGGCTGGCAGTGGTCTCCTCTCTCCATCCTCCCACTCGTTTCTTTATAAAACTGTCTTGCAGGCTCCGAGATAGACACTGGCAATTCATTGCAGACTGGTATCATTATGCCAGTTGCATATGCCTCAAATACCTCTAATAAGTTGTGTGCTAGTTTCACAGTGATGTTACGTTGGGAGTAGAGGGTTTCTGTGACGGGCCTGAATCCCCAAAGATGCCCTGCTGTGGCTGCAGGAACAAGAAAACAAATGAGCTACTCTTTGTTTCCCCATTCATCAGGAGCGTGTGCTTTTCCTTTCTCGCTTTGTGTTTGTCTTTCTTTCCCTCATCTTTCTTTCTCATGAGGTTCGGTTTATGTGTCATCTCAAAACCAGGCCTGCACAGACACACTTCTCCCATGGGAGTCTTGGTTTAACTATTTTTCATTCAGTGTGGCGCACAAACAAACAGATTTTTGCATGTTTCCTGCGGTTCTATTCTAATAAACTAAACAAACATTAGCTTGCTTTAAACTGAAATTACAATCACACAACCTATATGCTTTAAAATGCCCCTATTATGCTATTTTATTGCCTCCTCATTTTGTTTTAGATGCCTCCTACAATTGGTGTACATGAATCCAAGGTAAAAAAAACAATTAATTTGATCATAATATACATTGCAGCAAAGTAAACAATACTTCTTTCTCTTTTGATAAAATAATATCAGAGGGGAGAATGAGTACACGTGAGTTTTCTAGTGCGGTGCAGCGCTTCATAGAGTGAGTGTCATTTATTTTATTCTTGATTGTAAATGTTTATATTCACTCAAAGAAAATAGATTAAGAGCTATACTGTTTTTGATGTCTGTGTTCATTCAAGTTTATTAATACTCTGTCTTAAGAGATGGAAATGAATTTAGTAATGTCACTGGTAATGTGAGGAGTGTAAAAGGTCTTATACGCGGTCGGAAATAAAGAATCCCTTTTTTAGATGTCTGGCTGTGTTTGAGTTTTTTATAGAACACGTTTACACGGCCACATATACACAGTGATACGAACAGTATTATGTTTTACTGTATCAATTTCAGCACGAGTCCTCATCCTTTGGAAGTGCATACAAAGCGGATTTGCTCTCAGAGCACAGAAAACAGCGTCTTCTTGACATGTTGACAACACGAACCAAACTCCTCCATGCCTCTGCTACAACAGTGTTTGAGGGTGAGTCAAAGTAGACATTGTTCATGAGCAGCCAATGAAGACGATAGGATGCCATTATGCAAATGTGTAATAAACCTACGTAGGTTTGTAACAGGAATTGAGACTGGAATTACTGACGACTTTAGTTCAAAATTGATTCTTTCTTTGTACTACCAGAGACAGTAATACACCAAAGTTGTGCTTATCACTTACAAATTACAAGGAAATTCCAGGTGAAATCAGACCCAGCTACCAACAATGTCATTTTGGAAACGACAATAAAAGTTTTCGTTTTCACTTTAAGCCCAATTTAATTCAGAACTCAAAAAAGCTTATTTTTTAAGCTTTAGTTTTAATTGAAACAATATGTTAAAACTCAGTAATTGTGGTGCAACTGCTGAAAAAAATGGCTAGCTGTATCGCATGTTGCGTGGCCTAAAATGTGAGTGAAGTATGCAATAACAGTATGCAGAATTGCATTTCAAATTTGAATGTAGCATCATTAAAATTAGTTGAAATTCATGACTGTAATCTTTAATGTAAAAAAGCAAATTCGAATGTTTATAGATGTCATTTAAATTCCAATTCCAATTCAACTTGTGGTTTGGGCCTAGTTGAATTAAAAGGGGGCTGCCGATTTTAATTTATAGCCTATATAAAAATATTTCCTAACTCTACTCACGATGCTCAAAAGCATGCATCTACAATTAAGTACAGTTGACTAAAAGACAATAGCTTTTTCAATGCCAAAATGAGAAAATCATTTTTACAGTTGTCCTATAGCCTGAAAAAGCCCATAGTAGTGGCATATGTCAACTTGAGACTGTTCCTCTTGTATTATGAATAAAGTGCATTGAATGGTTATTTCAGGACCATGCAGGAGCAGAGGTCTGTTATTAATCAAATCCCCCTAAAAACACAGTTTTTTGCTGAGCTTTACTGTGTTCCATATCTAAAGGTTAATTGTCTCTGCCCTTGATTGGATGTGCTAAAGTCTGCTCGCTCATGCTGATTTATGTATGATTCTCTGCTAATCGACATCTCTGTATCGCTCATTATAACAGCTCTCATTTGACAGCACACTTTCCAGTCTGTGGCCTGTGGTTTAAGAAACATGTAGGCATGTTGCAAAAATAGATCAAGCTGTCAGTATACGGCAAAGAATATACTGCATGTTAGTCGTTGTGAAACAAAATAAGAGGTCATGAAGGGAGATTTTTGTGGAAAAGCATTTTTGGAAAACTAATTTAAAGCAAAAATGATTAAATTAGGTTTTGATGATACATTTTAAAGCAATTTTTTACTTAAAAGCAATTAGCAAAGAGTTTTAAAACCCAAGTAATGAACACACAGCAATATAGTGGTTTAGTCAAATAAAGTGTTTTACTAGCATCAGCAACTGTGCATGCATATAAGGCTGAAACCCTTAGTGACCCAGAGTAAACAGTGCCTGTGAGCCGCTCTGAAGATGATCACTTCAAGCCCAACGGACCAATAACATTGCTCATCCATTCTGCTCACCTTTAGACACTGCTCTGGGCTGTAGAGACAGACTGCGGTGATTTAACACAAAGGATAAAGAAATGAATAACTGCTCCAGCCAAAGAGCACAGCCATAATCCTCACTAGCAAAACAGATGTTTGTGCTGCATTCAGATTAATGACTGTTACTGTATGTCCTCCTGCAAGATCACCTGCTGTTACAGTTCACCTGAGAAATCAACCTGGTTTCTTTCTTTCTTGTCGTTTATTTATTCCATACTTAAATTAATTCTATCATTTCTTTTATTTTGTTCTCTATAAGTTTTCTGTTTTCTATAATTGTATTTGTTTCAATCATTTTACACTTTCTAAAATGTCTTTCTTCATTCCTTCCTTTTAATCTAATTCGTTCCATACTTAACTTTTTACCCACCAGCGTTTAACAAAAAAAGTTGCCATGCAGCCACTTTTCTATAATTGTCTTTCTCTCAATTATTTGACTCTTTCTAAAATGTCTCTTTCCTACTTTCATTTTACACCTTCTAAAATGTATTCCTTCCTTCCTTCTACATTACCGTTCAGCTGGAATCTGTAAGACTTCTAACGATGTTAAAGTCTTTACTGTCACCTCTGATCAATTGAATGTGTGTTTGCTGAATACAAGTGTTGTTTCTTCCACATATCGCCGCTGTACAGGACTGCAGGAGCATCTTCATGAAGCACAGGTTTGCCCACAGTGCAGCACTGCTGTCTTCTTCCTCTTCTGTGGAATAGAAGTGCTAATTGATTGATAACAGTCCAAGGACCAAAAATGCCATTGTCACTCTCAAATTGCATGAAACGCTCATAGCACTGAAGTCCACTTGACAAAATTAGAGAGGGCAGGCCGGCACTTAAAAGAAATTATTTGAAAAAACCTGCTGGTAGTAAAAGTGGGAGTGGACTTCTTGAGGCTGTATGTAAACTGTTCATTATTCCGCAGGGGTTCGCTTCATTAACCTCTCAACCATATGACCTACCCGGCACATTTGATTAACTTCACTCCCTCACTCTCTCATTTCAGTGAGCCTCACCTGCAGCGCTGCTGTCAGAACCCATTAAACCTGCAGAAGGAGAAGACATCTGGAACGGAGATTTGAGAGGAATCAAACTTAAAGGAAAGGTTCGGTTTGGTTCGGTCAAATGTACCGGGACTTATTCAACAGTTTTTATACCAACCCCCATCAAACCCTTTACCCATTTTCAACCCTATAAGAATTTTCAATCAGAAAGGCAAAATTGGAAAACAAAACTTCACTAAAACAACAAAAAAGTTTTACAATGAATTTAACAAATACATAAACATGGGCTAAGAATTATAAGCATAACAGAAGGTGTGTGTGTGTGTGGTCACAATTATGCAAAATGTTGGCTTACACACTTTTGTTTAGTCTTTGTGGGTCCACAAATGAAAGCAAATGGGTTTCCAAAGTAGTGTTAAGTAAAGGTAAGGCTATATATCAAATTAAACAAGAGAATCTGCTTATTCGGGTGGTACCAGATCAGCCCTTTAACATCCATTAACCTGATCCCAAATCAGATTATAACCCAAAAGTGAAATTAATCTTTCTACCTCAGAAAGTTTTTTGTCCACTAAATCCTTTCTGTTTTTGCTCCCCTGTGCCATGCTCTCCAGTGACATTATATTAAAATGCGCTGCTTTTTTTTTCTTCTTTTGCCGTTGCTATATTTTGACATCATGAATCCGAATGAAAATGCGCTAATTTGTTACAGTCTGTCAGCAATACAACGCCACACCAAGGAAAGTTCCTTTCCCATTTTATAACCTGGAGTTCCACAGCTCAAGAAAGGACACGTGAAATTGATTACATTTTCCCGTTACTGGCTCTTTTCCCTAAAGATTCACTTTTGGGCATGTAATTAATTTTAATTGGAATGTGATGTGATGCACACAGAAATAGCAGTGGAAGAGCAGGCGATGTAGCAGCGGCCTGCCTGTCCCCGATTCTTAGCTGTGTGTGATGCACGTTCGTTTGAACAATTCCCACCCTGATGATGATCGGCTTTTAAAGCCATTCAACCCAGTTCAAACAACTGTACACAGAGTAGATGCTTTCTCTCCATGCACACAACGTTGCCATCCAAAACACCAGTATAGAAAATTTTCTTTCCCTTTTTGCAGTGGAATACCGTCACACGTATTAAAACAGGTCTACATCAGAGTGTGACATATCAAAAGGAAGAAAATGGAGGGTGGAAAAGCTCTTTTTAATAGAGTGAATTTCAAGAGTGGCGTCCTCAGAGGATGCTGGGAAGACATAATGGCTCTGACAATCAACTGGCTGAGTGCCTTCCTCGTTCTCTTTTCATCGGCTGGGATTTGGGGATGCCTGTGTCTATGTCTGTTTGAACCCAACACAGAGCCGGGGAGTCAGCTCGACTTAAGTGGAGCAGAGATAAGCACCAGGAGGCCGTGTGGAGACCCAGTTACCCGTAATCCCACAGACCGCCCTGTGACATTGATAGATTAAAAGAAGAAAAAAAGGAAATCAGTGCTGATATGTTCAGAGCTCAGCGTTGAGCTTGTTGTGTCCGTAAATTAATACATCACAATATAAGTCTTTAAAAAAAAAAAAAACAGTTCCATGGCAAGACAGCGACCGTCACAGCTCTGTCGGATGGAGGTGTGATTGCTTTTTTTTTCCCTCAGACCTTTAACACAGTAAACAACAGATTTGTTTTTCTTTCTGGTTACTTGTTTATCTCTGTGAAGGAATCTGATTGCAGTGCACATTGCAAACATTCAGCTTTTTCAATAGACGTCACAGCCACTGCATATCTGAATAGAAGTCTCATTAAAAAAGAAAAGAAATCTTCAGCTAATTTTGTTATGACATGTAAAACATGATGGAACGCTCATAAACATGTCCACATCCCCAGTTAAATGAAGGTTACCAGACATCCTACTGACAGCTTTGATATTATAATCACAGAAGACAATATTGCAAATATGTGTAATGTTTATTAGATGGTGTTGGAAGAATGTTGAAACCAACAGTTTTAACAGAGGTGGCATCTGAGAGCATGTATGGTATTATGGTATGTTTCTCTTTATTTTTATTTATTTTATTTTATTTTATTCTTTATTTGACAGGGACAATGGACAGAAACTGAAAACTGCCACAGAATTAGCTACAAAGTTAAATTTCATCTACTGTCCCTGGACAGGAGAGTACCAAATCACATTACATACCAAAAGATCATTACATAGGATAAAATCCACCCAAAACTGTAAAATATTTATGCCATATTCCATCACATAACAATAAAAACTGCAATCCAAAATACTACAGAATATCCCCCAATATACATATTACAAGACATCACACAATAATACAAATGATGCAAATTAAATTCCCCAAAATTATAAAACCATAACAAAACACAAAAATATTCAATGATCACAAACCTGACTCCTCTTGATGTTGTCTTATTTAAATACAACTGTAATAAGCCCATCTGACCAACAGTGACTGAAAAGATTTCTGCTACTATCTAATTCTACCTTCCCCTCAAGGACTCTTTCATAACCAAATACCTTAAAAATATTTAGTTCAATACAAGTTAAGATCAGTCCACCGTGGAAGCTTGTTTCTGCAACAGAATAAAAAATAAATAAGGTAATTGTGACTTTTTATCTCACAAATCTGACTTTTTTTCACTCACAATGTGAGTTTACATCTCGCAATTCTGACCTTTTATCTCAGAATTGCGTGATGTAAAGTCACAGTTGCATGTTATAAAGTCAGAATTGCGCAACTCTTTTTTTAAATTAGACTTTAGAACTCACAATTGTGAGATTAAAAAGTCGCAATTATCTTTCAAAATGTTTTATTCTGTGGCAGAAACAAGCCTCCATAATCCACAGTATAATGTTGGCTACAAATATTATTTTGATTGTGTTTTTCCCTTTCTTTTCTTTTTTTTTCTTAAAAAAAGTAAACAATATGCATGTAAACATGATTTTAGTTATCTCCAAACTTTGTTCCCATGATAACATAACGCCTAAAACCAGTAAAAAGAACTTTACGACTTTACAAAGTTTTAACAGGCGAATTAGCGCTGAGAATAATGTGAAAAGTAAAAAAGTTTTTTCCATAAAACTACAAACTTTTAAAGCCTCCAAAAATTGTCCCCATTTAGTTCCATTGTGTTCCTCACAACAATCTTAATTTCAGCTTTTTTTATTTAAAGAAAATGAGGGACAAGTCCAATTTATTTTATAAAGTAATCAACATTATCCCAAAAATGTATCAAACCGGACTGTTTCTTTAATTCTGCTGTTTAATTCTACAGATTCAAACAAATTAGTACAAGAAATTTTTAGAAAAGTTTTGGAAACAGACATTGTGAGGGTGAGGAAAACAGACTTAAGAAAGCATATTGTAATACACCAAATCTTCACTACTGCTGTTGATTTGAAAGCTGCATATAACATTACAGATGGAGAACATCACATTTGGATTTTGTCCCATCATCTTGGAGAAATGTGCACCATCTAGTTGCCAAAGTAAATGACACAATAAAAAAGCAAACAGAAAACCCTACAAAAAAAAAAATCCAAACATTTGGGATCTGTTACGGCCTCAGCCTTATGAGTGTTGCCTGTGTATTTTTGTGTGTATGTTTGTCTCGTCTTTTAATCGGTGTTTCTTTCTGAGTGTAGGCTCCTCCCATGCGCACCTGTGGTTCGTTGCTCTGATGGCTCGTGCTGAGTATATAAGTGGAGTGTGCAGGAGGGTGAGACACGCAGCGGTGAACTCCGTGCGCGTCATGATGCCTATAGCCGGCTGATCAACTCAAGCTGTCTTTGTGTTGTGCTACTACTTTGTTCTATTTGTTAGTGTTTGGTGTGTCTATGTTGACGTTAGTGTAGAGTAAATGTGTGTTACCTGTGGAGAGAGAGAACTTGAGAGACGTGAGTTTGTGCAGTCATTTATTAGTCTAATAATAAATGCTTTAAACTACTCTTTGCTTTGCGTCTCCTTTTGTGTTGCTGAACCCTTACAAAACGAGCGTTTTTAACAACAGGGGTTCATAACATAAATGGGGGCTCGCCCAGGATATGTGTCCGAGTAGTGGTAATTTGAGTGATCTAATTTGATTCAGGTGATCCATATCCTCTGGCTGTGCTTAGCGCCAGTCCTGATGACGGTTTACTGTTTATTGTTTTTCTTTATTATTTTAGTTTGTTGTTTTTGGGGGTATTCCGGGGGAGAGAGCGATCTCTTAATCGGTACCCTCTGAAGACTAGGTAGGGTATAATTAGATTAATGGTTAGGTAGGTCCAAAGGGTGTTGGATTATCCTGATTTCTTTTGCGTTTTCTTTTCTTTAAAGATGGCAACGTTTGAGCTAAATACATTTTTTAGATCAACCTAGTGTTGAAGTTTTAGAGACATGTCGGAAATATGATTTGTTTCTTATTGCTCAACATTATGAGATTTCTATCTCTAGAACACTGCGTAAAGAAGAGTTGAAAGCTTGTTTAGTGACTAGCCTGATTAATAAGGGGGTATTTCCTTCTATGGAGGCTGTTCCTACTGCAGCAGCGGAGTTGGCGGCACCAGCTGCAGGAAGTTCGCCCTTACGTGTGTCGAGTGGTGTTCCAGTGACGCCAGTGATTGAGGTTGGTGCGGAGGTACGTCCGTCTTTTTCAATGCCTAAATTTGAACCTCTTTCACTGTCTACAGAGTCATCACCGGGTTTGCGTGCAGATTCCCGTTTAAAGTTACGTTCAGCACGGTTACAATTGGAGACTCAGGACAAAGCTCAGGCGAGACAAGATGATTTGAAGCGTCAGATCGAAATGTACCGAATTGATGCTGATACGAAGGTGCGACTGCGGGAGTTGGAGTTGCAGGCGGTTCCAGAGGTACCTAAAAAAATCTATTGTTAAACCATGTAGCTTGGAGGTTAACTCTGAGACATCGGCTGGTCCATCAACTTCGGGTGTTAAAGGGTTAGTTCACCCAAAAATGAAAATTAAGTCATTAATTACTCACCCCCATGCTGTACCAACCCCGTAAGACCCCGTTCGTCTTCGGAACACAAATGAAGATATTTTTGATTAAATGTGACAGCTGGATCACTGCTCCATAGGCTCCCTAAGGGAATGAATCCTGACGGCCCAGAAAGTCAATGAAGAAAATGTTTAAATATTCCATGTCACAACAGTGGCTCAACTATAAGTTCATCAAGCGACGAGAATACTTTTTGTGCGGAAATAAAACCAAAATAACGACTTTATTCGACTATTCCTTCCTTTTCTTCCTTGTAGGCCTGAAACGAGACTTCAAGAGATTTCCACGACGCATGATCCAGCTGTCACATTTAATCAAAAATAGGGATGTCAATTTTCACAAATTCCCCTGATCGATCGTCGTTTAAATTAACGATCAATTAATCGATTAATCGTTAGCCTTAATACTGGAATATGCGTCTACTGCAAATGCTGCTCAAATCCTCACCAAATTAATGCGAATGGTTTTTAATCTAAAGAAAGGCTAGTAGGATTGTACAATGTTTCGATGTGATTGATAATTTAATTAATTATTTAATAATCAAATATAACTAATACAACGTGTCACCAACGCGCTTATGTGTGACTGTTGTGGACGCGCTCATCCTGGAACAACTGCACGCGCTGAATGAATCTGCTACCGTTAAACTGGAGCACTTTGCTAGCACGTTATTTATCTGAAAGAAACGCATCCTATATGAGATTAATCCGATATATTCAAAATAAACATAATATTACAAATTATATCTGCACAAAATGACGCAAATTCATGCACAAGTGAACTTGAACTAAGTTGCGTGCCATTCATTCAGAACTAACTTACTCATGTTGTGGACGCGCTCTTCCTGGAGCAACTCGACACGGCAACTAAACCCAAATAATTCACAATGTTTTATTACAATATTGTTCTCTTTATAATGTTACGTAATATTACAGTCCCAATAGTCATTATTAGTCGTGCATTGCCGTTTGAGCTGCGCGCGCTGAAGCTGACGCTTCACTACAGAGTTCATTCCTAACCAAATGCATCCAATATGAGAAATCAGATATAGATAGGCATACACAAAATAAACAGTATTACAACTTACATTTGCACAAAACAAAAGGCTGCGAATGCACACGTAAACTTATAGTCATGATGGTGTAAAATGGTCCCAAACATAACTCCGGGCGCTCGCTTTACATGTTTCGCGGTTGAGCAGCACGCACGCGCATGAAGACCTGCTTAATCGATGATCGATAAGTTGTATCGATTAAATGTATTATCGACAATTAATCGATCGTCGATTAATCGTTGACATCCCTAATCAAAAATATCTTCATTTGTGTTCCGAAGACGAACGAAGGTCTTACGGGGTTGGTACAGCATGGGGGTGAGTAATTAATGACTTCATTTTCATTTTTGGGTGAACTAACCCTTTAACTCTGTGCCGTCTGATATTGGATCTGAGTCTGTAGCGCCGTTTTCGACACATTTTGATGTGGCTAAAAATATCTCTATCGTGCCACCCTTCCGTGAGAGGGAAGTTGAGGCGCATTTTCAAGCTTTTGAACGAGTTGCTGTTGCCTTAAGATGGCCAAATGAGGTTTGGGCACTAATGTTACAATGTAAACTATCAGGTAAGGCACAAGAGGTGTGTGCATCTCTCTTGTTAGAGGAAAGCGTGCAGTACGATGCCATGAAAACTGCAATATTACGAGCATATGAATTAGTTCCTGAGCACTTTCGACAACGATTTCGTACCACGAAAAAAGGCACGTCTCAAACTTATGTCGAGTTCGTTCGCAAAAAAGGGCATTTTATTTGATCGGTGGATCAAGGCGTGCAAGGTAACTGACTACAATTCTTTGCGAGAACTTTTGCTGATTGAAGAGTTTTAAGAACTGTGTTCCAGAACGTACTACGTTGTATTTAAACGAGCAGAAAGTCAGCACTGTACAACAGGCTGCTGTGTTAGCTGACGAGTATGCATTAATGCATAAAACTGTGTTTCTAAAGTGTCCGTCTGACTCTGGGGGTTCCTCATTAAAAGAAAATGAAAATCTTTCTGATTCGCGAAACAAATGGGTTCCTACCAGTCCGAAGTCTAATCGAGAGTGCGGTTAGTTACTGTCATAAGATGGGACATATTATGGCTGAGTGTTGTACTTTAAAAAGTAAACAAGAGCGACAAGATTCCTCATTTTTTTTCAGCCTCGAGGTCCGGTTTTAGTGAAAACTGTGTCCCCGCCATCCTTAATTTCTCTTGCGACACCTGTTTTCAGCCTTCCGTGTTCGATGGATTTGTGTCGTTAAATGAGAAGGTTGAAAGCCGAAAACCTGTAAGAATTCTCCGTGACACCGGAGGGTCTCAGTCCTTTATATTATCAGATATTTTGGGTTTTTGTGCTGACTCGGCGTGTAATACCAGCGTGATAGTGCAGGGTATTGAAATGGGTTTTTTGCCCGTTCCTCTTCATCGTGTATACGTTTCTTCTGATTTAGCATCTGGGTGCTTTGAGGTTGCAGTTCGTCCCTCTTTACTGGTGAAAGGTGTGGATTTTATCATGGGAAATGACATAGCTGGAGGTAAGGTAATGCCGGTAGTGCAAGTCATTGATGTCCCGTGTAATGATTCTCAGGCTGATGCACTTGGTAAAAATTTGCCGAATGTGTTTAGTGCTGTTGGGACGCGAGCACAGGCGAAACATGACATTCAGGAAAGTAATACTCTTTGCGATTCTGTCTTTTCAAATATTTTGAAAACTGATGTTCTTCCCGATTCTCCAGACTCGTCTAAAACGACTTTAAGGTCATCTGTTGGCTTTGATCTTATCTGTGATTTGCCCGTCTCGCGTGAAATTCTGATTGAAGCTCAGCGAAATGATTTATCATTAGAAAAATGTCGTGCGAGTGTTGAAAATGACAATGTCGCTGCGTAACCACCAGTTTTACTGGAACGATAATGTGCTCATGCGTAAATGGAGTAGATCGTTAAATCCTGAGCAGCGGGAAGATTGGAATGCGGTGGATCAAATTGTGGTGCCTTCGAAATTTCGAACACATGTTTTAAGTCTGGCTCATGACCATCCTTGGTCTGGACACCTAGGGATAACTAAGACCTATAACCGGGTGCTCCAGCATTTTTTCTGGCCAGGGTTAAAATCTGATGTCGTGACATACTGTAAGACATGTCATATTTGTC
Source organism: Tiaroga cobitis (assembly GCA_030578255.1). Lineage (NCBI taxonomy): Eukaryota > Metazoa > Chordata > Actinopteri > Cypriniformes > Leuciscidae > Tiaroga > Tiaroga cobitis. The sequence continues at coordinate 31,140,099 of CM060603.1, forward strand.
AGGTCAGTGGAAAACCTAATCAGGTTGTACCGCCTACTCTTCTCTGTCCTATTCCTGCAGTTGGCAAACCATTTGAGCGCGTTCTAGTTGACTGTGTGGGTCCACTTCCTCGGGCTAAGTCTGGTTGTCAATTTTGTTGACAATCTGCGTGGCTACATATTTTCCAGAAGCCATCCCGTTATGGAACATAACGGCTAAGACGGTAACTAAAGCTTTAACAATTTTTTACAACTTTTGGGTTGCCGAAAACTGTCCAAACCGATCAGGGTTCAAATTTTGTGTCTCGTGTCTTCCGTACTTCGTTAAAGGCTCTTGGGGTGTCTCACGTGGTATCAAGTGCCTATCACTCTGAGTCGCAAGGAGCTTTGGAGAGGTGGCACCAAACATTAATATCTGCGCTGCGGAAGCATTGTATAGAGACTGGAAATGAGTGGGATGATGGATTTCCATTAGTTTTATTTGCGGTGCGTGAGGCGCGACAGGACTCGCTTGGGTTTAGCCCGTCAGAGCTTGTGTTCGGGCATAATGTCCGTGGTCCTTTGAAAATGTTAAAGGAGAAATTTCTCTGTAACGGTTCGTCTGCGAAGACCAACGTCCTTGATTTTGTATCACGTTCTCGTGAACGCTTGCACAATGCTTGTATTGTGGCGAAGGAAGCACTTTCTCTGTCACAAAAGAAAATGAAAAAACATTTTGATAGGAAATCAGTTGTGCGTAATTTTTTGCCAGGCGAGAAAGTTCTAGTGTTTCCTATTCATGGATCTTCTCTCTCTGCGCGTTTCTCCGGTCCTTCCGTGATAAAAAGTTAGTTGAATGAAACTGATTATATCTTACACACTCCAGAACGGAGGCGAAAACCTCGTTTATGTCACGTGAATATGTTGAAACCATATTTTTGTCGTGTCGAACCAAAAGAGAACACTGAGAATTTGGTTTGTGAACTGGTGACTAAATTAAATACTGAGCGGGTTTCATTGCTAGCTTATGTTTTGCCTGCCGATACTGTGGATGATGGGTTGAATGTATCTATGGAAGCTTTAAGAGGATGTTTTGAAAACTCTAAGGTTTTATCTTCGCTTCCCGATCAACTATCCTATCTATCACCTGAACAGCGAGAGGACGTAATAAAGCTGATAGACAGTTTCCCGAGTTTGTTCAATGACGTTCCTCCCGGTACTAATGTCATCCAGCATGACATCGATGTCGGTTGTGCATTACCAATCAAGCAACATGCTTATCGTTGCCCAATATGTCTGAGAGAAAAAATGAAAAGTAAGGTTAAGTATTTATCGCAGAATGGTTTCGCTGTTCCATGGTAATAGTCCATGGAGCTCGCCGTGCGTTCTGGTACCAAAGAACTACATAGATTCCTGGGGATGGTTGGGTACTAACGGTGCTTTTGTAAAAATTCCTCGAGTGTGGTTGCCTCTTTAATGAAGTTGTGTAGTCCTAAAGTTTGTTTTGATTGGACTAATGAGTGCCAGCAGGCATTTCTTTCTGCAAAATCTCTCCTTTGCAGTGCACCTGTACTGTCTGCTCCAGATGTGACTCGTCCGTTCCAGCTTAAGGTCGACGCTAGTGTGGTTGGAGCTGTCTTGCTGCAGGAGGGTGCTGATGAAATAGGCCACCCAGTATCGTACTTTTCTGCTCAGTTTAACCGTCATCAGTTGAATTATTCAATAAACTTTAGCTATGTTGTTAGCCTTACAACATTTTAACGTTTATGTGGGGTCTAGTTCTTCTCCTATCGTTGTTTATACGGATCACAATCCGCTGGTTTTTCTGAGCAAAATGTACAACCATAACCAACGATTGATGCGTTGGGCCTTAATGGTTCAGCCATATAATGTAGAGATCCGTCATTAAAAAAAGGATCTGACAACGTGGTGGCAGATGCGTTGTCTCGCGGACTAGGTTAAGTTTTCTGTGGGATTTTATGCAGAATCAGTTTTTTTCCCTTCTAAAGAACACCATTCAACACCTTATGAGTGTTGCCTGTGTATTTTTGTGTGTGTGTTTTTCTCGTCTTTTAATTGGTGTTTCTTTCTGAGTGTAGGCTCCTCCCATGCGCACCTGTGGTTCGTTGCTCTGATGGCTCGTGCTGAGTATATAAGTGGAGTGTGCAGGAGGGTGAGACACGCAGCGGTGAACTCCGTGCGCGTCATGATGCCTAGCCGGCTGATCAACTCAAGCTGTCTTTGTATTGTGCTACTACTTTGTTCTATTTGATAGTGTTTGGTGTGTCTATGTTGACGTTAGTGTAGCATAAATGTGTGTTACCTGTGGAGAGAGAGAACTTGAGAGACGTGAGTTTGTGCAGTCATTTATTAGTCTACTAATAAATGCTTTAAACTGCTCTTTGCTTTGCGTCTCCTTTTGTGTTGCTGAACCCTTACAAAACGAGCATTTTTAACAGGTAACAATTGACTGATTCCATATTTCTTTAGGTTGATTGACAGACTCACTAATTCAGTTGTGGACTGTATTAATGCACATCATGCTGTCAGTCTGCAGACTAATGCTAATACACATACTAACGCCGTTTCTAAATAACATTATGTAACTGTCTATTTGATGAAATCAGCTCACCTTTTTTAACCGCCATGCAGAATGACACTCGTTGTATGAAGGAACCATATTGATTTATTCTAATTTAAAATATCAGAAGCTGTCTCTGAATTGTTTTCCTTCATTATCCCTTTCTCGTTACCATGGGAACATGTGCAGAGGGTCTTGTGTATAGTTTGAAATATGAATACATATAGTGAAGAAATATTTTTCGTATTAAATCTTGTTGAAAGGAAAATGACTTTTTAAAGATCTCCTTAAATATGCTCTGAATGAAGCACAGGAGTTGAGTCCAGCAGATAAAAAATCAGCGAGTTATTATAGGCTTTTGTTGAACAGCAATTGTTCCTGCGCACCATCTGTGGTGTATATGCCAGATTTTCTCTCCCTGGATCTCATGCTCACGTTCTCTGGGATGTGGACTTTATCACTCCTGTCCTGACATGTGTTCTGTGTCAACACAAGGACTTCAGCGGCGCTGGTATGGAGAATTATAATGAGAAACTTGGCTAGCTAAAGAAAAGCTTGTCCTCTTGCGTAACACTTTATATTAAGCTGAAGAAAATGTATAACAGCTAAGAAGCTAAGACCCTTTATCATTATTTTTTTGGACAGACAGACAAAAGCCTGACATCTGTATGTTTTTCTGCACTTATCCACATCTCTCTTCTTGTCAGAATCTCTGATTGTGATTTTGCAATTTGCATATTCAAGTTCAATTTCTTCTCACTTTTCTCAAGTCCTCATCGGCGGTTTGGATAACAGAGCAAAGAGCGGTAATTGTCCTCTTGACATTGCTAGATGAATAACATTGGTAATGTCAAGAAGAAAGTTCAAGCAGAAAAGATTACCGGTCAATTGAGTTCCATTCGCTCTGTTGAAAATGAGTCGATTATTCCCATTGCCGGGTCTCGCACAACTCTCAAATTCTTTCACAAAACGAGACGCCCAAAGGAGCTCATTGTTCACCCTTGCGGGTGTTCTTTTAGCTTTTAAGGAGACACTTCCCCATGTCATTTATTACAAGTCTAAAATAAGAGGTATGCTGAGAAATTAAGCCACAAAATAAGAGATATACCAAGAGCACAATTTCTCACTCCAGGAGCACAAATAACTAATAAAACATTGTTGTTGTTTTTTTTTTGTAAAGACTGTTTCAGGCCAGTTTTTAGGTTGACAAATCTGAAATCTGATATACCAAGAGCACAATTTCTCACTCCAGGAGCACAAATAACTAATAAAACATTGTTGTTGTTTTTTTTTTGTAAAGACTGTTTCAGGCCAGTTTTTAGGTTGACAAATCTGAAGTCTAACGTGCCTAAGCACCTCCTCAAAGACAAGGCTTCAATAAAGTTGCCTCCAGTGCAATTACTGGAATTTCTGCCTCGGAAAATGGTTCCACTTAATTTTAAGGTGAATTACATCAGTTTTGTGAAAAATATTTGTCCTTTGATTTGACTCTTCAGATAAGATTTTTAAGTTAAAAATGTAGAGATTCATGAATGACAACTACTTCACCAAATGGTCAACCACATAGTTTCATCACACAAATAAACCCCCCTGACCTCTTGTTCATTTATACAATGCTAAAAATATCAAAGTAAATTGTAAAAAAAAAAAAAAAAGTAAAGTCCATGAGCACATGGAAAGGAGAGAAGAGACGTTATAAATTGTCAAAAGTGTCTCTGTCTCGAAGTCCCTGAGGTTTCACTTCTGTTCCTTGCAGAAATTGAGGTGCAGTGTTTTCACAAGAGACAAAAGCCAAGCAAACACGGCTGCAGGGCTTGCCACGTTGATAAGGTGAGGTCAATGCAAGCTCATAATCGACTTCAACAGCTTATGGCGCTTGCCCTCTGGGAATTTCCACATATCAACAAAAGCAGCTCGGCGGAGCAAGTAATAATCTGCTGATATCTGGACTGTGGCATGGGACTACCATCGCCAGAGGCTTTCCGAAATGGTTTCCAAACAAATTCCCTCTAAAAAAGAGAAGAGAGTGCTCTAAGTAATTTATCTATACTTTATGAGGTCTTTGTCTACATCTTTTTGAAATCTTCTGGAAATGCATTTCTGCTTAGCTACTGGTTTTTTTTTTTTTCAGTTGCGGTTGGAATGTCCATAGTTGCGGTTATCCTGACTGGGTGCTCTTTTCGGTTTCTATGTGTGTGCACACTTCTTCATATTATATTCAAAGTTCCGTAGTCTCTAAGCAAAGTAAATGAATGCATTCGCAAATAACTCAAAGTGAACCTAAATGACATGTCAACATTTGTAATGACCACTGACGTGTGTCAAATCAACTTTGTTGTCCATGACCCATTAACTTGCTTCTATTCAGCAGTGTTGATGTCATTAAAAAGGATTATATTGAAATACACTTAACAGTCTTGTGTAAACTTTTGTAATTGTAACTAAAACATAATGACTGTGGAAGAATCGCTCAAACTGAGCATTGATTGTTCAGTAAAATATGTTCCCTCCTAAGCGGATTCAGTGCAGGAATTCAACAATCCCACCTGGCAAACAGTAAGGAAAGGCATGTGTATCAGAGGACACATCACTGTGATGGATCATGAACTCTTTGCGGTGTGACATGGGGAGTATACATCATGCAGTCATGTGTTTTGATCCCTCCAGCCAGAACTCAAGTGTGTGACAAGGCAAGGCAAGTTTATTTATATAGCACATTTCATACACAATGGTAATTCCAAGTGCTTTACATAGAAGAAATTACAATAATCAAAACAAATAAGAATAATTAAAACAGTTTAGAATAAAAAGTAAAATGAAGTAATACTGGTCCACGCCAATTTGGGTCACTAAATTCGGGGATCCCCTATCTGAGATGGAAGAGATTGAGCCGGTTTACGGTGCCACTGGACCTCTAGCCCAGGGACGTACTTTGCTGGGGTGGTGCTACACCAGTAATGCCCAGCGGGGCCCCCACAGAGCACGCTTCACTGTCTGCTGCTGTTACCCTTAACGACACTCTCAGCGACTTCTTATACTCTCAGCAGTATAATTAACTTACTCCTTCACTCGCCTCATCGGAGTGAAGACTCTCCCGCTCTCCTTCAAAATCTCTTCCAGAGATTATAAAAAAAAATATATAAAAAAGAATTAAAGCAGTACAGTAAAAACAGTCGGACGAACAGTGGCACAGTGCTCATTCAGTAAATGCATAGCTAAACAGATGTGTTTTGAGTCTGGATTTGAATGTGACTACTGTAGGAGCACATCTGATCTCCTCTGGAAGCTGGTTCCAGCTGTGGCTGGTATAATAGCTAAAAGCAGGCTCTTCGTGCTTAGAGTGAACCCTTGGTATTTCTAGCTGATGTGATCCTAGTGATCTGAGTGATCTGTTAGGTTTATATTCAGTGAGCATATCTGCAATATATTGAGGTCCTAACCCATTGAATGATTTATATACCTGTAATAATACTTTAAAATCAATCCTAAATGTAACTGGGAGCCAGTGTAAAGACCTGAGGACTGGTGTGATATGTTCATATTTTCTGGTTCTGCTGAGAATCCTGGCGGCAGCGTTCTGAATGAGCTGCAACTGTCTTATGGTCTTTTTTGCAAGGCCAGTGAGGAGTCCATTACAATAATCCACCCTGCTGGTGATAAAAGCATGAACAAGTTTCTCTAAGTCTTGGTTGGAAACAAAGCATCTAATTCTTGAAATATTTTTCAGATGATAGTATGCTGATTTAGTTATTGCTTTGACATGACTACTGAAACTAAGGTCTGACTCTAGAGACACACCAAGATTCCTGACTTGATTTTTAGTTGTTAGACCCCTAGCGTCAAGGTATGCATTCACCTTGAGAACTTCCTCTTTGTTTCCAAACACAATGACTTCAGTTTTGTCTTTGTTTAACTGAAGAAAGTTTTGGCAGATCAAACTGTTTACTTCATCAATGCATTGGCACAGGGAGTAAATGGGGCTGTAGTCATTAGGTGATAGGGCTAAGTAGAGCTGTGTGTCGTCTGCATAGCTGTGGTAAGCAAGTTTGTTCTTTCTCATTATTTGGCTCATTGGGAGCATATACAGGTTGAATAGGAGTGGTGCAAGAATTGAGCCTTGAGGGACTCCGCACGTCATGGATGTTCACTCAGACTTATGGTCTCCTATACTCACATAATAACCTCTCCCTTCATGACCTGAACCATTTTAGGACTATCCCAGAAAGCCCCACCCAGTTTTCCAGCCTGTCAAGAAGTATGTCGTGATCGACGGTGTCAAATGCAGCACTGCGGTCGAGTAGTACCAGCACTGATAATTTGCCTGTATCAGTATTTAAGCGAATATCGTTTATTATCTATATGAGCGCTGTCTCTGTGGTGTGATGCGATCGGAAACCAGATTGAAAATTGTCAAAGTATCCATTCAAGCTTAATAATTTGTTCAGCTGATTGAAGACCATTTTTACAATGATCTTGCCTATGAAAGGAAGATTTGAGATCGGTCTATAGTTGCTTAAGATGGTCTTATCCAGATTGCTCTTTTTCAGGAGGGGCTTGACAACTGCAGTTTTCAAGATACAAGGAAAAAAGCACACGACCTTCATTATAAAGACCTCATAAAATCATTATTTTTACCCTTCTGTATATCTCATGAATTAATTTGCCCTCTATGTTTTGACACAGCAGTCCGTAGGCATTAGGATCAAACCCAGTTATGCTGCAACACACTTTTAACTGAGACAATGTTGAAATGTTGAGAGCAGCTCCACTGAAACACTAGTTTTGGTGAGGGCATGGTTCTTGAAGGGTGCAAATCTCACAGTTTTTTGATGCTTCTGTCAACTATCTTAAACTGAAATGTGTCTCTAATAACTTTAAGCTACTTGAGTCTTCTCATTGAAGGGACAGTATGTCATTTTTTACTGAGGGTATGTTACAAACCATTTTGCTTTTATATTTTCTGTTGAACACAAAAGATTTTTTGAACAATCATCATGTATCTTTAATATACAGTATAGTTCATAGTGACCATGTCTATTAAAGGGACATGGTCACCCAAAAAGGAAAATTCTGTCATAATTTACTCACACTCATGTTGTTCCAAACCCGTATTAATTTCTTTCTTCTTTCTTTTCTTCTCCACAAAATAAGATGTTTTGAAGAATATGGGTAACCAAACCTATTTTTTTCTGCTATAGAAGTCAATGTGGCCATGGGCTTGTTTGGTTACCCATATTCTTTAAAATATCTTATTTTGTGTCCAGCAGAAGAAAGAAATCCATTCAGGTTTGGAACAACATGAGGGAGAGTAAATGATGACAGAATGTTCATTTTTGGGTAAACTACCCCTTTAAGGTCTATAAAATTGTGTCTCATCTATCTATAAATTTCAGGAACGTCTGTCTGTCCGTCTGTTAATCTAATATCTCTCGAAACGTTAAGGCCATTGCACACTGAGTCCGAAATTTGCATCCGAAATTTTCGCACGTAAAAAAAAAAATTCGACCTCACGTTATGTCAATCACGCTTGCACACCGCCTCTGAAACTTTCGTCCGTCATAAAACAATTCGGATCGGGTTCGATTTTCTGCGTTTTTCGCATCCACAGCCAGCATTTTGAGAGTTTTTTTTTTTTGACAATTCAGAGCCACCGTTTGTCAAAATCCAGAATGGCAAAATCCAGAATGCCGTCTGACAAGTTGATACACTTCGTCTCGCAGCACAAAGTACTGTATGAAAAACAAAATGCGGATTACAAAGTCCTTTCAGTTTCGGTTTTCAATTCGATCAAGTGTTTACATGTTCTCTCGATCGGATTAGAAAAGCAATAAACCTCCCCTTTCAATCAGATCGAAATTTCGGACCGATTAAGGTGTGATTGAGCAGCCAATTCGATAACAAATGTATTATTTGGGTATAATAACCTGTAGCCTATACAGCTGTTCTGTCTGCCCAGCGCTTCCGCCGGCCGCGCACTCATGCTCTCTTTCAGGATCGATTGGTTCACGGAAATTTCTGTGAGGCATACGGTGAGTTTCGGTTAATTTATGATGAGATGCGCGCTCCAGTTCACGTGCAATGCGTGACCGCGCCGGCACCTTCATGTCATGATTATATTGTCTATTTGCTTTTTATTTATTAAATCCAGGCAAATGGTTGATGAAAAATTATTAAAATTAAGATACAATTTATACAAAACGAAATTCACTTTAAAGCAACACCAAGTAACTCTTCCTCTGCGGTCGCCCTACAGGTTGGAAGCGTAATTGTCCATTACCGCTGTCGTAACAATTTTTGCCTACTTCAGCCTACTGACGCTCGCGCAAGCTCTCTGTTTATCCAGCACCGGCTTTGGAATCAACAATGGCAGACATACCAAGCTGCAAGAAGTCATTTCAGGGAGGTATATCTTGGTGACCACTCAAAACCAAAATAAATGGTGTTTCAACCAATCACCGACAGGGGTTTGTTGATAGACGCTGGCTTCTTCTTCAGCTCCGCCTTCGCGTGCAGCTGTGCACTAGCGCAAATCTCACAACACCCACCCCCTGTCGGTGATTGGTTGGATTGGTTTATTTTGGTTTTGAGTGGTTGGTGTACCCAATTGTTTTTGTGTGCAGATCTCAGAGCCTAGGCTGCCTACAGAGACGCGTTTTTTTGACGGCCTGCTTATGGGGCGGGCAGCTAGCGGATCGTCAGGAAAGATTAGATGAATGTGATCATTTATTTTTGGGCCTGAAATCGCTGATACAACCTTTAAGTCAGCTACACTGTTTACTTCTAAAGTAAAAAAGTAGCGATTCTTTTCGAGAAATGTGGCGATTCTTTTCAAGGTTGTTATTATACATTTATTACAATGTAATTATCCGTTTATTACAATGTAATTATACATTGTTTACAGTATACATTTATTACAATGTAATTATATGTTTATTACAATGTAATTATTAGTGTTATTATAAGTTTATTACAATGTAATTATACATTTATTACAGTGTTATTATACATTTGTTGCATTATTATTATACATTTGTTACATTATTAATTTGTTACATTCTTTTTGAAAAAAGTAGCAATTCTTTTTGAAAAAGTAGCGATTCTTTTTGAAGTAGCGATTCTTTTTAAAAAAATGTAGCAATTCTTTTTGAAAAAGTAGCGATTCTTTTCTGAAAAAGTAGCAATTCTTTTTGAAAAAGTAGCGATTCTTTTTGAAGTAGCGATTCTTTTTGAAGTAGCGATTCTTTTTGAAAAAAGTAGTGTAAAATAATGTAATTATACATTTGTTAGTCTTATTATAAATGTATTACAATGTAATTATACATTTATTACAGCGTTATTATACATTTGTTACATTATTATTATTATACAATTGTTACATTATTATTTTGTTATATTCTTTTTGAAAAAAGTAGCGATTCTTTTTTAAAAAGTAGGGATTCTTTTTTTTAAATTAGTGATTCTTTTTGAAATAGTAGCGATTCTTTTTGAAAAAGTGGCGATTCTTTTTGAAAAAAGTAGTGTAAAATAATGTAATTATAAATTTGTTAGTCTTATTATAAATTTATTACAATGTAATTATACGTTTATTGCAATGTAATTATACATTAGTGTTATTATACGTTTATTACAATGTAATTATACATTTATTACAGTGTTATACATTTGTTACATTATTATTATTATTATACAATTGTTACATTATTATTTTGTTACATTATTCTTTTTTAAAAAGTAGCGATTCTTTTTTTTTAATTAGTGATTCTTTTTGAAAAAGTAGTGATTTTTGAAAAAAGTAGTGTAAAAAAGTAATTATACATTTGTTACAGTCTTATTATACATTTGTTACAATGTAATTATACATTAGTGTTATTACACGTTTATTACAATGTAATTATACATTTATTACAGTGTTATACATTTGTTACATTATTATTATTATACAATTGTTACATTATTATTTTGTTACATTATTCTTTTTTAAAAAAGTAGCGATTCTTTTTTAAAAAGTAGCGATTCTTTTTTTAAATTAGTGATTCTTTTTGAAAAAGTAGCGATTCTTTTTGAAAAAAGTAGTGTAAAAAAGTAATTATACATTTGTTACAGTCTTATTATACATTTGTTACAATGTAATTATACATTTAATACAATGTAATTAAATGTTTATTACAATGTAATTATGCGTTTATTACAATGTAACTATGCATAGTATAAATGTATTACATTGTAATAAATGTATAATTACATTGTATTAAATGTATAATTACATCTATAAATTACAGGAAAGTCTGTCTGTGTGTGTCTGTCTGTCTGTATAATAATAATGTAACAAATGTATAATAACACTGTAATAAATGTATAATTACATTGTAATAAATGTATAATAACACTAATGTATAATTACATTGTAATAAACATATAATCATATTGTTATAAATTTATAATAACACTGTATGTATGCACAAATGTATAATTACATTGTAAAAAATGTATAATAAGACTGTAACAAATGTATAAATACATTATTTTACACTATTTTAAAAAAAAGAATCGCTACTTTTTCAGAAAGAATAATGTAACAAAATAATAATGTAACAAATGTATAATAACACTGTAATAAATGTATAATTACATTATAATAAACGTATAATAACAACACTAATGTATAATTGCATTGTAATCCTATTGGGTTTTTGTCGAGGTATCCAGGGTGATGCTAACTTCCCCAAAATTATGGGTCGGATAATTATCGGATTTGGCTCGGATTTTTTCCCTAAACCAGTTCAGTGGAAATGCCGCCCTGCAGCCGATTCTAATGATTTAAAGATTCTAAATCACGCTTTAGACATTCTTAAAGACTACTTTTTGTCACGATTTTAGATATTTTTTGTTTGAAATGTTGATTTGAAGTGTCGGTTTTTCCATTAACTTTTACTACAGTGAAAAACAGAGAAAGACATTTTGTAGTGTGTCTATTTTGCACTCTTGATATTTTAGAGTGTCACTCCTTCACTGCTGTGCTTTTTTTTCTCTTCATCATGGCTCATTTTTTTTGTATTTCTCATTCATTTCTAATGGTGGTCATTTCTGATCGCGAACAACATCATTTAGCTTTTTCAAATCCAGTCCACAATTTTGTTTGTGGTCACATAGCAACTGTCCCAAAAGTCCCAGAGTTTTGTACCATTCCGGTGAAGTAATGATTTTTAAGAATTCAAACATTTGTTTTTCGGTCTAAAATGACAGAACAACACGAGAGGGTTCAAATTAATAAAAATAAAAAACAATACTTTTAATTTAAGAACATTTTTATAATAACTGGATTGAAACTATTCATCATAGTGGATGCCCCTGAACTAGGCTACATAACCATTAATGGTTCATTAAAATATACTGAAATAATAGAAAACAATTCAGACGCCGGACAAGTAAACTACTGTCAGTAGGCTTTTAATTAGCGATGGATAAAGGCATGTTAATGCGTGATGCTTACGTGTGAGTGTTGGTTCATGTGGTGTTGCTGCATATGAGAATGCATCCTTAATGATGAACAGCTGGTGAAAATCTCACTGAATCTTATTACAAGGTTCTTCTCACTTCAGACGTGCAGCAGAGCAATAAACCTCAGGAAAAAGCGAAGATGTTCACATGCAGCTCTCCTAAATGTGTTATAAAATATTCCATTCAGGAAACTTTGCTATGGCTTTAGAAGATAACAGTGCGCCTTCGAATTTAGCCAGTGTGTTGGAACACACACCGAGCTCTTTTTCAATTTTATCTTCTTCTCACAGAAAAGTACATTGCTGGTAAGAAGGTGTGAGCCAAAAATTCTTGAATTTTTTTTGTGAAATTACCCGTCAGTGACATGTTTGAAGTTCGGCTTTTATGTAAATCACTGGAGTGTCCTTGACTGCAGTGAGATTTTAACAGCCTATTTTTAGCAGCTGTCACCACAAACCAGAGAAGGTTTTCCCTCATGTGCTGCTCAGAAGTGCTCTCCATATGAACAATTTGCAAGCAACGTAGTGTTGGAAGAAAGTCCATGTTGGGCTGGCTCTAAAATGTCTCCCATTTGTGGGTTTTATTATCATGTGGAAAGAAAATAACAAGACTAATAAATTAATAATGGATGATGTGAAACGTGTTTTATATGCTCTTGGATTTTTAAAGGAAGAGGGAAGTGTTGTTGTATTAAACCCCTGCGTGTTCAAAAGCGATTTAATTCAACTCGTATATATGCATTTTTAAAACAAATCTCTGTCCTGGGTTTGAAACCTACTAAATAATTTATTTATTTGATTAACTCAAAGGAAAAGGGCTGAGTAGATCATTATTAGAGAAGATAAATGCATGAGAGTGTGAAAGAGCTTTATGAGATTGTGAGGAAATGTGAAATGGCAAAGCTCTGATGTCTGTATTTTGAGATTTAGACACATAAGCTTGTGGCAATATAACTAACTAGCATTCATGTCACAAATTATAATACAATACATATTTTGAAATAAGCATTTATCTGTAGGATGTCTGAAATGTGTAGTGTGGTTATTTACACAGTGACAATAAAATTAACAAGACGCTAAAGGTGATGGAAAAAGATCTAAAGTTGCTCAGTGAGGCACTGACTGAAAATGAATCTTCTTGAAGATTTTTTAAAATAGTTTTAATATTACAACCATTTCAGTATTTTTATCAAATGGGATGGAAAGTTTTAAAAGTGAGAGAAACAAACTTTCACTATACAAAACATCACAGAATTCATAACATCCACTGATATACTTAATGTTAATGTTTGTGCTGTTTTCCCACCAAAATTATGTCACTTCCTGAGGGATGATGCCATTAAGGAAGTGGCTGTTATTAATTAAAGGAATATTACACAAGACTAACAAGATAGAAAATGAAATTATCAATTAAAACAATATTTCCCTCCAAAATTTTAATCATTTAGAGAAAGTATAAAATGAGGGAACACATGTAATACTTCCTAATAAAGTGCCATTTCATTTTCTTTCATTTATATTGTGAACTGTAATGAAAGAAAACTCTCCAGTATGATTTCCATCTTTAAAGATTGTATAAAGAGTTATGTTATTCTAAATAGTCCTGCAGTGTGATGGAATGTGAAACACTGCTTATAGGACGCTGCAGTCTGGAACATTACAACTTACACTGAGCTCAACAGTTATAAATCGCTGACATTTGTGCTGGTAGCAAATACGAATTCTGGAAAGACAGATTTAAATTTGATACTGTCAGAACGTGTGCAGGAATGAACCTGTTTGAGCTGTCAGCTCATCCTTACATCCTCACAACAAGCCTGGTCCTTGCCAGAACCCCGAAAAGAAAATAAGATGAATTCTGATGAACTGTTTCATCATTGAAATTCTCATTTTAGACTGTTTAGAGATAAGACTACAGCTCATCAAATGGCATTGACTGTTTAAGCTAGCTGTCTCCATGCAGGAGGAAGTACGCTGTTTGATCTAGGGCACTGTTGTTTTATCTCAGAGCTTCCACTCTCTTTTACTGCACACCCTAAAAGTTTTTTTATCAATATTTTGAGAGCTGGATAAATTTATCCCATTGCTTCTGTTCTCACTTTAATCAATAAAAAATGTATTTACTAAAATGTATTATTTCCCGTCATGCCATACCGTAACATTATCACTGGAGCAGTTTGCTGAAAAGCACAATGACGGCAAAAAAAAGAGACGGTTTGGGCTTTTAAAGGGATCGTATTCCTCACCACATTTTTTTTTTCCAGCCCATTTTACAATGTTAGTTTTTCTGAATTGCTAAAACACATTTCTCGAAACCAGTACCCACTTTCTCAAAAGCTTAAACACAAACCCAAATCTTTAAACTACATCCATGAAACAAAATGAAACAAATGCCTAAAACCCTCAAATTCAAATAATGCTTTCAGATCTTACACACAGCCAGTCAAAATATAAACACTAGATCATTCATTAGACCCAATGGAGAATGGAGAACAAAGAAAACATGGAGAACACAGCATCCAATGTATGCAGTTACAGAATCTTTTTTATTTTGTAACACAGTAAACACATTTCGCAATAACGGAAAAAAAGTATAGTAATCGCAACTTACAGTAGTAAGGTGAATAAATTGTGTATAGTATTAGTATCCCATCCCTACCAGAAACGACTCAAAATTGTTCACACATTTCTAATGATGTAATCAAACCAACTGGACATAATACAAGTCAGTTCAGAGTGCCAAAATTGACTCAAAATGTTGCACTGAATGATGATACCAACAATGGATGGAAGCAGGAGGGAAAGGAGGAAGAGTATGTGTATAAGAGGTGGTGAACAAGGAGGAAGAGGACGAGGATGAGAAAGAGCAAGGCGTGGAGAATGTTGTCAAGGCTGGATCTGGCTTTAGGGTTTTTCTCTTTGCCCACAGAGACGACATTGTCTGTGATGTGGACAAATCCTCCAGCTGGACCCGACATGAAGACGTGATGCTGAAGCAGGATAAAATCTCTCTCACTGACCTTGATTTTGCAGATGCACAACTCTTCACTTTACTGTAACATGCTTTTCATTTAGAGTTTTTTACTCTAACCGTTTATGCGTTTGCAGTTGGGTCACTGTATTTTCACAGTATACAAGTGCTGAATATACAGACATTTAATACTATACAATATTCAGTGCAAAACTAGTAGTGCAAAACTTATTGCAGTGCATACAGTATATCATTTATTTACCTTACTACTGTAAGTTGTCATTACTTTAATTGTTTACAAACAGTCATTTCAAAATTTGCTTTGTTACATTATACTTTTTTTCTCTAACCGCATGCTTTGGATTCTGTGTACTCAATTTTTTGATGCGTCTAACAAATGATCTGTAGTTTATAAAATTGACTCGCTGTGTGTAAAATCTGAAAGCATTGTTTGATTTTAGGAACGGGTGAAATAGTTTTTGAGGCAATTGTTTGATTTTGCCAGAAGAGTCAGAGGTTCTCTGAATGTAGTTTGAAGATTTGGTTTTGTGTTTAAGGTTTTGAGAAAGTGAGTGATGGTTTCAAGAAATGTGTTTTAGCAATTCAGAAAAACTGTTTAAAAAAATTCTATGCTAATTGAATAAATGTAAATGTATTGTACTGAATGTCTGTATATTCAGCACTTGTATACTGTAAAAATACAGTAGTCCAACGGCAAAAGCCAAAAAGGTAAGAAGAAAAAAAAACTCAATGAAAAGCATGTTAGTTACACATTTAAATGAGTTGTGTAACTGCAAAATCAGCATCACGTCTTTGAGCTGGGTCCATCACAGTTTTGCAAAAAGAGTGCATGAGATTTGCAAATGGTGTCTAACTGCCTGAACTTGTTTAAGGTTTTACAGAAAGAGTGTTTTATTCGACAAAATGGTTTAGGCTATTGAGAATTTGGTTTAGAGAATGGAGTTTGGTGTTTTAGCAATTCAGAAAAACTGTAAAGGTTCCTTGCACCACAAAACAGTGGTAATTTAATTTAGCACTTTCCTACTGCTTTTCTTTTCCTTTAAATTTGCTTTCTTTGATAATTTGATCTAAAATGGAAAATGTATGCTTGTTGGGCGTAAATTTGCACGTCAATGGCATTTAATTTTTTTTTTTTAAACAATGCCGTTGTCATCTCCGTGTAAACTACAAAAACGCACATTCGTGAAAGCGGTAACGTCATGTGCAGATTTCAACAGGCAGTTAAAGAGTGGGCCTATATCTTTAAGACCACATGAAAACGACATTTGTTAAGATTGGCTGGTAAATGTAAGCAGTCATACACTCGAAAAACAAAAGGCTCTGTATCGCCATCAATGGTTCCATGAAGAAACCTTTCCATTGCACAAAGATTAGTGAAAAAGGTTCTTTACACCAAGAAAAACATTATTTCTATTAAGAACAGTTCACTGAATGTCCTTTGGTGAACCAAATATGGATCTTCTGTGGCATCACTGCAAAACCCCCCTTTTGGATTCTTTATTTTTTAGTAATGTCCTAAAGTTGTGGTGGGATAATGATTTCTTAAAACACAATTTTTTGTGTGTTTTTATCTGTCTAGGTAAAGAGCTTTGCGCTGTGATATGTTCCCTTTTAAATGGGACATTATTCACTTAAATGATAAGTGAAATGGTTCCTATAGTGACGGGGTTGATATCATACACTGAATGGTGGCTGCAGTGCATATAAAGCTGAGCCATTTAAACAGTGAATATGCACTGCAATATAACTAGACATTCAGACACAGATTTCCCCCCTTGCAGTAATAATCCAGACATGATGAAAATCCCTGAACATTACAGTTGACAGAGCACCTCTCAAAGCCTTTTCCATGTGTTAGCTCCAACTTGCCAGATGCCAGACATCAGACACGCTTCTTCACTGTCACAGCAACGGCCCTCATATGCGGCGTAAGACAGGGGCTTCGACGTTTTGTCTGCATCTCTGCTGCTGGGGACAGATTTGTGCAGGAAAGAACCCCTGTGACATCTGGCCCTTATGTCGACGGTGGGCCTGGCTGCCTAATGAAGGGACATGCTTGTGCTTGGCACTGCACTGCACATCATTTATAACCGTCAGAGAAAGTCACACAAGGGTCTGCTGCACACTTTAATGATGGCACACTCAAGCTCACAGTGTTCGCAAGCATTTGTGTGGGAAAGCTAGTCCTGTCAGACCAGCTTACACTTCATACATGCTCCCCTGTCCTTGAGTGCTTGTATAAATTTGTTCCTAGAAGATGTAGATCCTCAAAATATAGATCCAACGTACGATTTCTAATTTTAATTGCAAAATTATTCAGTATTTTCAATGAATAAACTATTCCAGAAGTGCTTTAAATTTTTTTTTAAGTCCAAAAGTTCTTTCCCTCGTTCTCTGTATTCCCAACATGGCATCATGACTTTTGCGTAAACATACACGCCACTTTCAAGTCAAGTGGCGTGTTATCTATACGCATTTTGAGCTATCCGCGTGTATGCGTGCATGTCTACGCCGTTAAATGTCCGAGTGATTCCGCGTGTATGTACACGCCAATAAATGTCCGAGCGAAACGAAGCAAAATGTAGATCTACATTTGGGGAGCGATCTTTTTTTCCCTAGGATGGTAGGGGAAGACTCATAAATGGTATTAACCCCAGTGACGGGTAGGTTTAGGGACGGGGTTGGGGTAGGTCATATATTTATATATACAGTAATGTAACGTTAAGTCAACGGCGTTCATAAACACGCCGAAAAGCGCTTATGCGTGTTGATAGCACGCCAAAAATGGAAATACGAATTGCCGTGTCATACATACGCCATTTCATGAGATCAGTCTGGTATTCCTATATGCGAGTAAACGGTTATTGTCTACTATAGTATTCTTGCATATTTTGCAGCATGTTAACCATTTCACTATTCAGAATTTCACTCCACTTTAATAATTTTTGAAAGTAGAGGGCTGTGTAAATGTAAGTTTCACACAAATTGGCACACAAAACCCAGCATACATTTTCTAAACTATTAATATTAAACTTTGAATGAGGGGTATACTTTAAACATCTGTTAAATTTGTCTACACCCTTGGATACAATTTTGATCCAAAATTGAAAGTACTGAAAACAGGCATTTGCAAATATTAAATAAGGCCTTGGGATGCAGTTCACATTTTGCTCCAGCACACCTGCCAGTGATTTCCATGTGAACCTGTAAAGCCTGATGGGGTTCAGGTGTGTTTTATTAGTGTTGAAGCAGAACAATGCATGATGGGAACAGTTGCGTAAAGATCCCAGCCCAAAGCCCACGTCTAGGGGGCCATTAACACGACACCGTTTTTAACTAAAAACGGAAATTGTATGGCTGTGTTAATTTGCACAACAAATTGGGTTTCAAAGTGCATGTTTTTTTAAACTATACCGTTACCGTGTAAACCACAAAACCGCACATTTGTGAAAACTGTGACATGCTTATTACATGACAGTCTATAGGCGCTTAGTGTTTCTTTACAAAGTGACATCGCCAACGACTGGCATGGCATGCATTATGCAGCGCTTTTAGACGTTTTCGAGGATCCGTGTGAGCGGGTGATCATTTTGACAACGTTGTCGTCTGTATGTGAAAAAAACGCAAACATTTTTTCAGTTTTTAGTACATCGTTGTCGTGTAAACGTACCATAAAACTGAAATAAAGACGTCATAAGACATCATACATTGGTGTGTTGTAAAGTTTTATTATGTACTGTGAAGTATAAAAACGGTTGCTGGTCAGGATTTTATAAGTGTTACTTCTACGCATTACATTACATGAGAGAATTCACTTTTTAATAGGACATGTTCTCTTACTGTAGCATTATCATGAAGAGTTTTAATTTATTTGTGGTTCATAGGAGTTCATATTATTGGTGGCAGAGTGACAGAGTCTGATTACCCGGTCTGCTAAGTGATCAAAATAAATGAAATAAAATCATTTTTATCACTTTATTCTCTTCATAAGCACATAACACAGAGATGATGACAGAGAGAACTGCTAGATTTGCGGACAACAGCTGAGTGAAATCGTCAGTAAAAGGATGAAAAAGATGTGTTTATATACGACTATAAAAACAATTATAGTTTTATTGCATCAGTGGAAATGCATGTAAAATCTTAAGCCTATAGACGATTCTGCTTTCCCCATTCTTCAAAATGATATTGTTTCATTCGTAGTCATAAGAAAATTGAATTTTAAAATTCTGTCTGAGCTGTGCTGATAACCTCAAGGGCACTTAAGACGGTGTTAAAATGCCACTCAGAAAAACATGATTGGATGTTTTGAAATTTTCATTGCAAGGAGAAACACATCCAGCGGAGGAACTCAAAGCATTAATGAGAATATGTGTTTGTCATTAGAGAGTTTTGGGCTGGATATTGTGTGAAAATCATTTACTGTATGTTTTGTTTAACTGTTAAATAATTTCTGAAGCCTCAGGCTTTGAAAGCACAGGTTCTGATGAGTAGTATTTCGACATTGCTAGAAGTGACATACGCAGAGAAAACGGAGTCATCTGCTCACAGATGTCACAATGGCAGAAAGCACAGACACAAGCTGCTTCTATAACCCCAAAACAAGCAGAACTGTTTTGTGTGGCATACAGATATTTATAGGTATTTCGTTTCAAGTAGTTGTATATCTATCAAGATTTAATGCACCATGTTAAACCCTCCCATTTAGCTGTCGTTGAGGTGACATAGGGTAGACAAAATATACTCCATCTTCAACAGCCATTTAATCCAATTATATCCTTTTTTTGTCCTGTGGGATAAAAAGATTAAGTGAAAAGAGGATATATGACCAAAAAATGCTAGACCTTACAGCACAACATTATGCATGAGAAAGGATTTAGCTGTTATTTAAACCTGAAAACAATGTTAGGATCAACATAGCCTTGTATTACACCACAATATGTGGCATGCCTTATGTTGCTATGTTAATCTTAACACTGTATTACCATATCTCTGAAGAATTCAAACTGGATTTTTAGATGTGATACACCTTAAGAAATGTATCTTCTTGGACCTTCTACGGTGGTCTGAATGAACCAATCCAGCAGTGAGGTCAGCCTCATAAGATACTGTTCAGCTTTCATTTAGCTGAAAAAGACAATAAAAACATGCGTCTTAACTTAGTGTCACTCAAAAGACATACATGTATATTTCTAATAGAGAAAAATTACGTGAAACACAAATAGATCAGCACTGTATTCTACCATTCTCTATCAATACATACCAGACATTACCTGTACTTTTTATTTTACTGTAATTTCTTAAAGCTCTCTCATGCCGTCCTTTCCCATCTGTCACAAACCAAGTGTGTCCATACAGTGACTTACACAAGATGGATACGCAGTGGTCATCTGTGCCCTGCAGTGATGTTCTGTCGAGATCAGCTCTATTGAAGGGCTGTGGGATCCATAGAAGTGAGAAGTGCAACACTGCTGGGGAAGGAAAATAGAGAGAAGTAATATATTTCATGGATTCTAAACACCGCTAATTCTACTACACCTTTTACATTTATAATAATAATAATAATTCATTACATTTATATAGCGCTTTTCTAGGCATTTAAAGCGCTTCACATGGATGGGGGAATCTCCTCAACCACCCCCACTTATGCTTTTTCACTGACAACTCCCAATAGAAGAACATTATCACATACAAGTGAGACAGCTCAAACACTGTGGGTGGAAACACATCTCGAACAATGTTGGCAGTGACCCAGAGAAAGCACAGTTACATTGACAAACATCTGTCAGTTGGAAGCTGTTGTCTACAGTCCTGCAATTATCTTTGGTTTCCAGAACAAATCCCTCAGTCGACTTGCCAAGTGTGTAGCGTTACCATAATGGCAGAGAATAAGAGAGTGCAAGTGCACTCCTGCAAGCAGATGGTGTCATTGTATCACTGTCAAACCTCTGAATTTTCAGTCCGACTGCATTAATTGACTCTTCAATCATAACACAATCTTCACTGCTATTGGTGCAAAAAAAAAAAAAAAAAGAAGAAAAAAATACCTACATGAGACTAAATAAAATTAGTTAAAGTGAATCATGAATCATGAAAATACAAATAGTTTTATTCATTATTAGCAATAGAGCACTTTATTCAAAGGGGCCATGGTTTGGCTGGTTAACATGTTAGGAATGCTGTAACTACCGTACCGGTTTAAAGTCACCATGAACTCAAAATGGACAATTATTTTTTTTAATGGAATATTGCAGTATTTATTATAAGTATTTATTACATTGGTGGTGGTTGAGGAGATTCCCCCTTCCATTTGAGTACCTAGAAAAGCGCTATATAAATGGAACAAATTATTATTATTATTATAAATGATTTATCCATGCACATCATTAGGTAAACTTTATTTTGATGGTCCTCTTTAGACATTCTGTTGACTATGCAAGAGTATAGAGGGTATGCGCATGACGTCACCGTCGGCCGGAGTGAATGAGGTCACGGCCACTGAGTGGCAAAAAGACTGAGCGGCAGCATTTGTTTTCAGCGTGAATGCCGTGAAAAACACACAAAACACATCTAAAACGGGAAAGAGCTTTGCGATTGACTGTACAACTAGATTTGACCAGAAATCTGAGGTACTGTATATTTTTACAGACTGCAAAAAGCTACAGAACAGACTATATTCTGCATAATTGGATGTTTTTAAATAAACACTGACAAAAAAACGATACAAGTTTTAGGGCTGGACGATATGATGATATACAGTATAACATTAAATGTAAGTGATCTCTCGGATTTAGACCTATCTATATTGTATTTATATAAAACGTTTACAGGCAGATTTTCTTAATTTATTTCCCCGGCGTCGAAATCAGGCACATATAAATGTCAGGAAACACGATTCCCGGCTGCGTGTCAATATCCACGGATCACTGGATCTTTGATAAGTTGTAAGGAACACTATATCGAGTTCAACTTTTAGTTTAAACTGATAATAGTTTGTTTTACTCGCGTTTTCGCAGTTTCCCCTATTAACTCCAGTCACGCAGCAGCTCTTTTGCCACTCAGTCCGGCTGAGGGGGGCGTGTTCCGGCGGGAAAGTGACGTTAATGCATTCCCTCTATTAGTAGACTTCGGCCATGGGTCGCGCTGATATTCAGACCGACAGAATGATTGGTGTGATATTTTTACAGCAATGCAATATTGTCGATGATAATATTTAGTAACTCACATTTTACACACAATATTGCCAGGTACTTTGTCTATTCTTGCAAAGTCAAAGTAGTGTTTGAACTAATCATTTGAGTGAATGATTCAACGACACACTTAAAGACAGACACTTGTTTTGATCCTGAACAAATCAGTTTAATGAATGATGCACTCCTATTGGCGTATCTATGAAACCTACAGAAATACTCGTTGAACAATTCACACCATTTTTGCACAGAATGACAGTCTGTCTACCTGGAACATGCAAACATGGACAAGTGGAGTGCTTCAAAGTCCCAGGGCTGCTGGGATGTTTATTAGCCTTCTTGGAATAACTATTCAAATCAAATTCGAAGACCGGAACTGAAGGCCCATTCATGCCAAGGACAATAACTATAGCGTTTTAATAATCATTCTAATTCTTTGAGACTCAATAACGAAAACAACACAGATGAACAATATTATTGGAATCTCTTTCAGAACGATTTTTCCAGCTGATGAAAGATGAGAACTTTGACAACCAATCAGAATCCCCTTGACTGAGTTTGAGCATTTAACAGAACGTTATTGTGCATTGGTGTGGATGGACACCATAAACGATATATACAGTAAACTGTTGTATAATCTGATATACACTAGGCTATTACTACTGCTATTATCTACATTATTTTTCACTAAGCTTTCTGTACACTTGTAAGAGGTAAGTATAAACAATACTCAACTTACCAGGCTACAGCATCTGCACACAGACTGTTTATAAGCACTTCCTCAGCCAAATGAGACGGAGCCCCCTCAATTCTCAGTGATTGGTCTTATCAACATGCTCCACATATCGACTACAAAGTGCCTGCAATGACAAGGAAGAGAATAGATGTTACTCAGGTTAAACAAACACAACGTTTAAGTTGAGGCTGAGAAGGGATATCCTACACTTGGCAGCATTAAAGGCAGAGAGCTGGATACGTGGGAGGACTCGGGTTGGGAAAGCAGCTGATGATAGTGATAGCTGATGATAGTCTAAAATCTTGCCTGAAGACAACAGGAATATGACCAGTGTATTCTGTCTGACATTCTGGTAGTTGTCAAAAAATGAGTAGCCTAAAACGCCTCAGAGGTCTCTTAGTCACCAACTACATCATGAGGTTGTTTCAGCTGTTTTGTTCATAAAAGATTTTGATACCCTGCTTATGATTCATGATCTACTGAAGAAAAAGCTCTATCTTCTTTCACTCTCCTTCACACTGACTGTTCGAAGGTTTAAAGTAGGTAATGATTACATCTCACATAACATTCCCAGGCTTAAAATAAAAGCTACAAGCTTAATTTAAAAGAATTTAGTGGATTTATTTTCAAATCTCTACATCGTCTGCACTGATCATTGATTATGGAAAAGTAATGGAGGTTGGATTAACTGATATCTTCCCATTATCCACGTTCATTCCAAAAGGATCCTCTGAAGAGGCTTAGGCCGTGAGGCTCGCACACCCTTACATGCCCGAGATGTACAAGTATTTTTCATTCTCGTACAATTGCTTTCACTGACGTTGTGGGATATCAAGATCACAAAAGGGTATAAAATAAAATAAGACTACATTTTGAAAAGATGAAAGGCCCAACAGACTGCTCATCTAACATTTTAAAGGTCTGAACACTGCTTAAAAATCAGAGCTTGTTGATTTCTCTTTTTGTACAGTTAAAAACTCTGTGTCCTTAACATTTGTTTGTCGACTCTCCTGCTCTGTTAAAAACCCATAGGAATTGAATTACAGGACCAGCACGTCTTCAACATCTTCAAGCACCATGCTGCCTGACAAAGTCATTTTAACTCATCCTTGTGTTTAAGATGGTTAAATC
Organism: Tiaroga cobitis; assembly: GCA_030578255.1. Lineage (NCBI taxonomy): Eukaryota > Metazoa > Chordata > Actinopteri > Cypriniformes > Leuciscidae > Tiaroga > Tiaroga cobitis. The sequence goes on from CM060603.1 coordinate 31,164,183, forward strand.
TGCATATTTATGTGTTAATGTTGATATTCTTGATATTTTTATCCTTATGCTACTGATGGTTATGTAGAACGCTAAAGGGCTACAGACAAGTTATAGAGGTTAAGAAAATATACTGTAGCTAATCTTAAAAAAAATACATCTTAACCTCAGTGATGGAAATTCCACTAGTATTTGACAGCAAATTGAATGTCTTGTGTGTGTATTACAGTCTCCCAGCTGAAAACATCATACATTAATCTGTTATTGTCATCATACATGCATTCTTTCTCACCACAGAAGAAAAAAATGCTTTGTGCATCACAAAAGACCAGATTAACAGGAAGCTTAAAAAGTCCAGTTGGTTGTTACTAACAAGTGTCATTAATTCATTGCACTGCAGTCGATTTATCAGACCTCCTGCACTCTCTTTCACTAGGGAACAGTGTTTCAGGACATGTACATCCAAGCTTCAAAATCCACTGCTGACATGTTCAAGCCGCAGGTACTACTGCAAAATCGCCACCTGTGTGCCACTGATTAGAAGACACTGCCCATTTTAATCAGCAAGCCTAAAGCCATTCAGTCAAACCTGTCCACAAATCACAAAAATACCATAATATTATTTAAATAATGCATAATCCATTTTTCATTATATTTAATGACATGCTATTTTACACAAATTAAATGTACCAGCTGAATAGTTTATTTCAAGCAGACCATTAACGATCAAAAACCACAGCAGTGTTAATGCAGCTAAAACATCTTCGTCATTGTTTCCGCTCCTATCACCTTTCCATTCTAAAGTAAGCCATCTGATAGGCGTCAGCGATTTAATCATCCTTTGTTGCTTTACAAATGGTTCTCGGAGTAAAAAACGCATCTGTTTGAGCATGTCCCTGTCTTGTCCTTAATTAGACTATAAAACATGGCTGACCTCTACAAAAGACTTCCATCCATCAAGACAACCAAAATAGTGTGATGATGGTCAAAATTAATAGAATAACCAGCAGAAAAAAAACAAAACTAAATGAATCCTAAAGAACACTGTGTTTTAGTCTCTTGTTGCTGTTATGCTCCACATGTTGTGATCGCCTGCATCGTAATTAATACAAAAAGTTGTTAATTACCCAAATGTTCAAAGCATTGTTCCTGAAGGCCACATTTCACTCGAGGTCATACTATCACCCTTAATGTTTTAGTGGTGTGTGCAATTAATCTGTGCATAGTTTCACAAGTCTATTTCATACTGAGAGGGATTCTGTCTTCAAGCTAACCTGAAGGGATGTTTGTGTTACTAGCTAAATGGCTTATTAATTGTACAGTCACAACAAAATGTTAGTTCCCTTTCGTTGTCACTCCGAGTTCCGTCGGATGATGACGAATGGGATTTCGCTTAGAAAGCCTATCCGCTTCGAGTAATACAAAACGAGCCAATGGCAAAGAAATGCCATGGGTCTGCAGAATTTGCATGGAGCAGCTCCGCCCCACCTCGTGGGTATAAAGGGCGGAAATTCCAGCAAAGCAGTATGTTTTCGCATCGGAGCCAAGAGTATCTCTTCACTCCACAGCCATTTCTGACTTCACTCTACGAGACGAGCCACTCTCTCCGGTGTTGGTGTGACGGCGATCTGCAGCGAGTTCACATTGCCTGCTGATCTGTGCAGTGATCTGCCAATGAGTGTGTTTCTCCCTGCTCGCTTCAACATCGCGGAGTTTCTTCCTCCTCTCACAAAAGAGCTCGCACGCGGCACGTCTTTTTAAAGACGGCTCGCCCGTGCATTTCTGGTTGCGGTCGACTCATTTCCGATTTTGATGGGCACATTCTCTGCTCTGCGTGCTTGGGCTTCATCACGCTAGAGCAGCGTTTGTGGATGACTCACGTTCTCCCCGCGGGAACGTGATCATCGCGTCATTACGGTCGAGACTCAATGATCTCGTTAGAGAGAGAGTCCCCTCATCCACACCCCGATCTAACACTCTCCACGTGAGGTGCTACTTCGGCTGGTGGCCAGGGTGACCTGAGGGTGTGTGTGTGGAACAATTCCGCCGACTGTTTGTCCGTGGACCACGCCCCCCTCTTCAGTGACGCAACCCGCGAGTGTTCAGGGGATTCCCCGGGTCTATTTTCGGATGCCCCGCGGGTTTCCCTTGACGCTCCAGAATCGGATCTGTTGTCCATCGCAGCATCACAGGGTGGGCTAGAATTTTCAGGAAGTGAAGATTTGACAGTGCTGCCACTTTCGGGTGTGCATATGGCATTTGTCGAGTCAGATCCTGAGATGATGGCCATGCTTTCCCGGGCGATTGGTTTTTGGGTGTGGCCGCTGACTCCTGTCAGCGTCCACTCCAATACCTTTTTTCCCGGATGTGCATCAGGAGATCTCGAAATCCTCGAAGACCCCCATGTCTTCCAGCGATCCCTCGTTGATCTCCTTCGCCCTTCCTTCCCTCGACGGGGCCGCTGCCCATGGGTACACTAGGGTCCCCCGGTTGAACGCTCTGTTGCAATGCTACTGTGTCCTCAGAGTGCTTCCTCTCGGCGCGATCCTAAGCACCCGTCCTAAGCCTGTAGTTTTTCGTCTACACTTGTGGCGAATTCCTATAGCGCTACAGGACAGGCAGCCGCCTCACTGCATGCCATGGCCATTCTGCTGGTCTACCAGACCCAGATGCTCACGGACATGCACGAGGGCGGGACTGACCCAGGGCTCTTCAATGAGCTGCGCGCCGCCACTGACCTTGCTCTCCGAGCGACGAAAGTGGCCGTATATTCCCTAGGTCAGGTGATGTACACCATTCTGTGGCTGAACCTGTCCGATGTGCAGGATGTCGGGCGGACCCATCTGCTTGACACCCCCATATCCCAGGTCGGCCTCTTCGGCGGTGCGGTTGAGGGCTTTGCCCAACAGTTCTCAACCGCCCACGAGCAGACTGAGGCTTATTCTGCCCCGACGGCCCCGCCGTCCGAGCTGATCCCTCAGTCTGCCCACCGCCGAAGGCGCCCTCCTGCGGCTCCCACCCCGCCCGTTCACCCGGGCTGGCTCTGGAAGCCGCAGGGGGACGCCACAGCCCTCTCCAGCCCCGCCCCCGCTATACGCTGGGTTAAGCGGCACTCTTGAGATGGGCTCATCAGAGATGGGACTCAGTTCTTTCCAGGAGTTGGTAGCAGGCCACTCCTTTCCCTGGTGGAGGGCCAGGGAAGAATCCTTATTCAGAAAGAACTGACTTTCCCGTTTCTGAGCACACAGAGTTCTCGGACGACACGGTGCGCCGCCCCCGGGCCGTGCACCCCTCGTCCTCCTCTGTCCCAGAGCCGGATGACAGTACGCACCGTCCCCGGACCGTGCCGCTCTCATCCTCCTCTGTCGCCAGACCCCTGGCAGAGCAGACCCCCGTGGAACGTTCGTCCTTCCCTGGTCTCCTCTGTCAGGACGCGGTCTATGACTGTGCCCCCACACCGGGCCGCTATGCCGTCCACGTCCGGGCTAGTCATTCCGCCTCGCTGCACCACCGGTGGGAAGTCTGTAGTTCGTTTGATCCCGCTGGTACAGTCGTTGGGAGCTTGGCAAGAGCTTCCAAACCTGTCCCGCTGGGTCGCTCGAACAGCCAGGCTCGGCTACGCGATTCAGTTCGCAAGGTCTCCTCCCCGCTTCAGGGGAGTCCGCTCCACTATGGTCGGTGGCAATGCCCCTATCATGAGAGCGGAGGTTGCTACCTTGCTGGCGAAGGGTGCGATCGAGACTGTCCCTCCAGCCGAAATGAGGTCCGGCTTCTACAGCCCGTACTTCATTGTCCCCAAGAAAACTGGTGGGTTACGGCCAATCCTGGATCTGCGCATGCTGAACCGTTCCCTTCACAGGCTGCCATTCAAGATGCTCACCGCCAAACGCGTTTTCGAATGTGTGCGGCACCAGGATTGGTTTGCAGCGATCGACCTGAAGGACGCCTACTTTCATGTCTCCATTCTCCCTCGACACAGACTGTTTCTTCGGTTTGCTTTCGAGGGGCAGGCATATCAGTACGCAGTTCTCCCTTTCGGGCTAGCCCTGTCTCCTCGCGTCTTCACGAAGGTCGTCGAGGCAGCCCTTGTTCCCCTCCGGGAACACGGGGTTCGCATCCTGAACTATATCGACGACTGGCTGATTCTAGCTCACTCTCGAGTTCAGCTTTGCGAACACAGGGACTTGGTACTCCGCCATATAGCTCGTCTGGGCCTTCGGGTCAACTGGGAGAAGAGCAAACTTTGCCCCGTCACTGCTGACTTGCCTGAGACAGTTCGAGGGCAAGAGTGCGGTTCCACTGAAACTTTTTCAGAGGCTCCTGGGGCATATGGCATCTGCAGCCGTGGCAACACCGCTCGGATTGCTTCATATGAGACCGCTTCAGCTGTGGCTTCGCGACCGAGTCCCGAGGTGGGCATGGCATCACGGCACCTTCCGAGTACCAGTTACTCCGACCTGCCGTCAGACCTTCACCCCGTGGTCGAACCTCAGTTTTCTACGGGCCAGAGTGCCCCTGGAACGAGCTTCGCGGCATGTTGTTGTAACGACAGATGCCTCTGCCACGGGCTGGGGCGCCATGTGCAACGGACGTGCTGCCGCGGGCTCCTGGACAGGACCCCACCGCTTATGGCACGTCAATTGCCTCGAGTTGCTGGCAGTACAGCTCGCCCTGCGCCGCTTCCGAGCCGTGCTCAAGGGCCAGCACGTACTAATCCGTTCAGACAATACTGCGACTGTAGCGTACATCAACCATCAAGGTGGTCTGCGCTCCAGCCGTATGTCGCAACTCGCCCGCCACCTCCTCTTATGGAGTCAGAAGCATCTGAGGTCGCTTCGTGCCATTTATCTCCCCGGAGCCCTGAACTGTGCAGCCGACGAGCTCTCACGGTTTCAGCCCCTCCCTGGAGAATGGCGACTCCATCCCCAGTCGGTCCAGCTGATTTGGGACCAGTTCGGGGACGCACAGATAGATCTGTTTGCCTCTCACGACTCGACCCATTGCGCCCAGTATTATTATGCCCTGACCGAGGGCACGCTCGGCACGGATGCTCCGGCGCACAGCTGGCCGCGGGGCCGCAAATATGCGTTTACCCCAGTGAGCCTTCTCGCGCAGACCCTGCGCAAGGTCAGGGAGGACGAGGAGCAGGTAATTTTAGTCGCGCCGTACTGGCTCGCCAGGACCTGGTTCCCCGAACTTGTACTCCTCGCGACAGCACCTCCTTGGCCGATTCCTCTGAGGAAGGACCTCCTTTCTCAGGGACGGGGCACCCTTGGCACCCTCGTCCCGATCTTTGGAACCGGTTTGGAAGGCAGGTTTGAGTACCCTACCACCAGCGGTGGTGGCTACCATCACTTCCGCTAGAGCTTCGTCCACGGGACACCTCTACGCGTTGAAGTGGAACCTCTTCGTCAGCTGGTGTTCTTCTCACCAAGAAGACCCCCGGAGATGTTCGATCGGTGTCGTGCTTTCCTTTCTTCAAGATGGGTTGGAGCGAAGGCTGTCTCCCTCCACCCTCAAGGTCTATGTCGCCGCTATTGCCGCACAGCACGACCTTATAGAAGGTAAGTCCGTAGGGAAGCATGACCTGATCGTCAGGTCCCTGAGAGGAGCGAGGAGACTGAATCCTCCTCGCCCTCCTCTCGTACCCTCTTGGGACCTCGCAGTGGTGCTAACTGCCCTGCGGAGTGTTCCCTTTGAGCCTTTGCAGTCGGTTGAGCTTAAATTCCTGTCAATGAAGACAGCGCTCCTGACTGCATTGGCCTCCATTAAGAGGGTAGGGGACCTGCACGCATTCTCCGTTGACGAAGCGTGCCTGGAATTTGGGCCGGCTTACTCTCACGTGACCCTGAGACCCCGGCCTGGATATGTGCCCAAGGTTCCTACCACTCCCTTCCGGGACCAGGTGGTGAACCTGCAAGCGCTGCCCCCGGAGGAGGCAGACCCAGCCTTGGCACTGCTCTGTCCAGTACGTGCTCTCCGCACCTATGTAGACAGAACGCAGTGTTTCAGGACCTCAGACCAGCTCTTTGTCTGTTATGGTGGGAGACTGAAGGGAAAGGCTCTCTCCAAGCAAAGGTTGTCTCACTGGATAGTGGACGCCATTGCTTTGGCTTACCAACAGCAAGGTCGACCGTGCCCCCTTGGTGTGACTGCCCACTCCACCCGGAGTGTGGCGTCCTCTTGGGCTCTAGCGCATGGCGCCTCGCTAACAGACATCTGCAGAGCTGCAGGCTGGGCGACACCCAACACATTCGCCAGATTCTACAATCTCCGAGTGGAGCCAGTGTCCTCTCATGTACTCGCTTCAACCAGCTAGTACCGGACCCGCTCAGGTGTCTTCGCTTGCTCGCCATTCCACTCCACGGACTGGATACGTGCGATATTCCCCTCAGGTGAGCTTCCCCGAAAGCCCTGAGTTCCTCCAGCACCCCTGATGCTGGTGCCAGTGTCTTTTGCCTGCGCGTCGGCTAGGTGCCTCCCGTGTGCATGGTACCTCCTCTGAGCTACCCCCACATGTGTATTTCCACTGTAAGCCTCTTTGAGCATGTGTCTTTCCCTTGGCAAGCCACCTTGCCACCCCTGGGGTTGAAATATTCCACCTGCGGCTGGACACCCCAGTGATTCCCCATATGCATCCCTCGGGTCATATGTGTATTCTCTAAGTCCCCCCCTCTGGGTTGGCAGTAATTGCATATTTCCCCTAAAGACCTTGGGATATGCTCCCCAGTGTACCTTGGTATTCCTGTGCTAATAGGAGTCCTTCGTCCGTGCTATCTCACGACAGGGATCTCAGATTACGCAGGGCACTGGAAGACAGCTGAGAAGGTGGCGTGATTAGACTGGTATCCCCATTCGTCGTCAAAGTATATTATTAAGTATACTTTGTGTAATAAGCATACTAATACCAATGTACTGGAAATAAATTTGTAAGTGTACTGATTTAATACTATTTGGGAGTAAATTCGTCCACTTTTTAGTATAAAATATACTTTTAGTATACTTTAAGTGTAACAGTAGTAAACTTAGAGTACACAACTTGTTTTTAATATGTACTGCAACTACAAGTGAACTTATAGGTATGCTGATAGTTTACTAGTCAAATACTTGTAGTACTTTTTTTAGTTGATGAAAGTACACTTTGAAGTATACTTTCAGTAAACTACTAGTTTAGTAGTTTTATACTGCAAGTACACTTTTAAGTTTTTTTAAGTGAACATAACATCATACATAGTTTACTATTTTTATATTATTTTGGCACTTTAAGTATAATACTATGTTTCTATTTCGGTACTCATTTTTTATACTTGAAATATACCCCTAACTGTACTTTAACGCTTTCCATTTTAAAAACATTTTATTATAGCTTCATGAATCCTTTTTTATCAGCACAAAAGAAGCAACTTTTTTTTTTTTAAAGCTCAGAAAATCACATTTTTGTCAAATACTACATCCCGATTGGATTTAGAATGATGATCAAAACACAGATGGAATAGATCGAGTTCATCAACACCCCCAAAGCTTCACAGTAATTTCCTCTTCATGGGTTCAACATTTCATTCTGTAACGTTAGGCAGTTTTGATTTATTTGCTATTTAATGTTTGATGATCGTATTATTTTATATTTAAGTGAACAATCTTCTATCACTTGCTTCTGCTTCTTCACCTGTGTTTTGATCAGGAGATTCTGTTCCATTTTCAGAACCGTATAACAGTGAAAACACGGATAGAAGGAAAATTCTGTCAATGGTGGGGAAAGAGTTAAGTAGATTTGACGTAAATTCCTATGTACACTACCAGTGGACTAGCTTACACAAAAATATCTGTTTTCTTTATAAATCAATATTTTCAAACAATGCAAGTTTATAAGACTTGATCTGTAAATCTAGATGAAAAAATGTATAGTATTTAATAGGCTACTCAATCAAAAGATTAAACACAAGTAGAAGCCAATTATACTTAGAATACTTTATTATACTTTTAAGTATATCTCGATCAAAAGGTTGAGTTCAATTATAGGCCAAATATACTTGTCATTATAAGTCAAGTATACTTAAGTGCAATTTTACGTATCTTTCTGAGATGTATATAAAATATATTTCTGAGAATGAAAAAGAGACTGAAAGTATACTTATTTTTAGTTTAAAAGAAGTATACTAATAGCACACTTGAAAAAACTTATTTTTCATAAGGGTTTAAAGGGGTCATAATGATGTTCTAAAAAGAACATTATTTTGTGTATTTGGTTTAATGCAATGTGTTTACATGGTTTTAGGTAAAAAAAAAGTCATTATTTTACACATACTGTACATTATTGTTGCTCCTCTTTGCCCCACCTTTCTGAAACGCGCCGGTTTTTACAAAGCTCATTATTCTGAAAAGCGCGGTGTGCTCTGATTGGCCAGCGATCCAGTGCATTGTGATTGGTCCAAAAACCTGGAAAATGGAAATGTCACGCCCCTTTACCATATGTGGAACATCAGCTCCCAAATTTTATGACAGGTGATAATGTCGCTACTACCTTATCAATTCAAGCCCGAATCTGATCCGGAAAATGCAGATGACCAAGCTGATCGATCAACTTTGCCAGCTCGACTGGACCAGAACGTATCAGATTGGTAAGGTTTTATTTAATTGGGGACATAATTACTGATTATAATGAATTATACTGTATTTTTATGCTTCACACTATGGGTGTGAGAACACTATGTAAACATAAAACTATGTCTGTATTTGTGATCATAGAAACAACAAAAAAGCGCTACTCTATACTGCTCAAAACTCGCTTTTGAATACTCAGTAGCAAATTCTTAAAATATGAAAACATACTTACAGGCAGGGACGTGCACAGGAATTTTGAGGGGCAGTTGCTCTGACCTAAAAAAGGACCCAAAATGTAATTGTCTTGCTACACTGCAGCATAATAAAATGGTTCTCACACTACAGTAATATTTCTGTGAATTGAATTAATCTTGAATGAATCACTTGTTCATAGTTTTTGTATTATGTCTGAATATATTCAGTTGAATTTTGCCCATACAAATTGCCTTATCTGACCGTGTTTATGTCCAAACTCAATGCCTCATATTATGGTCTTATTATTATTTATAAAGATTGCAAAATGTCAGAGATGACAGGTTTATGATATACAACTTTGTAAACAGTATACAAAATGTAGCCTATTAACAATATTGTTAAATGTCACCAAAATACACATGAGAAAAAGAGTTCCTCATATTATTGTTTATTGTTTTTTAATTATAATTTATTTATTTATTTTAAATTTGAAAAGAAATAATCTGGATTGAATTGACAGATGGGGAAAAACTCGCTTGAATTGAATGTCATGTATAGACATGATATGATATTACTTGCACAAGCAGATTTTAGATGGTGATTTGCTATTTGCACAGCTCTTTGAGTAGCCTAAATGTTTATGTACTTTTTGTCTCTTAACTGTTTTAACCCTGTATTGCACATCCGTGATATCTGTGATTGAATATTATGTATGGACATTATATAATGTTACTTTTGCACAAGCAGATGTTAGAAAATGGTGATTTGCTATTTGCACAGCTCTTTGAGTAGCCTTAATGTTCTATGTACTTTTGTCATTTTGACTGTTTTTACTCTATACCTGTGTTTTGTCTCTGTTGTAATCTGTTTGCAGCAATCTCTTTATATCCAAAACTAATTTCTCCTCTGGAGACAAATAAAGATACTTTGACTTTGACTTCTAATAAAAAAAAATAAAAAATGTAAAAAACGCTTAGATTTCGTGAAAAAATACAATCCTTTTTTAACCTTTTGGCTTCCCGTACATTCAGTTGTGCTTCTTGCTCGTATTCAGTTCTGATGGTACGTATGGTAACAGTGCAACCACGCATGATTTGTATTATGATTGCGTAAAGGGAACAGGAATTCCGGTAAAGAACAGAATCGACTGCTACACCGGTCGCGTGCAGCGTTGCAGCCACGTAAACAGAGTTTGCCCTTCCCCTACTGACTTTTACTTTCGGTGCCCGAATGGAAGTGAATGAGGCTTTGCGATTTTTATTTATTTATTAATTTTTTATCTAGGCCTACGTGAAACTCTGCATCCATTGTACGATTTATTTATTTATTTATTTTCCCTCGGAAGGGCAACGTGAGTCGAGAAGGGCATATGGGCAGTTGCCCGGGCAACCTGAGCAACCCCCCTTGTGCACGTCCCTGCTTACAGGCTGTGTGAGTCAGAAGCACCAGACTGTACATGCAAAGATGGAATTTCCCCACTTTTTAGAATCGGCCTTTGTGCACATCCGGCCTTGTAGCTACTCTCCCAGGTTCTGCTAACAGTCCTCCGAAAAATGCGCAGCACACAGTCGAAAATTTTAGTTGTACTGTTCTGAAACAGTGGTGTAAATAAAGCTTAAGCACTGTTTTCTAATTGTGTCCTCTTTTGGAAGGCCAAACAAAGTAGTTTGGCTTTCGCAACAAAAAATACAGTGTCTCCATGACGTGGAGGCAACAATACAGCGAGAATAAAAGCAACGCCTTCTTTCTTTGCGTATACATTTGGGCGGTGTTATGAAACTCTGCCCCCACACACTGACGTAGATTTGCAAGGGCGTGTTTGAACGAAGCGTTTTAGAAAGGCCTTAACTTTTACAAAGAATATCTCTTTAGGTTTGACACTTTGAGCTTTTTAACTCTGCAGATCTTATACTTGCACTAACAGCTACATAACACACTAAAGAAAAAGGAAAACAAGAAATCGCATCATATGACCCCTTTAAGGCCTGGGACGTTGGGAAAATGGATGGACTTGTGTCAAAGCAAGAAGTTGTAATAAACCCCAGTAAAAAGCAAATATATATAACTAAACTATATTTGAATGCACTTGTCGTGTAGAGACACTTTTGCAGCTTACCTTGTCTGATTCAATCCACTGCCTCTCAGCTCACAGAGAGACTGGTACCTGTTGGAAGGATAAATCATATTTAAGATACAGATTTTAAGGCGCTATTAGTATAATACACAAAATGAAGAAGAAACAATGAGTGAGACTACAAGTCAAAACAAACGTACACTCGCATGCACGATTAACAGATGGATTGAAAACAGTTTGACAAAGCATATGTTACTATCAAAAAAGTAAACCAATTTGTGGGGCTGGACAAAAGCTGTCAGAGCAGAATATGATTTGAGAGCAACCATCTTTTTCAGCGTTTCTGGTTAAAAAGCTTAGTTAGCTGGTCAGGTATTATAGATCAGTTTTAGCTTGTTTTAAAAGATGGATTGTTAATTGCTTTTTCTTTCTTTCTTTCTTTCTTTCTTATGTGTTAGTAAGTCATTTTTGGTGTCACTAGTTAACTTTATTAGCGGATTTAGAGGGCCGAGGCATTTATTTGGGGTTAGTGAGGGCAGGTTTACTTTTTGAAGTATAAATAACTTAATTTATGACTGGCATTCGCAACATTAGAGTTATTATTAGGGTTACCTGCTTAACGTTTAGTCATCCTTTCGAAGTCTTAATACGAGTCAGCATTCAGTTCTAATAGTCACAAAAAAGAGTTTAGGTCTCTATGGGGCCTTCAATAGTGCTGATATTTAAATGCATTGGTATTACAACAAAAATGCAGCCTTCTGATGTCCATTAACATAAATAGCAGAAGAAAATATACTGTAGGTAGCAGAGATAAATCAATTTAACTGGATCCCATTCACTCCTGTGAGTGATGAAATATGAGTGTTGCTACAGTGGTTAACACCAAAGGCTGAAGGCACTTAGAACATCTTATTGGAATATGGGGACGTTCTTACCTCCTGAATCTCCATATCATTCTCAGAGTGACGTTAGTGCAGACAACTCAGTCGGACTTATTGTTTAATAAGCTGAAGCTTAAAGAGTGTGTTAAAAAAGATTCAATTTATTGATCTAAACAGTTGATTTCCATTAACATGTTAAACATTTAAATGAGTAATCAAGAGTCAATGAACAATTTAGAGCTAATGTTAAAAATTATTTAACAAAGTTTAATTCTATTAATGTAGCTTATCTATTATTACACAAAATGACTTGACAACGTCTCTACGGTTCCTTTTTGTGGCTTTCTTGGTTAAATATAAAAACAACATATTATCCATTTCAGGTCAAACAGGCATTTAGTACTAGAAACAAGTACGTACCTAATCTAATTTTACAAAAAAAATGATCTCATCCTTATTAACAAATTATAGCAACACAAGTTTAACAATTATAATCACCTATTTAGAGAAGCTTGCACAATGCGCTTTACATCCTTTTTATTACATTTTTATGTACAAATACAAGCTACACACAAAGCAAAGCACTTGGATGTGGCTACATACATAGCCAATTGCTTTCAAACCCAATACTGATATCAAAATTAAATATACAAACTCAGTATTTACCATCATCAAATCAAGAAGTATTAAGAAAGATGTTATGTACAAAATGAGTCTTTTCACTGTGGCGATACACTTTTTCCTTAACGCAAAGATTCCCAAAATCCGGGAAGCACAATGTGTAGCTAATTCCATGCTTTACATTTGGGGGACAAACAATGGAAAACTAAAGGAAGGAGCATTCAATGACAAAAGTACACTGCCAAATTCTGGCCAGAACTAATGTTCATATGGTATTTTACAAAGAAGTCAACAGTTTCAGATAAGAAAAGAAGGGACCATGTATCTCCCATCCCTCCACCCAAGGTAAGGATGAGTTTAAAAACATGGTTGACCTGTCACTTAAAAATGCCTTTTTATATTATTTAGGCCAAGTAAATGCGGTTTGCATTGTATGGAGGTCACATGATCTGGAGCACCTTTAATATCTACCATAGGGGTGATCTCTGTAGCCCCCTCGATTAAGTCTTGATGCTGGAGCTTTGAGGTTGGGCCGGGATGATATCCAGTCCTCTTCCGCTAAAAGTAAGATGATTAAACAAAAAATGCTAAACTAATAATCAGGTAAAACAATCTTCATTTGAAAATTGAATTTAACACAAGTGATATGTAGAGAAGTAGAGAAGCCTCCTTAAATGGCTGAAATGCAGTGCTATGAAGATTCATCAAGGGATGGATATCCTAAGGCCATGTAATTCCATGTGACATTAGCAATTTTAATGCTTTTTTTGATCTAAGCATTACAAAATGATAAACTGAGCACCAGCTAATCATCTTACACATACATTTCAAATAATTAGAGCTCCGTTCGCCACATCTCATCTTGGGCATGTTCGCCTCGGTCCGTTATCATAGATTTCAGAAATATACAATGTCACTTTGCCCTAATTATCAGTTACCAAAGGCTGAGCAGATGAGGCATGAAATCCTGGCTGAGCTCACAGCATGACCCTGCTGTCATTTAAATACAGTATGTGTTGGGAGCCGATGCTCCATTAGGTTCTCGGAGTGTGATCGCTGGGCCATTGAGGAAACAATCAGCCCGCCTTCAGGGCAAAGAACCTTAACCTTCATTGTTGCTAACTACAGTTTCACTGAGAAAGAAGGAAAAACCATTATACATCATAACAAAATCCCTTACATTCCAGTATTCTGTGTAATGATCACTACCACACAAACAGCCCTCCCTTACTCACATTATACTTAATATGTTTTCCCCTTACATCCTCCTCACTGTGAAAAACTGATCTTGCCAACTTATAATGATCCTATGGAAGCCTGCTTCCGCCTTTGAGTAAAAAAAAATACAACATGTAATTGTGAGATAAAGGGGCCTATCTTGCACCCAGAGCAATTGACTTTGTACACCGACGCATGTATCATTCCTATTTTGCACCCGACGCACAGCGGACTTTTCCCTCCACAGACGCACGTCTGTAAATTAGGGAATGAACTTGCGCTCCCGGGGCGGTTCAGCGAAAAGAGGCGGCGTGTTCCGGCGCAAACGTTCCCTGGTGCTATTTTGCAGTTTCAGAAAACAATTCCGCCACAGACCAGGAAAAACCTAGTCTAATGTCAGTGGAGCGTTATTCAGATGCTATTTTATGGACGCATGCTTGGGCATAATGTAGCGTGTGCACAACGCGCATACACTTTGCTTCTCTCATCTACACAGACATAGCAGTTCCCAGTTTTGCAAACCATACATCATTACAAGGAAAAATATTACCACACGGGGGAAATCATTGTGGTGTCCATGAAGATGTGAAAAAATAGGCATAAATCTAGCTTACACATTTACCCAAATTATTATACGCCTGTTTAACCAAAGCTAATTTGGGCCGGTTTCTCCTATCCCCACAATGTTACTTCTCTGTATTTTACTGCCCTGACGAGAACGTAGGTCTCCTCGGCTGTGAACTGCTCCTGGCGTGCGCCTAGCAAATCCGCCATTATAATAGCAATCCGCCATGGAACAAGCGCGCCTGCTTTTAAAGGGAATGTGAGGTGACGCTTTGATTGGTTTATTGCACGTTACGACCAAACCACACCTATGAGTAATGTTGCTACTTCAGACCAACCCATTTTAGATTTGCATAGGGCGCAAGAGTAATTTATCCCACCGGTATAATTGCAACAACGCCCAAGATCCGCCCACAAAGTTACTTGCGTTTCAGATCGTTAAAATAGGGCCCACAGGGTTAGTTCACCCAAAAATGAAAATTCTGTCATTTATTACTCACCCTTGTGTCGTTCCAAACCCGTAGGACTTTCATTCATCTTTAGAACACAAATTAAGATCTCTTTGATGAAATCTGAGAGCTTTCTGTCCCTCCATTGACAGCCTACGCAACTACCTTTCAAGCCCCAGAAAGGCAGTAAAGACTAGGGGTGTCACGATTCTCCAAATCCTCGATTCGATTACATTTTCGATTCTAAGGTCACGGTTCGATTCAATTCTTGATTTTTACATTTTTTTTTTTTTAAAGCCGAAACCGGCCAATCAGGATGCTCTCTGTCTTACATGCGCTTCATGAGGCACACACGCAAGGTCTCTCGCTCTCTGCCGTGCGCGCAATACGGTTTGGAGCACAGTTTTTTCTGTCTCGCATGCGCGCTCTTGCTCGCTCACTCTAGATTCCGGGAGATTTTAACTCATTTGCGTGCATCCGGGAGCCGCTATCAATATGCGGGAGACTCCCGGAACTTCTGCGAAACTTGGGATGTCTGCAAACTGTGGCTTTTTTGAAGCGTGAACGTTGTCAACATAACTCACTGGAAATCCAAAAAACATCCACACCTGCGACTTCAATGAAAGAGGAGGGGGTTCAAGTTCTGTCGATTGGTCTCCTGCATCTGTAGTTGCCATGCTATCTTTTGAATGGCTGTAGCTAAGTTAGAGGAGATTGACCATAGACTCGCAGCACTTCAACACACGTGTTTTTTTCCACTTGGCACGCCGACCGGACGTGACGTGGCAGCATTGACGATTCCATTTTTTAATTTGAAGTTCGAGATTGTGAATTAATTTCGGTCGATTTCGATTTAAAATCGAAATCGTGACACCCTTAGTAAAGACATCATTAAAATAATACATGTGACTCTAGTTGTTTACTCATGTCGCTTATAAAATTGAGGTTAAACAACTGGATTCACATGGATTAATTAAACGATGTCTTTACTAAATTTATGGGGCTTGAAAGTGGTAGTTGCGTAGGCTGTCAAAGGAGGGACAGAAAACACTCAGATTTCAATAAAAAGATCTTTATTTGTGTTCCGAAGATGAACAAAAGTCTTACGGGTTTGGAACGACATGAGGGTGAGTGAATGCGCTTGTCGTGTAGAGACACTTTTGCAGCTTACCTTGTCTGATTCAATCCACTGCCTCTCAGCTCACAGAGAGACTGGAGACTGGACAAACAGAATTTTTGTTTTTGGGGTGAACTAACCCTTTAAATATTTGAAATGAAATCACATTGTGATATATAAAGTCACATTGCAAGAAGTCACATTTTGAAATACAGTCACACTGTGAGAAATTAAATCACATAGCAAGAAGTCACAATTACTAGAAATAGTAACAAATAAAGTCACAGTTTGAGATATAGTTACAATTGCAATATAAAGTCACACTGCTTGAAATAATCACAATTGTGATATAAAAAGACATCATGAGACATCATATTGCAAATGATGAAGTTTTACTATGAGATATAATAACACACTGTAATATATAAGGTTGCAAACAATGTCACAATTGGGAGAAACGAAGGTGCAACTGTGAGACTTAATGACACATTGTGCAACATGAAGTTACAAATGCAAGACGAATTCGCTATTATGAGATATAAAGTCACAAGTTACCTTCTTTTTTTTTTTACTCTGGAAGCGGAAATCATCCATATGATCCTAAATGCCTAACAAGCAAAACCTTTTGTAACACAATAAAATCTTGGTTTCAAGTCAAAAGGTGGCAATATATCAAATCATTCCTTTTCACAGAGACACTCGATTGCACAATTTGGCACAATGCAAAATGAATGAGCAGGTATGTATACAACGGAAACTGCCATCAGAGGAACACAAGAGTCTATGCCAAGAACAGAGGGAATCCTGGATCAAATATAATCCAGAGAGGGCACATATTCAAAGGCAAATGTATGGGCTGAAAGGCCATTCTGACTCTCTTGGTGGGCCTCAGCAACGCCTCCAGCTCTCTACTGGCTCTGGTCCATGATTTCAAGTGCATCTTAAAACCCAGCCCTGAAGCAGACTAGTAAGGTAAGATGGCAGCTGCTGTGCTCTGGGCCTCTGTGATTTAACAACTGGCGAATGCCGCTAGGTGTTTTTCCTTACCTTTAGCTCTGAAACATTTAACAGCAATATGGAAAATGAATGAGGCAAAGAGGTTTCTCACTGGTGTGGGCAATGTGCCATGACTGAGTTTCAGCCCGCCTGCTACGCAAACTACTGCTATGCAAAGAGGATGTTTCTCTTTGTGGTGCACCATTCAAAACGGTTGACCTAAAATGCTAATAGTTTCCCTAGTGAGCAAAAAAATTTAATAAAAAGTTTGCAATGAAAGTCATGATGCTTTAGCAGAACTGTAGATCAGATAAATTCCTTACCATAATTATTATAGGTTTCACCATTATTGCCGTGTCCATATTCATAGTATTCTGAGACACTGTAGGAGAACAAATATTTCTTATGAGACATTTTGACAGATTCTTAGAGTGAAAATACACATTAATTAGCTCATGCTGTGACAAAATGTCTTTGAAGAAATGAAATGTGCACCTTTTCGACTGGTTGCTGTAGTTGTCATCATAGCCTTCATAACTCTCGTCATCATATTCCCCGTCATAACCATCATCATATCCCTGAACAGAAACACAAAAGAGTAATCACAGAGGGAGACGTAAGAGGTCTGAAACCATCTCAAAGCAGTACTCTAATTGTTTAGGGTTGGAAAATCAATGTTTAATTACACTGCAATAGGATTTCTCTAATAAATATACTCCGAGAGTGGTGGACTGGCACAGCTGAATCATGTCCAACAGAAAATATTGATCAGTAAGCGACAATTGTCTCATTTGCCATGTCTGAAGACAAGTGGATAATGCCTAGGTCGATTCAATATTACAGACAAAAGAAACAATAAACGGATTAAAACTTCAAAATAACATGTCCCAAGGGATCCTACATGAGTCATGACTGGTGTCATCCCATACACTTATTCTTACTCTTTTTTTGTTTTTTAATCATCACTGATATTGAGAGGAATTATCATCATTACCATTCATATACTGAATGTGCAGATATTTTATGGTCTGACTGTGCTTTAATTCTGGCTTTATATTGTGGTATGATGGAAATCCAGAAATCCAGAATGAAGTATTCCAGAGAGTTGTGTAGTAATATAAATGGTAAAACGATAATTATGTTCCTTGTTTATGATTTGTTAACACAGCGTTTCATTCATGCTAAATAATACACAATATTACAGCAATGACGCTATGACACTATATTGGATTGATTAAAGTAACTATATATTAGGTAAATTATTCATAAATGCAAACTCATAACATACAGTTTCGTGTTTCCATTTTGTTGTTCGACAGACTAACTGAAAATGCTTCCTTTTTTATTAGGCCTAATCTGTCAGAAAATAACCTGGGCAAGCTATTCTGACCCTGCCTATTCCCTTTGCATTCAAATTCTGCACAACAGTCTGCTTTTATGAGTATGAAGAAGGATTAGTCTAAATGAAAGTCATGGATTATGCCAGGGATTAAGTTGTTCAGGAGATCTAGCGCACAAGTTTCCTTCTATTAGTTTTTCCTCCTAATAGGGTCAGGGGTCTGTCCTCTTCCACTAATTGACCGGTTTGTTAACATTGCCTCTTGATAGAGTGCTATGCATATCTTAAGCAGCAGAGTATACAGCAAAGAGGCAGCGTGTTTTACTATTTAATAGCATATTTCAGAACATGTCAATCACACTAATACCAACAGCTCTCTGAGGAAATAAATTTTAGCAGAAGAGTGAGAGGTAGTGGCTGACCTAACCGTTTAATAGGGTCATTTCATCAAGAGCGGAAGGAGTAGTTTCCATTTTTACATTCATGAAAATGGAGATGTGTCCTCTTTGTCTGCTATGACATGACCAAACAGAATAGTTCACCCAAAAATTTTAATTCAATCATAATTTACTCACCCTCATGTCATGTTACGATCTGTGCAATGAACTATTTGATCCAGGAAGAAAATCAGAAAACAAAAGATATGAGGGTGAGTGAAATATTCCTTTAAAACTATTCCTATAAAATATACACCAAAAATATCTTGACATACTACGATATGAACACATGAATACACCAACATGAAATTTCAGATATTAAAACTATTTTGGATTTTACAGTATGCAGAGGCCTTGCACATCTATACAAACATTGTGTGACCAGGGTATAATTACAGTATATTACTTAGTATAATAACAAAGTGCTGTTTAAAAGGTCCTTGTGTCTGACCTTCCTGACTTTACCATGCACTTACAAGCCACTGCGCATAATTTGAGCAAGCTCTAGTTAATGGTGCTTGATTGTTACATTTCAACAGTCATTTAAAAGAGCAATTAACTCTGGTCCTATTGAACAAGCTAACAGGAACTAAATCAAGTGGTAGAGAGCACTGCAAGAGTAATTAATACAGCAGATAGCCAAAGGTCTTCAATACTCAGCTTCATTATCAATTGACAACCACCAACACCTCTTGACAGTGACTGATCTCTGTGTGGGACGGCAACTGAATATGATTCCTCTCTGGAGAGCAGCAAAAGGAAATGAATGGTTGAAAGCGCTTTTTGGCTGTGGCTCCGTCTGCTTATTGAATGAAGTCTCTTTGTCTACCCTTTATTTATCAACCAGTTTTTCAGGCCTAATATTTTCAGTTTGAAGTATGAGCAAACATTGGCTTAAGGCCAGACAGGATGAAGCAGTCTGAAATATACTGACATTCAACAGGCCATATCTATATTTACTGGTCCGTTATGATTGTTGCAAACGTTTAAAGGACACATAATTCTTTCAAACATAATCAAAATGGGATTTCATTGCACATCAATTTTATATTAAAGGGAAACTGCGTTTCAAATCATGATGTTTAGTGACTAATAGGTTTAATGATAAAATAAGCAGGGTAGGCGATTTGTTCCAGATTTTTTTTTTTTGTTATGCTGGTTGAAAATCTCTTCACATCCTGACAGCTAAGTTAAGTGGTCTAAATCTATTCTTATGTATATCGCCTGTGGAAGTCCATAAGGACCATAAAATGTTTGTCCAATATGATGTCCAACCTGCTTGTCAATGTATGTATTTTCATACCTCTGCGCACCCTGCTCGCGCAGACATCACACGTCATCAGCGCGTTTCATGGTATGCAGAGTTAGACAGATGTCAGCGCAAACATCACAACTGAAACAGCCACCTGAACCAAAACAAAGAGCTTATGCTGCATTCAGGCCGTAACTACTGTAATTTGCAAGAGATGGAAACCCATGACGTTATATTTGGAGCAGTTTGTGATTCGAATTCATGCGTTTCAATGGCTACACTATCAACAGTGAAATGAATCTGCAGCAGTCAGGTGATACAGGTCAGTGCTCTTTAAGTTGCTTATGTTCATTATTATTGTAATGTTATGTGCTTTGAGACATGAGGTAGTTTAACGCAGTCTCTTGTGAAACTTTTGATTTCCCCCTGCCATACGCGTTCATTTGTTTTGAAGGAGGCATTGCTTTGGAAAGCGGTCTAAAGGAAGGATGGAATCTTATGCTTTCAAAGCTAATTCGCTATTTCTAGCCTCTCAGAAAATTACCAACCCTACCTTTAAGTATGTTCAGTCAACCACAGTTTATAAGCAAAAGGAGAATGAAAACAGAAATACAAGTTTCTTTCTATTAGTTTTTCCTCATGCTAATAGGGTCAGGGGTCTGTCCTCTTCCACCAAAATTGCCCCTTGATAGAGTGCTATGCATATCCTAAGCAGCAGAGTATACAGTAGAAGAGGCAGCATGTTTTAATATACAATGACTCAACTAGAGCTTGGTTATCATTGGTGTCAAATTGTGTTTGTGTTTGGGTTCATGGCATTAAGGTAAACATTCGCTAGTCAAAACAGCACGATCAACCTTTAGGAAATATTAAGTAGTATAGGCCTATTAAATAAACTTGGATCATGAGTATCATTGGAATTTAATAATCCTAATAGAAGTCAATTCTTTGTAAAATAACTATTATATGAACATGTGCGATGTTAAATTCAATTGCAATTTGACGACAATCTGATTGAATAGGTTTTTTTTAAACAGCTGCTCTTTGAGTTCCCCCATACATTTCCATGCAAATATATCAATTACCATGTGTTGATCCATTTGTGGAGAAATAATTACATATTCAAGAGCACAAGATTTCAAGAGAACAGATTTCACAGAACACAGTCCTTACTTTAGGCAAAGAGGTTTTAATTTAATTTATGTATTCCCCCCCCCCCCCCCCCCCCCCCCCACACACGTATCACCTGGAAAGTAATAATTGATATGTCTATTCATATATGATAACAGCTCACTGAATTGTTAAGACACTTTCCACCAACTCAAGAACAACCACATGAATATTTATAGAGCTAAAATAACATTTGCCAGTACTAAGAAGGTGGCAGCAGAAATGTATGCAGGGAGCTCTGTAATAAACTAAGACAAAGATCTCACAGTAGAAATATAGGAGTACTTATTACTTGTTACATAAACTTTTACAATCACCCAAATAAAATAACTAATTCAGTAAGCTGATGACAGAATAGTAGGCTATTACTTCTAACCTTCAGATGCCGCAATTCATGAAACGGAGCAATCTATTTCACATTTGCGAATCATGTCGCAATAATTTTTAATAGGAGTTATTTATGCACGACAAGGAGATCTGATTCAGTAATCACTGACCAGTAAATATACCATTGCTCATAGAAAGCATAAGGCCTGATATTTGCATGCACTGTACACAACAATTTAACTGTCACTGCAAGCCACATAGCTCTTGATATTTTCAGCAAAAGCAGAAGTTCTACTTTTCTGTGCTATTTTATATGCAGCTCTTAGACCTGAAATAATAAGCAGAGCCTCTAGGCATTTCACATGCTTCTCTTCAGCAGGAAATTATTAAACTTCTTCTCGAGGTGTATGTCGTACATCTGTTTTATTAAACGAGGGAGTTCTGCATGAAGAATTCCATTTCAATAATTAGTTCACCTCAAAAATGTCAAGTCAGCGGTGTAAGCGAGCCCATTGTTAAAAAACAATTACAGCCATGGTGAGAACCTTGTGAGAACTGTGCGAGCGAAGCCTTTTTGCAACATTCTATTCTGCACGTTGAATCGGCTCTTGCCATGTGAAGTGGTGTGTGATTGTGCGTCTAAGAGGTTTACTGTGATATCCGAGACACTCAATGTCTTCTTTCACAGTCATTGACCCTTTTCATTTATTTATCCACACTGAGCTGGTTGTGACCTCGGTATGCATTCTGTATGGTCTTTAATTGGGTTTTTGAACAGTACATTAAAACAGTATATTATGGTTTGAAAATTCTAGGGTGTTTTAAGGAGCGTACAGTGATAGTCCCTATTTTAAAGAGTTATTTTAATTGAAACAAAAAAAAAAAAATCAACAATTACTCTGACCGTCATGTCATTCCATGTATTTTCAAAATAATGGTTAAACGGGCGATCAAACATGCTTGCTTGACTTCAAAACACCTAGATTAAACAGCTTGATTATGTGGATATCTTTTTTTAAGTCATTAAAAGTTATTTGCATCTGCGCATGCAAAATTGGGAAGGTGCTTGGTCAGGAAAAAGTCAAAATCAAAGAAATGAAAAATAAAAATAAAGGCACCCCGCTTTATCTGCTCCCAGGAAACTTAAATAAATCTCAATGTTTCAATCAAACAAGGTCTTCGTCAGGCAATAAGAACAACTTATATCAAGGGATTTTAAATTCACAAAAACCCTAAACCTTCACACCTGATAAAAGACAAGGGCAATCAGCAAACTAACCAAACTATCCCTTTAAACACTAGTGTTATCCAACCGAATTGAAAAAGTAATTATTGTTCTCAAACAGTTTTCCCCATCTGCCATTGATCAGGATAAGCAGATAGCTCCAGCCCCAATCTAACACCATTGGTTTAGACCCTGTTGCTATGCCGGGCTGGTTAGAATAATCAAACAAACAAAACAATTGTTTGATAATGCCACTGACCCTCAGTGTTTACACTTTTCAGCATACTCACCTACAAATGACTTATGGCCACTCTGCATATTAAGATGGGATAGGAAAAAGTATTTTAACATCAAACAACATACAAACAACGGCTAACAGATAAGAAAAACTGGATAATTGCAAATCAACAAGCAGCTTTGAACATTATTTTAAAATGTTATAGCACAGATATCCCACTAGTTTTCTACTAACCCACATTCAGAGGTTTGTTTATTTTGTGGTAAGAAAAGGGGCGTCAGCTCATAGAGGAGCGTCGGACTGGTTGGTAGAAGAGTGAAGAGCCCTCTGAGAAAGCACTTGTGATCTTTGAGTAAAGCTGTTGTGGTAAGAGGGAGAGGAGGAGGATGTCTGGCACGGCTCGGCTGATGCATAAGAGCTGATTAACTGGATTCAAAAGCTCACCAACAAAAAAGAGCAGAACATTGCCACACAGCAGTGGATATTCATGTGTCTTTCATTTTATACATTTTATACCTGGATGACAGCAAAGTCTGTATAAAAGCAGACAGCAAATCCATAAAAAAACTGCCTGACTCTTTCTATTGAACATACAGTACATCGAATATATACACACACACATCCAATTATATTCTTTTCTCAAACTTATAAGTAATTTTTAGTCTATTAAGCTTGTGAATAAATTTCTATTTCATTAAAGAACATAACTGGCAGTGCATATTATTTTAAGGGTTTGGATAAATATCCTAGTTTGCACAGATTTAGACATTATTCTATAATGCAGTTTTTTAATTTATCAAACAAAAAATCCTCTCCAAGTTTACCAAGCTTGTTATTTATATATTACAATAATTATTAATGTATGTTATATTTATTTATTTAATAGTTAAATAAAATTCAGCAGAAAGTATTTATCAATGTCACTAATTGAATGGCATTCAAAACAAAACTCAACTTAATATTTAAAACAGGTTGGGTCTTTGTGAATTTAGCTTAGAAGAATTTTCATTATAATGATTATGCAATCGACAGTGTTTTCATTATCTAATTAGTATATCAGCACCAAACCTTCCCATGATTGTTTGATATTACTTTAACATAACTTTTCTGCTGTTATGTTAATCTCTAAAGATATTAAATCCTATAAAATGATTCTTATCAATGAAATGTGGAAAGCTAATACAAGATGCAATTGTGTGTATTATGTATAGAAAATTATAGAAGACATGAAGATATGCATACTATTAAAACACATATTTCCGGAATTCGGAATTCTCAAATTTTCTAGTGAAAAATCCCTGAGGTTGAAGATGGGCAAGGTTAGATTTTGAATGGTGTTCCTAGTGAACGTCTCGGTTACATCCGTAACCGAGACGTTCCCTGAGTAGGGAACGGAGACGTTCCGTCGGATGACGACGAATGGGGTTTCGCTTAGAAGCCTATCCACTTCGAGTAATACAAAACGAGCCAATGGCAAAGAAATGCCATGGGTCTGCAGAATTTGCATGGAGCAGCTCCGCCCCACCTCGTGGCTATAAAGGGGCGGAAATTCCAGCAAAGCAGTATGTTTCCTCGCTGAGGAGCCAAGACTGAGCTCAGGCGATCCCCGCGGTACAGCGGAAAATGGCAGGAAGACGGAACGTCTCCGTTCCCTACTCAGGGAACGAGGGTTACATCCGTAACCGAGACGTTCCCTTTCGTTGTCACTCCGAGTTCCGTCAGATGACGACGAATGGGGATATCAGTCTAATCACGCCACCTTCTCGGCTGTCTTCCAGTGCCCTGCGTAATCTGAGATCCCTGTCGTGAGACAGCACGGACGAAGGACTCCTATTAGCACAGGAATACCAAGGTACACTGGGGAGCATATCCTAAGGTTTTTTAAGGGAATACGCAATTACTGCCAACCCAGAGGGGGGGGGACTTAGAAAATACACATATGACCCGAGGGATGCATATGGGGAATCACTGGGGTGTCCAGCCGCAGGTGGCATATTTCAACCCCAGGGGTGGCAAGGTGGCTTGCCAAGGGAAAGACACATGCTCAAAGAGGCTTACAGTGGAAATACACATGTGGGGGTAGCTCAGAGGAGGTACCATGCACACGGGAGGCACCTAGCCGACGCACAGGCAAAAGACACTGGCGCCAGCATCAGGAGTGCTGGAGGAACTCAGGGCTTTCGGGGAAGCTCACCTGAGGAGAATATCGCACGCATCCAGTCCGTGGAGTGGAATGGCGAGCAAGCGAAGACACCTAACGGGTCCCATGTTAGCTTGAAAAAGACAGTACATGGGAGGAGACTGGCTCCACTCGGAGATTGTAAAATCTGGCGAATGTGTTAGGTGTCGCCCAGCCTGCAGCTCTGCAGATGTCTGTTAGCGAGGCGCCATGCGCTAGAGCCCAAGAGGACGCCACACTCCGGGTGGAGTGGGCAGTCACACCAAGGGGGCCGTCTTGAACGGCAGCCTGTGAAGGGAGCGGTTCAGCACGCGCAGATCCAGGTTTGGCCGTAACCCACCAGTTTTCTTGGGGACAATGAAGTACGGGCTGTAGAAGCCGGACCTCATTTCGGCTGGAGGGACATTCTCTAGAACCAGCAATATCTCTAGAACCAGTAGAACGGGGGGTGGATGAGGGGACTCTCACTCTTGCGAGATCACTGAGTCTCGACCGTAATGTTGCGATGGTCATGTTCCCACAGAGAGAACATGAGTCATCCACGAGTGCTGCTCTAGCGTGATCAATGCCCAAACACACTATGCAACGCTCGTGCCCATCAGAGATGTCAACGAGTCTACCGCAACCAGAAGTGCACGGGCGATGCATCTTTAAAAAGACGTGCCACGTGCAAGCTCTTTTGTGAGAGAAAAGAAACTCTGACTGTGTTGAAGCGCCCGGGGAGACACACACTCGCTGTCGAATCACAGACAGATAAGCAGGAAGCGCACGCTCGCCGGAGATCGCCGTCACACCAACACCAGAGAATCTCGCTCGTCTGTAGAACTGACAGTATCAGGAATGGCTTGTGGAACGAAGGATGAACTTGGCTCCGAAGCGAAAACATACTGCTTTGCTGGAATTTCCGCCCTTTATACCCACGAGGTGGGGCGGAGCTGCTCCATGCAAATTCTGCAGACCCATGGCATTTCTTTGCCATTGGCTCGTTTTGTATTACTCGAAGTGGATAGGCTTCTAAGCGAAACCCCATTCGTCGTCATCCGACGGAACTCGGAGTGACAACGAAAGGGAACTACTCATTTCCTGGTCTACTTTCCTCCACCTGCCTACCCAAGACCCAATTACTCAGAAATATTTCCACGTTTTCCATGTCTCCAGTAATACAGGGGCTCTCCAGCAGAACTCAATTCACATTGGTAATGAGTCTGTACTCTAACATTTCCCCATGCAGACAGACCAATCTGCCACAGTGCTGCACATATAGGACTTCTGCATTAGGCAAAAGCTCAGAGGGAATCGAATCCATGCGATATTGCTTTTTTCATTAGGTTGGAGTTTGACGTTCACTTGGCTGAGAATTCTGAAAAATAACCTTGAGCACACCTGAGTGCAAATAGTCTGCAATGTGGAGGTGTTGTCCTACAAATGGCGAAAAGGATCCACTATTTTTTAATAATAATAATAATAATCATAATTATAATACTGAAAGTGATAGTCAAACTCATTGCCACCCTCAAATAATAGTCAATGGAGTGAGCAGATGCTTTTCTTTTTGCACCACATGGCTGTTCTTTACAGTATGTGAATATGTGGACTAACATCTTAAGGCATTCAATCTGTCAAAATAGGTTCTGTCTCCACTGATTCATCAACCTTTGGTAAATAGAAAGGCCATTCCTGTGAGTTTTTGCCCATTTACCTCAGTGGATTTGATTTAAGGATTCCTAAACCTTTCTTCTGCCAAGCCTTTTATTTTGTGAGCGTGTATATATGTCTTTCTGTGGGTGTATAAGCAATACTTTCAGTAATAAACATCAACTCAACTCTGGTCACATACAGTAGAACATCAGCATATGTTCACCAATTTCTTGGTGTAGAAAATGCACATTTAACTAAAACGCTTAAGCACTCCAAAAAACACACATTAAAAACACTGAATCTTCACTTACGTAGTCATCATATGATTTGTGTGTGGCCTGCAGTACAGAGGCTCTGTATCCAGGGGTCCCTGTAGTTCCTCTGGTCCGGGGTGCAGAGACTCCCCTGGCTAGTGTTGGTGTGGTGACGGAGGTGCGCGTGCTCACAGTTCCTCTGGGTGCTGCTGCTCCTCGTCCAGGAGGAGTGGGTGGAGCGGCCCCTCCTCGAACTCTAAAAACAAAGTAAATGGAACGATATTATTTTAATCACAAAATAGCATTTTTCTATTGATTAACTGCTTATTTTATTTTTATGAAAATAAAAATATGTATATATATGTGTGTATTTAATATTGAGCTAAAATACAATAAAAATGATTCATGAACCAATATTCCAATAATTGAATGGCATTAAAAGAAAAAATCTCAATTTCATTTTCAAAACAGTTTGTCCATGTACAATTAGCTCAATGTGTAACCATTTTGATTCTTCTGAATATGCAATTTACAGTGTAGCCATTATCTTAGGCACTACAGTAAAAGTGTTAATTTGACTCGTCTATTACCAAATTTACCCATAATTGTTTGACATTACCGTAATATAACCATAATGCAGAACCACATGCAGTGACAGCACTATGCAAAATTAGTGCAGCACATCTCCAGTGTTTACAGATGAAAAATTTGCATTTTGTGTGAAGTCATTTGCTGCAGTGTTATACTAGTGGGTTGCTGTTAGCTAGTGTTTTCATCACAGACAGCCTATTAAAGCCCTGTGAACCATGAGTTTTCAAAGCTATAGCAATATTCACTGCCTCAGCTCTTTTCTTTTACAGCACTGCTCTGGTTACACACTATAACAGTAGCAGTGAAGCATGGCATCAAAAACCGACCTGTAGAACACATTGTTTTATTCACTACGATGAGAGACAGCTTTATTTTGACCTGCTACTGTTTTTAGGATGAATCAAGGGGTAAAGTTGTTTGTTTCTAGAGTACTATTCGACCTGATTACAGATGCAACATGGCAGATGGAGTTGGCAACTCTGGTGAATGGCAGATGTTTCGGTCTGTCCAGATCCACATTCAGTCTATCCAAATCCAAAGAGCCTACAGAGACTAATGGCCTCATCAGTGTTGTTTTTGCCATGCTGATGTGTGGTAATGACTTCTCAGGGCACCACAAGGAGCACATCAAGTGGAAGAGGCACTTTATAGCTTTATCCGCCAGGAACGGTAAACAGAAATATCATATTTTGAATCTATTATTACTACCTGAGGTAACGCAAGCTGTCATTGTTGTGGGAGAATCCTAAAGGGATCTTCAGAGGCTCCACCAAGCCAGAACAAGTGCAGTGTGGAATTTATGAAATAAACATTAAAGACAGTGTAAATAATGTATGATGGTATATATAAGTTATGCTTTTGATGAGAACAATTAAAGCTTCACCTGCTAACCTGATTAATAACACTGAGCCTCAGGGCACTTTCATGATCCAACAGAGCGCAGATGTTTGGGAGTCAAACTTGGGCGTCTGTTAGAGTTGTTAACAGTCAGAGCTAAAGCGGTTAGAGTACATTTGGATGGCTTTGGTTTCATCCGAAACACTGATTGAGATTCTTTTTTAATTATATTTTATCATATTATTTTAAATGAAATCAGATTTTTATATCTTTAAGAATCTCCAAAATGTATTGTTTCGTGTTCCTTGGAAGAAATAAAGTCATACACTTTTGGAACGACATGAAGGTGAATAAATGATGTCATATTTGGGTGAGCTATTCCTTTAAGGTTTCTTTGATTCTTCAGAGGGGTTATGAGGTGAAGCGACTGTACCGGGTGGAGGCTGTGGAGGTCAGACGTAAGCCACGTCCTCGCGTGGTTCTTCCTCGGCTTGGGTCATCTGAACCATTTAAATAGGAGAGCTCACGAAGCTGCTCCTGCCTGATCTCATCATTGTAATCCTGTGGGAGGAAAAAACAAAGCTGCCATAAAAAAACACTTGGTATTTATATACCAAGGCAAAGGTGTTGTATGTGAATCTCATCTGACATGCTTCTCTTCAACCACTGCAAAAAGAAATGATCCAGTTGGATGCACATCTTGCAGACACCAGCATCAAAGCAACTGAGCTTTAAATGCATTGCCAGACAACCAGAACGTTGGCCGGGAATGTTAAATATACAGCCAGAAAGTTTTGCTGACTTTAAATAAAAAACATGGGTAAAAATGTTTTAACCTGTTTTAGCGTGTTTTTCAGATGTGGAGGACAAGAAATATTTTAGCATACATACTGACAAAATGGCACCATATGACACGCACTCCAACACACACTGAAAATATGGTGTAGAATGAGGTACCGTGATGCACACATATCTTTCATTTAGAGTAAGAGGAATGATAGACGCAGGAGAAAAATAGAGCACTGGCTTATTAACTTTGTTTGACATCAGCTATCAGTGCATTGTTGTGAAAGAATAATTCCACTTTCTGCATTTATAAAGTCCCTCTCTCATTTGATTGAACATGACAGGGCCCTGAATCACAAGGACGATTACAGAGTGGTTAGCGCTTATTTTATTATCATGTCGCTGCCACAGGCAGATCAACGGAGCCTCATTTCCACCAGCCACTTATTTCCCTTCCTGTTTGGCACAACAGCTGTGTACAGGCAAATATCAGACATGGCAGCTAAAGGAGAAAGGCCTTTCCACAGAGATATGCTCAACAATCAATAAAAACTGCATTAGAGATGCTTCTGCATCCACTAAATGGACATGCTTGTACATTGTAATATTAAGAGTATAGTAGAGAAAATTTAGAAATGGAGCATAAATAGAGTTTAATATATAAAACATATACTAAATACTCGATCACATTGCAATGGTCAGAAGAACAAACTTTTGACTGCTTTGTTAGGATTTTTTGTTAACATATCTGACTGTGGAAAGAGAAAACAAATCTATATAACGTTCATAACTTTGTGGTCAGTAAGATTTTTTACTTATGCTCTTAATGGCTGCCTTTATTTGATTATAATTACAGTCAACACAGCTTTATTGTGTGAATATTATTACAATTTAAAATGGCTGTTGTCTATTTTAATATATTTTAAAATGTAATTTATTCCTGTGGTGAAAAAGCTGAATTTTCAGCATCATTACTCCTGTCTTCAGTGTCACATGATCCTGCAGAAATAATTCTAATATGCTGATTTGATGCTCAAAAAACGTTTCGTATTATTAACAATAATGAAAACAGCTGTGCTGCTTAATATTTATGTAAAAACCATGATAATTTTTTTTCCAGGATTCTTTGATGAATAAAAGAACAGCATCTCTTGTCTCGTTGCTGTCACTTTTGATGAATTTAATGCATCCTTGCTGAATAAACCTTATTTTCTTTCATAAAAAATCTTACTGACCCCACACTTTTAAACGGTAGTGCTGTAGCGTCTGGACCAATCAGACACACACTAATTATTCATTATATTTAATGAATAATCCAGCAAACTCACTCTCCCAACAATGGTCTATGAAACTTCCTCCAAAAACCACACTGGCAGAACTCGGTGAACTGTTACAGGACACAATAAGACTGATAAGTTTTACGACCCAAAAGGGCATGTGCAGGGAATTGTGACTCACTTAATTATTGCTGAGAAGGAGAAATTAACCCTTTTAATACTGTATATTCTATATATATAACCATGTGATAAATGTATTAACATGAATCTAATTTTCCATCTCATGATTTTCCTTTTATGTGGTTTGGCCTATGTCTTCATTCTCTCTTCTAAACTATTTTGGTCTGAAACATGACTTGCATACTATGGTTAACCAAAATCATATGTGTAGCATGTTTAGTCTCTACAAACTGCAATCTTCGTCCCCCATTTGTTAATTTACATTACATTTTACTAACTTTATAAAGCATTAGTATTATAAGAATCTTGAAGATTCTTTTCTTAAACACCCAATGAAATTAAACATTCAAATGCCCTGCTAGAACACAAAGGGTCGTAAAAATTTCCCTCTAAAGGGAAAACTTCTTATTGGCTCACACACCCCCAGAGGGTGTGACATCTTCACGCTTTAAAAATCACTGATCACAAGATCAGCCCTCTTAGCTCTCTTACTCTCTTGGTCCTTCCTGAGAAGTCCTAATGTGAAGATGATGCTGAACTAGAAGTCCCCCAAGGACCCCCAAGCTTGTGCCAGGCTGCGGCCTTGTCTTTCCATTCACCAAAGATCCTCTGACTCTCACTGGTTATCTCTCATCAAGACCACATCAGCAAAGATCAACTGGAGCCCCAACAAATTGCATCAGGACAGTTTAATCCAAATGGGCGAGACATGCAAGTGTCGAACTGAGTCTCATTATTTGATACATTAAGTAACCTTACCCCTTTTTAACTTCTTGCTTTCCTGTATTCTGCTTCAGCTCTCTTTCCCTTGGTAAACTGTGTGCATGTGTATGTTAGAGTAGATTAAATGTTTAGTCTAGTTAATAAAGTCTTGTTCATATCACACATAAAGTTGTCCGTGTCTCAAGCTCATATCTGGAGTCACTAATCATAGATTTCTGGATACAGGCTCGGAATAGTACTGTACAGTAAGAAAGACATTTCCCATGCCCAGGAAATGTACATTTGTATTAAACAATTACTAACCAATATTGAGTGTACATGGGATGAACCGAGTAATTGGTTGTAATGTTAATGTAGCTACATCAAGTTAACCCAATTAACTGATCCAAATATTCATAATCAATTATAACCATATAATCATATAAGTTATGATTGATTATTAATATTTCATAGAGCTAATTTGCTACAATGCATTTACTAAAACTCTACACAAATATCCATCCACTACTGTTGACCAAGCAGCCACAGTGCTAATTTGTAAAACAGGACAAATGGGAAAGATTTTTTAAGGGGGTGATCCGTCTACAGTCCTCTGAAGACTCTCTTAGTAGCTACAGAGACAATCACCAAAGAAATTCAAGACCCAGTGTTAGGAATTTTGATAGGAGTTTCTATACCAGGTTGAAAGGTGGGAGGTGTGGGTAAGTGAGGTGGATTTTGTGCTTGGATCAGCACTAGCTGTTGCCAGGGCAGTCCATGTCGTAGCACCTAAACAGTCTGACTGCATTCCTTGCAACACACGGACTGACAGAAATGTATTTTATACTGATCAGATGTAATGAGCATTCTGATGGATTCCTTATGTAGAGTGTCTCGTGGTGAAGCTAATTATGTTCTGAATCAGATTTAATAACAGCGGTAATGCATTGATTCAGGATATAAACAGTGAGTCTTAGAAACACCCCGTCAAATTGAATACAGTCAGCCGGGCAAGTTATATAAAAATATAGAATTAACTTGTTTTTGCTTCTAAGTCTCTGTACAAGTGTCTACATCCTCTCATGTATTAATGGTAAATGAAGAAGACTTCCTCCTACAAAATCAGTTACCCAGTTTCCTTCTTAATGAGACTAGTCAATAGACGTACAGTGCTGCCGCTGAGGAGAACCCACTCACACCTACTAAAGATGCTGCGTTTTGCATGATTCACTCCTTTTCTGAGGCAATGTGTGAGGTTGCGTAATCCTATTCACATAATGGGCTTTCTGTAGGCCTTATCAACAAAGGTTTGGGCCTATCAGTAGTCCACGCTGCAAAGGCATTTTGTTTGTTTGGTTTTTAAAGACATTTTTATACTATGTTAACCATTGCTTAACTGGAACTTCACAATTCATAGTGCAATTTAATCCAGAGCTACAGGTAAACTGTGTGCGGCTTTATTGTATGAGAATGATATAGATTTACAAACAAATTAAGCATGTTCCAGAAATGTTTCGCCCCTCCATAACTGCAAGTTCTTGTCTAGTGTCAATATTGAGGATGGCGTCAATTTCAAAACAATTCGAGCCGATTCAGACCCTGACAATGTTAACAAGAGGATCATGCAGAACGGATTTCATGCAAAGACTTTGCAAGTGAGGATTTCACAGGACGTTTCAAAGTGGTATGTTTTTTGTAATTTTGTTATACATTATAGATACGATGTAATTCACCATTTAATCGTGATATTTGTCGGAAAACTAAGGTAATACAAACAGTAATCGATCACAAAACCATGGTTAATTGTCCTACGGAGTGGCCACCTTCTTCCAAAATCGAGAGCTTACAAAAGCAACAGAAAACAAGTTGTTCTCCATAAAATAAACATTGGGGTTATAATGTTCGGGAAATAAGTTCGTCAGCCTTAAGAAGGTCAAAAAAATTTGTTTTGGAAAAAACTGTATCTCTTTGAACAATGTCTTCTCTAATGCAGCTTAACCAGGCCTCGTCCCCTTTTTGTGTATTCCGTGGGCGGGATTATTTAAATTAGTACAATTGTGACGTAATAAGATCCGGGAAAATCGCTTTGTAGCTACACTGAAAAAAATTTGGAGTAGGATTTACTTGAAAAAAGCTAGGCAACTTTTTCCACTCAGAAAATGCTAGTAAATTTACAAAGATTTGCCAAGTAAAAACCTAAACATATTTATCAGTAGCTTTAATTAGAAATCTTTAAGTTAAAATTTACTTGGAATATGGAATTAAGTAAACTTTACTTAACCTAGTCAAGTGAAAGTGACAAAGAAAATAAGTAATTTTAACTTGGCTAGTAAATGGTTGATTAATATCGATTTAGTTGAAATTTCCCTTGCATTACATTTCACTCAAACAATTTTATTGATTTATACCAGTCACTTATAGTCTGTGTTTTACTTAGAGTATCTAAGTAATTTACACTTCCTCATGTCAGATGTTAAGCATGATGTGAATGCAAAGACCTCAATACTTGGTAGACAATACACAATGACGGTAACATTTGATGGATCGTTTTTGTGTTTGAATGTGTCATTTTGAGCAGAAAATTTACTCGAAATGTCACAAAATGGCAAGTTACTAATCCTGACAACAAAAGCAATGATAAAACAGTGTAAATACAGCTGGAAACCAGTGAAAACTGAACCTCATTAATTATTCAAGGTCCAGTGCATGATGGGAACCCCAGTATCAGAAAAGTTGAGTAGTTTTTACTTAAGTTTATTGAGTTGATATTTACGCTTTCATTTCTACTCGCTTGAATTAAGTACTGATATGGAATTTACTTCGTTTTTTTTATTCTTGCCTGAACTAACTTTTTCTTGTAAATTACATTGGGTTTTTTTTCAGTAGCATTTACCTTACCAAAAAATCTTTTTTTACAGTGTAGTTCTTAAAAAGGGGATTCTGTTAATATAATAATATCTCCCTTTGGAGTGGAATTTGAGCTTTGTAACCTTGCAGATCTTTTTCATGCTCAAACAGCAACATTCCACACTAACTAAAGTTGAAAAATGGAAAAGCATAATAGGATCCATTTCAAAATCTGTAGTGTTGAGCATTTAATTTCATAACCATGGGCATTATTGGGGAGTTGAGTCTCCCCTTGCTAAAAGCTTCCACTTTTCTGGGGAGGTTTTCCAGCAGATGTTAAAACATGGATGCAGGGATTTTCTCCAATCCAGACACAAGTGCATCACCAATGACAGGTAATAATGTTGAGTGAGGTGTTCTGGCTCACAGTCTGTGTTCCAATTCATCCCAGTCACAGTGGCTAGGTGTTCAGGTCTGAGCTTGGTGCAGGTCAGTTAAATTCTTCCACACTACACTCAGTAAAACATTTCTTAATAGACTGTGCTTTGTGCACAAGGGCATTGTGATGCTGTAACAGAAAAGGGCTTCCTGAAACTATTGCAACAAAGTCAGAAGCACACAATTCACTAGAATGTCATGTGTGCCATAGCATTAAGGTTTGTTTTCAGTGGAATTAAGGGGCAAAGCAAAATTGTTAATTACAAATGGGCCATAGTGAATTTGTAATGCCATGTCTCTATAAAACAAATGCTGTGAAATATCAAGAAATATTTTAATTCACATGGCTGCCTGGATACTATTACCACTTCAAAGTGCACCATCTTGAGATGCCAGCACAGTCCTTTAATCCTGACAGGAATCAAGCTTTCTGACAAAGATAAATGTATAAACACATTCAAAGAAGGAAAGACATCAAGACATTAGCTTCAAACCCTAATGAGCTGCCTACATACGCAGCTTCTTTTATTGCAGTATGCGAACTGAAATGGATACACGCAGTTCCTTAGAATGGCAGAAGCGTGCCTACAGAGTTAGCTCACTATGTTTTGGAACAGAGCTATTGAGATTGAAAACTTATCTAATTGGTATTCCACAGTGGGCATAAAGATAAAACATGGTTCACCACTGACAGAAATACATATGGAGGAAATAACCAGATCAGTGCGGATGATCCAAAGATGTGGCCCAAGAGGCGAATATAGGGAATCTCTCCTTGAGCACTTCCTTCCTGAGGCAAACACTTCATACTGCTTCATTAATATTTATAGTTTAGACTTTATAGGAGTGGTATTCACTTGGCGAAAAGGACCCCGGCTTGGATCCATCCGGACCGTGGGACATAACTGCGTCATTTTACCATTTCTACAGTTTAAAGTGAATAGCATGTCAAAACAATGGAGCAGTTGACACCACAAGTGCTCAGGGTCGTTTACGGTCATGATCTTTCAGCGCTACATACTCTGATATTTTTATCTAGAGCCTCATTCAAGCCCTTTCCGTTCTACGCGCGTTGCTTCTCTCTCTCGCTTAAGATGTAAAGCGGCACAATAAGAGCTGCGGAATCACAGTGAGTGGCAAAATAGATAGTTTTACTAAAACACTGCAGAAAACAAGAATGCAGCAAATACAATTATTTTGATCATAATTGTATTTGTATAATAAATTGTATTTATTATATTCATAAAAATGACTACGAGCTTTTAACAAAACCATGTTTTAAGAGCATTTCATAATAAACAATGCTATAATTTGGAAAATTATTTAAAGATGGTAAAGGAAGACAAAAAACTTTGCAATTACTAGTTAACTGTTTTGTGCTCATGATGAGAGTTTTGATTATTAGATTATGTACGTTGTTTGTTTTTAGTAGTTTATTACTTTGAACAAAATATAAAAATGGTCCATACTTTTCTTAAGATCTTAGACATCACTACTTTGGCTCTCGGGGCCCAAGATTATCATCTTTGATGACTTTTTTGAGTGTTTAAGATTTTTTTCTTTAACAAAGTACTACGGCTGCCCCGGTAGAAATGTATAACTCTTCCAAAAAAGAATCATCCAGACCTCAGCTGGGAAAGATAGAGACCAGACCCCTTGGAACTTTAATTGAATACCCCTGCTTATCGTGCATAGACAAGGTCAGTCCTGGAGCTCTCAAAGGTGATTAATGTGTCAATTGAATATGACTAATCATTAATATTACTAACAAATAAGCTAGTGAGTATACACTACTGTTCAAAAGTTTGGGGTCGGTAATTTTTTTAATTGTTTTAGAAAGAAGCCTCAAGCTCCCCAGAATTGCATTTATTTGATCAAAAATACAGTAAAAACAATAATATTATGAAATATTATTACAATTTAAAATAATTTTCTATTTTAAAATATGTTTCCTGTGATTGTAAAGCTGAATTTTCAGCAACTCGCTTGATCCTTTATATTCTGATTTGGTGCTCAAGAAACATTTCTTATTATTATCACAGTGGAAAACGGTTGTGCTGCTTAATATTTTTTTGGAAACCGTGATACAATTTTTGAATAAGCAGAAAGTACAAAAGAACTGCATTTATTTGAAATAGAAATCTTTTGGAAAAATCTTCAGTAAATGTCTTGACTGTCCTTTTTGAAAAATGTAATGCTTCCTTGAAGAATAAAAGTATTAATTATATATATATATATATAAAAAAATCATACTGACCCAAAAACTTTAAAACAGTGGTAATATATACATTAAAAAAAAAATCATAAGTTCATTGAGTGAAGTTCATTTTGAAAAGATATCAGAAACTAGCACAATTTTCAGCCAATTCCAACATATTAAACATACAGTTCTTTCACATATAATCATATGCATAACTCTATAATCTCTTTTTCCCCTTGCATTAAACATAGGCAAATTTATGCATGCAGGAGAGAACTAGAGTTCAGCTTTGTTTAGTGTACTCATCTCATCCAGGCTTCCAGCTCACCATCTCTTTCAAGGAATTCAAGTATATAAACTTACTGGAACAAGGAATTTCTTAATCTCCTCCAGGGCATGGCTCATGCGGGAATAGGCTTCTCCAGGTGGTGCGAAAACTTCAATTAAAACATGAAGATCGTTGCTCAAATGGCCGTATTTCGCCTCTCCACTTTTTCTCAGCTCTTCCTCCTAGTGATGGAAGAACATCAAGTCAGGAATTCTGTGTGAAGAATTAATCATATCATTAATGAATTAGATAAAGAGAGCTTTTCTTCCTCCAAACCGTATTATGCATATTTTGAACTGAGAGTGAACTGGAAAGGCATTAAAGGGATAGTTCACCCAAAAATGAAAATTCTGTCATCATTTACTTACACCTTTATGTCTTTTCAAACCTGTATGACATTTGTGGAACAATTATTGACTGACTGACTGACTTATTGTAGCAACACTGGACCACATTGGTTTTCTTTGTGTGCACACACAAAAAAATCAATTAAAAAATTCAAAATATCTTTGTTCCACTAAAGAAATGAAATCATATAGGTTTGGAACAACACGAAAGTGACAGAATGGAAATTTTTAGGTAAACTATCCCCGTATGAAAGAAGCTCTTTTTAAGATGATGATGATATTCTTGTAATGTATTTCAACAAAATGTCACAAAGTCTTCTTTTTTTTTGTGAACAATGGAACCTATCGACACCTTTACTCTGTAACACAGATAGGCCTAATGGGTACGTAGATTCAAATCATTATGCTTAAATCTGCCTTTTTGTCAGAAATAAATTGACACTGTCACCTTTCTGATTAAATCCTGCCATTGGAAAAGCAAAAACGGGTGATATTTCACAGAGGTATTCGGTTTTTGAATTCTCTCTGATTGCTGAAGGTGTTCTGTGGCTCTTCACAAAACTTGAAACTTCAGAAAGCTTGTAATTACGGCAGACAGCGTTTCTGTTTTATGTTGATTACCGCTCGGCTGTGGCTTCTTAAAGACAGAAGGGCTTTGATGACATAGAAGCCTGATCACTGATACGGGCCCTTGTAGCCCCTTCAGCTTTAATAAACACTTACCGATGCCATCTCTGTATCATGTCAAAGTGACCCAAGCACTTTTTCCATCATGCTTTGCATGGACAAAAGGTCAGGAGACACTTAAGCTTTCACAACATTTCTGAGAGGCGTAATCATATTTTGTTGGGCTCCGGTATACGCCAGCTGACGAATTGTGCAGATGAGATGGTTCAGACGGTAATTTTGTGAGTAGACACAAATATATGCGTGTAGGCATTGGCACTGTGGGTGTCTCCAGATTGACTTAAAAATGGACAGACAGACAGAAGTGGAGGCAGGAGACGGTGAAAAGGCTGCCGCCTCATTTCCAGTCCTGGAAAACTGTTCGTCAGATGACATTTGTTCGGTTTCAAGTCTGAAAGCTTTAACTTTCCTTTCATGTCAATCCACAAAGAAAATGTTCTGTTGTTTCAAAAGGTAGGCCTGACTCCCAGGATGCATTTCAAAAGGCACTCAAGTAAGCATGTCTAAGCATAGCAGAATCCTCTTCAAATATGACAAAATGAAGGGTTCCTCATATTTATTCCCAGTAAAGTACAAATAGTGAATCTGACACTTATAAGCTTGACAGTTATCCAGTACTCCTACGGAGTTAAAGAGCTCAGTTTTGAAACATTCAAACAAAATCTTATAGAGCCAAATAAAATCTACTCCTAAAAGGCATAGAAAAGCAATGTTGGCCATAATAAACACTGGCTTTTCTTTTTCTTACATAAAAATTAAGGATATGAGAATGTTTCTTCTATAACATTTGTGTCTATCCCCAGATTAACCCTCTGAGGTCGGCTATCGCGCCGGCGCGATAGTCTCGCTTTTTTCTTATCAGTGCAAAAGAAACTCAAAACACTCTGTTGATTTTGATCTAACATATTAAGTGTTGTACATCATTAGATCCTGATAAGTGTCTATTTTTTTGTAGATACTCACAATAAAAACAAAGTGTTGTGCTTTTCGCCAAATAAAGAAAAACAAACATGATGCGCGTTCTGCCTTCTCTCTGTCAGTTAAGTTCATTCTGAAACGCGTCCGAAAATTAACTGTAATTCCGCGAATACTTGTCATACAGGCACGAGTGTTTTTCCATAACGAAGCTTGAACTCTCTTCTTTTAAATGAATTAATTTATATAAAAAAAAAACAAATATTCTCAGTTTATTTAATCTGTATGAAAAGAGAGAGATGTCAGTATTTTTCTTTCCAGCTCATTATACCTAATTACGCGTTAATGTGCCACGCCCACGGAGAGCGCGCGCTATTCAAACGCAAATGATCTAAGGCAAGCCGTTCAAACATGCCAACGCCCACCAGCTGGATTATAAAACACATCGTGTTTAGTAAGTATCTTGTACAGCTGTGTACACAGCGTATCCTTTCGCTGTGAGGAATAATACTATTTAACCCTGGAAAATGTACCAGAAGTGCTGGTAGTTTCATTTCGAGGAGCAACGGATCCAGCTGATCTAGTAAGTCATTTATTCTAGTGCTTTGTTCTAATCGCGATATTGAATAGTGTCTGACTGTAAACCGCAAAAAAGACTGTTTAAATATGAATTGCGTGTCTGTGTGTAGGCTAAATGATGAGTGAACGGCATAGGCGCGCGCGCTTTGTTTACTACAGTTATACAGCGCGTGTCTGTGCCTTGTTCATTCACTCTCGCACCTACATTAGTAAACGTTATGTTTACATGAACACATCCAAACTATATTACTATAGCCTACTAAGATGAGTGAAAATAGACTGAAATATGTTGAAATAAAATGCCTGTATAAGCAACAAGCTGCAAATTCACATGTATATACTAATATATCATACACAATATATTACAGACTAAATATGAATGTTTAGACAAGATTTTGTGATTAGTTTTGGATAGATTATAAAGTTTTGACTGTAAAAAAAGACTACTGTCACATTAAATAGGTACGCTTTTGTTCACCAATTTCTGCTCATAGTTAAATATACTATAGTATGATGTTTTGTCAAAAAAAAAGTAGGTATATTGAATTATCAAGTAAGATGTTATTATAGTGTTTGTTCCAAAATTCAAACTAATGAATCCTTACCTTTTTTTTAATACGTATGATAAAATGTATACTTTTTACAAAGAAATACACTTGAAATATTGTTAAAATTGTAATTGTTGTTGTAATTGTAACCTATTTGTAATTGGTTACAATTTCTAATTGTAAAATATGTATAGGCTATATAGATAATTTCTTTTGTCCTTGCATTCTTTGGGATCCTGTGACACACCTGTGTGAAAGGGCTAATTAATATGCAGCTCATTATGGGGCACATTATCCGGCCTTTGTCTTCTCAGGTGTGAACACGTCTCCACGCATATTGCCTTTCCAAACAAAAGGTGTCTAATAAAATTTAAATCAGTGTATGTTTTTGTGTAAATGATTAGGCAGGATGATTTTCAGATCATTTTGAAGCAAAAATTCTAGGCAACAACACTCATTAGTCAAAAGTCTTGTGGACACATATTTAGTATGTGTTTTGTGGCCTTATTTCAGACACTTTAAGTTTTAGTTTTTTCAATAACCATGCATAAGCAATATTCTCTCAAAAGTACAAACATGGACATAATTGTTGCTCAGATATTACGGTAGCCCAGTTTGTGCTATATTGAGTGAATTTACACCTTTGCCATTAACATGTTTATAAATAACTGAAAAAAGCACAAATGTCAGAGCATGTCAGAACACCTCAAGGACCCCAAAAACCCTTAGACCTCAGAGGGTTAAGATTTGTGATACACGGATCTCTTTTTGCATGGTGGTGAATGTAATGTCCAAATTCCTGCCAATTTGCTGCACTCAGACACATGCTGTTCATTTACTTGCCCAGGGAATCATTCCAAATGCAATATTTCTTGCTTTGTTAAACCCTGGATGAGGAGAGCCTTTTATACGAACACCTCAGTAGGACTCTCAGATACTGCACAGACAAATCTATGGCCATAAAGATGCAAGGCAGACTCTTAATTTCATATGTATAACAAACCTGTACTAGCTCAAGGTGACTCTTTATAATGGAATATGTTTGCATTAATGATTGCCTTTGGGATTTAAAACAATCCAACAGGCTCTTGTTTGAGTTCTGCCATAAATTTAAATAGATTTCAGACCACGGTTCATCTGCATTGTTAAGAGTGTGAAATTCCAGTGAAAAGTGTGTTTATAAAGCTTAAAAAAGAACACACTGTCTGCTTGTAGAAACCCCACACAGCTATTTGGAAAAAAAAACAATGCATATTCCTATCTCATTTGTTTCTTTGGACACCTTTTTAGCATTTAACGATACAAGACATTTGTCAATAAGACCATAAGACATTGGTCTTGTTTGTTTCTATGAAGTTATTGCAATGATGACAGATTTTAAACAATATGCATAATGTATGTTTAAAGTCTGAGGGGTAATTCATTAAGAAAGGATTACGGCCATAAAATAATCTTTTATTTGCATGCTATCTGTACTGCTTGAGCACACAATTCACTTAGGGAATTATGTAAATCAGATAATGGTAAACTTGGGGCTGCGTGCACAACGTGATTGCAGTTTGCAACGATGCAAATGTAGAAATGGACGCAAGGCCACAAATACACAGACACACATATGTATGTGTGCATGCAAATGAGGAAATAAAAATAAAATAAAAAAGTCTGATTTAAAAAAAATCTAATTGCCACATTTTATAGAGCTTAATATAAATAGAAAGGAGTTTTTTTGAGCTGAAAAGAATCACAGCGCTAAAGCATACTTGTAGCACCTGGTTAAAATAGATTGCAGGTGGTATGTGAACAAGACACAGGGTTTTACACTGTATACTAAATTTCATTCCTCTAACAAGTTCTGAACACTTTTCAGAGACCAAATGAGGACAAAGCAGATTTTGTGTAAATAATTCATCTCCGGTAACTGTAAATGCATTGCTGATCGCACAAACAGAAATTTACTGGTGACTTTGTAGAAATCTTCAGAAAACAATTCTTCAGTTTAATTCTTATCTTTGCGTCGTTAAAAAAAAGTTTTGTTCTTGGTTGAACAACATTCAACATGCACACATCAACCGAATGCTATAATAATATGCCACGTCCCCATGCTTCAGTTGTGCCTAACTACACCCCTTAACAGCTGGAAAAATCGATGTAGCGCACATCCTTGCTTTGCTTATTGAATCATTCCATCATACACTATGAAAGAAAACTAATATTTGCTTGGTATGAATGTTTTTAATTCAATGGAGTTACATTCAATAAAAATTCAATTAAAATGAAAAATTTATTGAACTGGGGAATTCAGGATGGCCTATTATGAGATGGTAGGAGCAGCAAACCGAGAAATATTAAATTTGGAACGATTCTCTGGCTAGGTAAATGACCAGCATGTCTCTTAGGGCAGCTGTTTGGCTGAACGTTTCACTCACCACCGCTCAATCCAAAGCACGTATAAAATAGTTCCACTGAGAAAGATCCATATAGTGAATAGCCTCAACAGCTCCTTTATAACAGGGATTTAGTTGATCCTCCAAACAAACACTGATCATTTTTTTCCAAAACACAAAACATAAGTCTGTTAGGATGTTAACATGAGGAGTTGTTATATTAACACTCAAAGACCCTATGAAATCAAAATTGATCCATGCGTAGTTGAGTAATGTAGTAAAATGCACAGGAAAATCATCAAAAAAAAAAAACTATATGTTCCACTAACAGGCATATATCCTTATTATATCTTCATCAGCCTATCAGACACCTTACTGCAATGTCCGAACTAAAGCCCTTCTAATATGTCCCCAACTTTCTGTTTCAATGGGAAATATGTCAACACAAGAAAGAAAACTGTGCTATTCAAACCATTTCATGACAGCTTTTGAGCTGAATGAGAGAGAACAGGCTTTATTTTCGGCCAAATTACACAATTTGTGAGTCAATGTTTAATCATCTACCCACACTCATGGGTAAAAAACATTGACAATGAAATTAGTAAACTGCTCTTTTATGCAAATATCATTCCGTTATTGTGCTAGTCCATGTGCTGTACTTTACACAGGTCAGTGTGCTATTATTTGTGATATATACTTCTCTTTTCAAGAATGTGTACAACGTCAGTAAATGCTAAAACAGCAGTTCCTCTATCTAGGGGCATATGTGCAGGTAATGATCTTCAGTCTCAGCGTCCTCTCACACTTTGCTCTGTCAGCTCTGATGCTTGTTACACTCACAGAAATGAAAGGTTTACAGGATTTAAGGGATAAAGCACTCTGCTCTGAAATAAATGCAGTGTGCATGGCATGTAAAAGCATCTAGAAGCCCATTTCCTCCACATGAGGAGAAAAATATGCTTTATTAAATCATCATGACATAAAATGTAATAAATTATGAAAACTAGGAAATAATTATTCTTATACATAATCACGAGATAAAAAAGTCATCATGAGATAAAAAAAAAAAATCACAATTATGACTTTTTAATTATTTTTAAATCTTACAATTATGATTTTTTTAACTCATAATTATGATTTACCAAGTAAGATTTTTTTTTCTTATGTGGTGGAAATAGGCTTCCTAGAAGCTATTTTAGTTTCTCATAGACAAAAAACAACAAATAGTTTAACGCAGCTCTTATCAAATTCAGGTCATTTGCTTCTGCCATAAGTAGTTAGTTTAGATATTTAGGGCCAGATTACTAAACAGGGCAAATTAGCATGAGAGCGCAATCCCATAAAAGCGTCGATGGGAATGGAAAGTTCTGCGCGAGATCTACTGACGACGCACAAATTAAAGAACACAGACATAGCCGGATCATTCCCATAATGACCAATGCAATCTATC
Organism: Tiaroga cobitis; assembly: GCA_030578255.1. Lineage (NCBI taxonomy): Eukaryota > Metazoa > Chordata > Actinopteri > Cypriniformes > Leuciscidae > Tiaroga > Tiaroga cobitis. The sequence continues at coordinate 31,208,033 of CM060603.1, forward strand.
AAGAGCAGCACAAAATAGCGTTTGGTTTAAGACATGTGTGGCGAGCAGGACGAGGCAGAGTGACGTGAGAGATGCGTGACCGGTGCGTCTCACAGGTGTCGTTCATTATCACTCGCGCCACCGGCCTCGCGCCGCTCTCTCACGTCACTCGGCCTCGTCCTGCTCGCCACAACATGCTTTCCCTTTCGTATGGGAACTCCTACGTCTCGTCGGAGGAGTTTCCAACGAATTGGGATCACGCTAGGGAGACCAATTGCCTTCGAGTGAATTAAAACGAGCCAATAAATATTGGCATGCGGGATTTGCATTCCGCGTCCCGCCTATCAATGCGGGTATAAAGCGGAAGCGAGCGCACACACATTTGCTTTTAGCTTCGGAGCCGAACTTAGTGTCCTCTGAGTGATGAGCTACAAAGATTGGTTTGATATCTTCACGCTCAACGAGTCTGCTGTTCCAGGAAGAGCCTCTCTGTGTTGGTGTGACGGCGCTTCAGTGATCTTCGCGATCTCCCGGTGTCAGCTGTTGCTTCACGCGATCTGCTTGTTTTCAAAGAGCTGTTGTAACAGCTGGTATTTGGTTGAGTGCGCGCAGCGGGCTTGCAGTTTCCCCGCTGTGTCGCCGCGTTGGTCCCTGTGTGTCTCGACACAATAAGAGAGCGTTTCTTTTCTGAAAGAGCAACACGAGTGAAGTTCGCGTCCTTTTAAGGATGACGTTTCACCCGTGTGTTTCTGGCCCCCGATCTAGTTGTTCTTCTGGTTCATTCCAGAAGAAAGCTACTTCGGCTGATCCCATCGGTGGTCTGAGGGTTACAGTGAGGAATGATCTGCCGGGTGAAAGACCCCCTCGGACATCCCACTCCTCTTCAGCCGTGCCACTGGGGTCTTCGGAGGAGCGTGCTGGGCCATCACGTGTGGCTCCAGTCGTTTCCTTCGGGGCCCCTCCGGAGGATCAGATGTCGGTCGAGGCATCGGAGGGAGATGAGTCGCGATCTGGGGATGACGACTCGGCTGCATTGCCCCCTTCGGGTGTGGTAGTGTTGTCCGAGCCTGACCCGGAGATGACGCTTATGCTCGCCCGGGCGGCCGAGAAGGTCGGGCTCGTGTGGAACCCTCCACCGCGTCCCGAACCGTCTCGGCTTGATGATTGGTATCTCGGGGCGGCTCGTGCTGGTACTCAGCGCACCGCTCCGGTTCCTTTCTTCCCGGAGGTGCATGAGGAGGTGACGAAATCTTGGTCGAACCCCCTGGCGGCTAGACTGAGGTTGACTCCCTCCTCCTCCCTCACCACTCTCGATGGCGGAGCAGCCCTGGGGTACGAAGGCATCCCCCCAGTGGAGCGCGCGGTGGCGATGCAACTGTGTCCCACCTCCGCTTCCTCCTGGCGGGGTAACCCTTCGCTCCCCTCCCGCGCTTGTAGGTTCTCTTCCAGTCTGACTGGAAAGGCCTACACTGCGTGTGGAGAGGCTGCCTCTGCCCTGCATGCCATGTCGCTCCTGCAGGTCTACCAGGCCCAGGCGCTATGTGACATGCAGGAGGGTGGTGCCGACCCGGGGGTGCTCAAAGAGCTGCGCACGGCGACGGACCTTGCCCTACGGGCGACGAAAGTCACCGCGCGTTCCCTGGGTCGAGCGATGTCCACTCTTGTGGTCCAGGAACGACATCTATGGCTCACCCTGTCGGATATGAAGGACTCGGACAAAAATAAGTTCCTTGCTTCTCCCATATCCCAGGGTGGCCTCTTCGGCGATGTGGTGGAGAACTTCGCCCAACAGTTCTCCTCCGCCCAGAAGCAGTCGGAGGTGATCAAACACATCATGCCTCGGAAGCGGGCTAGGGCTGCCCCGCCTCCGACGGTCGCGCCTCCAGCTGCTCGTCGCCGAGGGCGCCCTCCTGCCGCCGCCTCCGCCCCTGCCCAACCGAAGCAGCAGCCCGCTAAACGACAGGGTGCCGGCCGTAGGAGAGATGCGCAGCCTGCTCAGGCCTCGTCTAAACCCCCCGGCAAGAGGAGAGGTAAGCGACCCTGAGACGGGCCACCCAGAGGACGTGGTTGCTGCTCTTCGGGAGAGGACCTCTGCACCTCTCCTTCCCCCGGAGGAGGGCCGGGTGGAGAATCTTTTGTTTCCTTTTATTTCTGTTCCGCCGCTGACCCCCCGGTCAGCGGTACCCAAATTCTCAATAAAAGAGCAGTTTCCATTTCCTCTGGGTCACCCACGGTCGAGACTGGCAGTCAAGAACGACGCTCAATTGCCTCGTCACTCTCAGTCTCCTCCGTCGAAGAAGGCGAGAATGTCTGTGTGCGCCGCCACGTTGCCTCGCCACTCGCATTCCCTTCGCTCCAGCGCTCAGATGCCAGTGATGCCGCCCCGGCCTCATCACTCTCGTCTGTCGTTGGCCAAGGAGGCGTGGAAGCCAGGACTCGACGCCCCTCAGCCTCGCTCCTCGTTTCCCCTCCGACCTTCGCCACGGGACACTCAGCAGTCGAACGCCCCAGAGAAAGATGGGCCTTCCCTGCTGTTTGCCCCCCGGTGGGGGCAGGTAAGTGTTGCACCACACACACAGACCCCACCTTCGGCCGCAACAATGCCTCCGAGGGCGGGTCCCTGCCTTCCACCTCGCTGCCCCCCCCGCGGGTACGCCGGTGGTCCGAGTGGGCTCTTTGGTTCAGTCTCTCGAAGCCTGGATAGCGCTTCCCAGACCGTCCAGATGGCTCATTCGCACCATTCGGTTCGGCTATGCAATTCAGTTTGCCCGCCGGCCTCCCAGGTACAGGGGTGTCCTCTTCACCCAAGTGCGGAGTGGCGACGCCCCTGTCCTGAGGAAAGAGATCGTTGCCCTGCTGGCGAAGGACGCGATCGAGCCGGTCCCTCCAGCCGAGATGAGGTCTGGGTTCTACAGCCCTTACTTCATTGTACCCAAGAAAAGCGGTGGGTTACGACCAATCCTGGATCTGCGTGTTTTGAATCGGGCCCTTCACAAGCTCCCGTTCAAAATGCTTACGCAGAAACGCATCTTCGAGTGCATCCGTCCCCAGGATTGGTTTGCAGCGATCGACCTGAAGGACGCGTACTTTCATGTCTCGATTCTGCCTCGACACAGGCCGTTTCTTCGGTTTGCGTTCGAGGGTCAGGCATATCAGTACAAGGTCCTACCCTTCGGCTTGGCCCTGTCGCCCCGCGTCTTCACGAAGGTCGTGGAGGCGGCCATTGTTCCCTTGAGAGAAAATGGCGTTCGCATTCTCAACTATCTCGACGACTGGCTGATAATAGCTCACTCACGAGATCTGTTGTGCGATCACAGGGACCTGGTGCTCCGGCACCTCAGCCGGTTGGGACTTCAGGTCAACCGGGACAAGAGCAAACTCTGCCCCACGCAGAGGATCTCTTATCTCGGTATGGAGTTGGACTCGGTCAGTCAGACTGCGCGCCTCACAGAGGAGCGCGTCCAGTCAGTGCTCAACTGCCTCAGGTCTTTTCGAGGCAGGTCAGTGGTCCCACTGAAGCAATTTCAGAGGCTCCTGGGGCATATGGCAGCCGCAGCCGCAGTTACGCCGCTCGGTCTGTTGCATATGAGACCACTTCAGCGCTGGCTTCACGATCGAGTCCCGAGATGGGCGTGGCAGAGCGGCACGTTCCGGGTCAACATTACCCCGCACTGTCGCCAAACCTTCAGTCCTTGGTCGGACCCTGCCTTTCTACGGGCCGGAGTACCCTTAGTCCAGGTGTCCAGGCATGCTGTGGTTTTCACGGATGCCTCTGCCAGCGGTTGGGGGGCCACGTACAACGGGCATGCAGTCTCAGGTCTGTGGACGGGGCCTCAGCTGCATTGGCACATCAATTGCCTAGAGTTGCAAGCAGTACGCTTAGCCTTGTGCCGCCTCAAGGGGCTGCTTCTGCACAGGCATGTACTGGTCCGTACGGACAGCACTGCGACCGTTGCGTACATCAACCATCAAGGTGGTCTACGCTCCCGTCGTATGTCGCGACTCGCCCGCCATCTCCTCCTATGGAGTCAGAAGCATCTGAGGTCGCTTCGGGCCATTCACATCCCGGGTGTGCTCAACCGTGCAGCCGACGAGCTCTCACGGCAGCCGCCTCTTCCGGGAGAATGGCGACTCCATCCCCAGGCGGTCCAGCTGATTTGGGGAATCTTCGGAGCCGCTCAGATAGATCTGTTTGCCTCTCCGGACACGACCCATTGCCAGTTGTTCTATTCCCTGACCGCAGGGTCCCTCGGCACGGATGCACTGGCACACAGCTGGCCCCGGGGCCCACGCAAGTATGCGTTTCCCCCAGTGAGCCTTCTCGCACAGACACTGTGCAAAGTCAGGGAGGACGAGGAGCAGGTCTTGCTAGTTGCGCCGTACTGGCCCAACCGGACCTGGTTCCCGGAACTCATGCTCCTTGCGACAGCACCTCCTTGGCCCATTCCTCTGAGGAAGGATCTGCTTTCTCAGAGACGGGGCACTCTTTGGCACCCGCGTCCAGACCTGTGGAGACTCCATGTCTGGTCCCTGGACGGGACGCGGAGGTTCTAGATGGCCTACCACAGGCCGTGGTAGATACCATCGCTTCCGCTAGAGCCCCCTCTACGAGGCGCCTCTATGCGTTAAAGTGGAACCTGTTCGTCGTCTGGTGCTCTTCCCGCCGGGAAGACCCCCGAACTTGCCCGATCAGTGTCGTGCTTTCCTTTTTACAAGACGGGTTGGAGCGAAGGCTGTCTCCCTCCACCCTCAAAGTATATGTGGCCGCAATAGCTGCCCATCATGATGTGATCGACGGGAAGTCGTTAGGGAAGCACGACCTGATCATCAGATTCCTTAAGGGTGCTAGGAGGTTAAATCCTCCTCGTAATTTGCACCCTGTGCCCTCTTGGGACTTAGCCCTCGTGCTGAGAGCGCTTCAAAGGCCCCCATTTGAGCCCTTAAATGACATAGAGTTAAAAGTTTTGTCTGAAAAGACCGCTCTTCTATTGGCTCTAGCTTCCTTCAAGAGGGTCGGGGATCTGCAGGCTTTTTCGGTCAACGAATCGTGCCTGGAGTTCGGACCGGGCCTTTCTCACGTGGTTCTGAGACCCCGGTTCGGATATGTGCCCAAGGTTCCTACCACTCCATTTGCAGATCAGGTAGTGAACCTGCAAGCGCTGCCCGTGGAGGAGGCAGACCCAGCCCTGGCTTTTCTCTGTCCCGTACGTACTCTACGTTGTTATGTGGACAGAACGCAAAGCTTCAGGACCTCAGAGCAGCTCTTCGTCTGTTACGGAGGCCAGCAGAAGGGGAAGGCTGTCTCCAAGCAGAGGTTAGCCCACTGGCTAGTGGATGCTATCGTCCGGGCTTATGAATCCCAGGACATGCCTTGCCCTCCCAGGTTGACGGCTCACTCCACTAGGAGTGTTGCTTCCTCCTGGGCATTGGCGCAAGGCGCCTCGCTGACAGATATCTGCAGAGCTGCGGGCTGGGCGACACCTAATACGTTTGCCAGATTTTATAGCTTACGTGTTGAACCGGTTTCCTCCCGTTTACTCGCTACGGTCAGTGGCGCGAGGGAATAGGTTCTGTCGGCTTGCTGCGCCATTCCGCCTTATGAGCTGGATCCGTGCGCCTTTTTGCTCCTTGGTTCCCCAACAAACGGCTAACCTTCTGAGCTCCTCCATTACCCCTCGGCATCAGGCGTGGCGGACCGCCTGATGCTAGGTCTATTACCTCTCTTAAGAAGTTGCTAGTAGACTGGGTGACCTTCACGATGACTTCCTCGTGCTCATTTTCCACGTTCCTGCTACCCTACGGGCTAGCCCCGTGTCTTCCCCTCGACAGACTCACTCTGTCGTCCTTGCTGAGTATGCTCCCCACCCTACGGGCTGGGACTACCTCGAGGACTCCCATATGTTTTACTACCCTACGGGCTAGTTCATATGTGTATTCAGTGCCTCCCTTCAGGCTGGCCGGGGGCTCCGCAACGTTCCCACATGGGCACGTTTCCCCAGTGTTATCCAAATCCTCTGAGCGGGTCTTGCGGAACAGCAGTGTGATTTCTTCCTAGCTAGCCCCCGCCCTAAAGATGAAACTGCTTGGCGGGGAGCTCAGCTGGGCGCTGGAAGGGGCCAGCACCATGGCGTTTTATTTGGGATCCCAATTCGTTGGAAACTCCTCCGACGAGACGTAGGAGTTCCCATACGAAAGGGAACGTCTCGGTTACGTATGGTAACCCTCGTTCCCTGAGTAGGGAACGGAGACGTCTCGTCCCGTCGCCATGCTTGCTGTACCTTCGCGGAGGACTGGACACCGTCCGGCTCCTCAGCGTAAAGCAAATGTGTGTGCGCTCGCTTCCGCTTTATACCCGCATTGATAGGCGGGACGCGGAATGCAAATCCCGCATGCCAATATTTATTGGCTCGTTTTAATTCACTCGAAGGCAATTGGTCTCCCTAGCGTGATCCCAATTCGTTGGAAACTCCTCCGACGAGACGTCTCCGTTCCCTACTCAGGGAACGAGGGTTACCATACGTAACCGAGACGTTTTTGGTCAGTAAATAAATGCCGCAAATACCAGTAAATTGACCATCAAACCTTAGGAAATCACCTTGGGTCAACCATTTCAATACGCTCCTCCCATAAATTTTGTGTCTAAATGGAAACTCTTACAAATGCATATGCAATAAGGTCAGCCACAAAAACAACTGTCCACGCCTTTTCAGCGCTAGTGTTTCACTGCGTATCTTAAGTAAATCCTGATACTAGTTTTTAAAGCCAAAAGAAGGTTTGTGCTGGCGCAAGCTGTTAGTAAATCTGGCCCTTAATATCTGAAAATATGCTGGTTTAGTTATGGCATTTATTTTTACAAACAAATCAATGTCAATAATAACAATTCTCAAAACAGTAATGAAACATTAAATTTATACAGTACACATGCTGAAAAAAGTCATCTTACCTTGCCTTTATCCCTCATTGAACCCTTGCCGAGGATGGACATCTTTGCTCCCGTTTCCTCTTGTAATCTTTTCATGGAATTGCCCCTGGGCCCCAGCAGTTTCCCAACAAAATTAAACTGTAATAAGGAGAGAAAAGGCAATAGGTTGGTCTCTCACACTGCCTGCTTCTGCCTCAGTTACCTCACAGTCAATAATAAAAAAAAAAACATTCGGTTTTTCTCATCATGCACAAAACCAGTTACAGTGAGAGAATGAAAAATTCTCTTTTTTTGTTTTAAAATTAAATCTGTGGCAGTCGTCGATCAAACGTATTTTTCCGCCGTTTTAACATTTAAAAAAAAAAAAAAGTTTGTCAGAAACGATTAAAAAAGATGTGAGAGTCTACACCTGTTTCTGTAGGGCACTGTAGCCACTCATGTGTCTAATCGATGTTTGGGGTCAGTGGTTGGGCTCCACTGATTTCAGAGATATTATAACATGTACCAAATGCCAAAAGGGATCTTCAAAACGATCCAGGAGTCCATGTTTGAATGAGGCATAACGTAATGAGTTCATTTCCAATGGGGATTCAAGTAATACTACCCAGATGATGAGCTATCCAGCAACTGCCTTGGGGCAGCAACTAACATTTCGGTTGCACAGCAGATCAGCGGTCATTGAGAACACTTGGTCATCACAATTTTTTTTTTCACCCTTTCTCTGTTATTTTACTCACATCTGTGCATCATAACTGTATCTTCAAGGATTTACAGAGTCTTACACATTGCAATCAGATTCGGGCTGCTGAGGATTGTCTAATACCCATGATAACAACAAATTTAAGTAGTCAATAAATGCTGCCATTGTAAGAAAAAGTGCCCTTGTATAAAATCGTGCATCAAATTCCCTTTATAACAGTGTCACTTCATCACTGTCTGCTCATGTTCAGTGTTCATCACTTTTTCTGATGTATTGCCACAATCCCCTTAGCCAGCAGCCCCTCTAAATTCACTTTAGATTTAATATGTTTTTGAGAAACCTTTTAAAAAGGCATTTTTCACTGTCTTTACTAAGGACAATAAAACAGAATAAGATAGTGATCTTTTGGATGTTGAAAATGCATCTAAACAGATTGTTGTTTCTGGTCATCAGTTATATATATATACACACATGTATCTAGTTCAGTCATAAAACTCTAGATGCCGCAGGCTGATGATAGGTACTGCAAGCAATCACATCATTACCACATGGCACAAACTGATTGGCCTCTGCTGATCCTGCAGCCAATGAGATTGCTTGCTCAACATTTAAATAGTCTGGTTCAGGTTGCTGAAAGGTAGCCCTGCAGCGAGCTATCAGAGTTCCCCTGAAACCCTCCACCACCCCCAGCTCCACCTGTCTAGATCTGCTGTGGGATTTATGTATGCAGCAACAGCATTACTTACATACTCACAGCAGTGTGTCAGTGTATCTTTTGGCAGTAGCAAGTCCATTGCTCTGCAGCAGCATGATGACATCAGACCAAATACATTAACACTGTCATATTCATTAACATGCTAAGACTATTGTTGTCATGATTTAAATATATATCACAGATATTCATAGAGAGAGCGAGAGAGAGAGAAAATATACTCTCACTGTTTTTCACTATATTTTAACTTGACACACCATTTTACAAAACACACGCTAAATGGGAAAAGACATTAAGAAACAGGATAAAAATGTCCAGAAATGGGCAAAATGTCTTTGTGTGCATGGCTGTTGTAGTGGGGATGAATTTAAAGATGCAACTTCACTGCAAGAGTTTACCGAATTTTATAGTGCAAAATGTGTAAATAAATAAATAAATAAATATAGATTGTGTATGACTAGTCAACAATTGTGACAATCCATACCTATAACATACATGAAGCATTATGTGTGGAACACATACACAGTGCATCATTTTGGAGAAATGGCTGTTTACTAGTTGCTGTTAGTTTCCAGACCAGTAAGTCAGACATTACTATGGGAAGTGAATTTGCCCTTCAAATATTTGCAAAGGTTAGCTGATTTGTGGGGGCCAGAATGAAACAGTTGGGTATAACACATGTTGACATACCCTGCCTAGCACATGGCTGGAAACTCCTCAACACATGCTCTTCACAGCCAGGATGTAGAAGCAGCTGTAGGGAACTCTAGCTGGTGGAACGCAGAAGAACTGTCACTGAATTTGGCTGGAGCCACAAAGCAAATGCAAACAGCTTCAGGTGAAAGGGTGAGGTGTGGGTAGGGCAGTATATTTAGCAATACCGCAGCACTGCGCCAAAGTGTGCTGACCGACTCTCTCGGAGTGGAGGTGTGCTGTTTGCATCCCCTCCAGTGGGGTGTGTATGACAGGAATACTCTGCAGCTGGCTGGGTGCCTCGGAGCAGATGGTTGCCTCAGCTACAGTGTGAAGATGCTCACTGGGCGGCTGCAGTGGAGTGGCCTGTTTTCATTAAGCTAATGAATGTCTGGAGTCACTCTCCTGCTCCATGGTGGGCAATTTAGGCTTTATTAGGGGGCACAGTTCAGTGTTGGATGAGGTTTGAAGCGATGCAAGCTGTCCCTCGCAGTCCCCGGCAGAGGCAGGATGATGGGCATTATGCAGCACTGACAGGCTGAGGATGATAAACCTGACAACCAGAGGCGTAAGTGTCAAACCGCATTGGCTTATTATGAGCAAATGTGACTTCTAAGAAAGTACACATGGTGTGCTGTTGTGATGGAGAATAGATCACTAACCCACACTTGGATCAGTGTGTACGTCTGAAATCACTGCAAAAATCCTGGGAAAGCATGCATTGCTTTGCAGTGTTTATTGATCACTTAAAAAGCCCGGATGGCTATTCACTGTGCTGTCATGCAGAATCACTTATTTTTGGAGCCCGCAGTGAGTTTAGAGAGAGTGTGTGTGTGTGGCTGGCTGAACAAATGACTTTTCACACTTGAGTCCCTTTGACAGGGACCTTCACCTGCGCTCAGTGCTCGCTGATGTGCATTTCATTGATTTCTCTGTCAAAATCTTTTCAGAAGCCATTCAAGACCACTGAGCTCTTGATCAGCTTCATATTGGCATGATCGCCGCCAGACACATTTTACCATCATCACATACTGACTGACATCCTATCGGAGACATTTCTGTTGACTCGTTATGTATGCTGTAACTACACAATATGCAGACAAAAAGCATATTTCGCCATTGAGGATTAACATAACCATGCACATGAAATTTCCTTTCTTTCAAGGAACGAATCACTAATATTTAATTACCCTGCAAAAAAATAGATGAAATTTGTTATGTTATTTTGGTTTAACTAGAATAGAATAGAATAGAATAGAATAGAAGTTGCCATAGACATGAATGGGAATGCCAGTGGATGGCTCTCTTCAGGTATCATAGACCCTTTTTTTTCTTGCCAGGAATTAAGCCTATGAGATCGTCAAGTTTTCTGACGTGGGCTTTTTTTTTTACGAATTTTGGAACTTAAAAATGGGTCACAGACCTAAAAGGTTGAGAATCCCTGCACTAAGACCAGCTTTGCTTGTTAATTCAAACTTCCTCAGAAAGAGTCTTAAGAGTTTAAAATCCGTCTCCTACCCTCTAATGCATTGTGAACTTAATGCTGAATTTCATTTTGTGGTGCACTAAGAGTGCTGTTCTTGAACATTTCTCTTCTGCTGTCCCAAACTCAACAGATGCAAATTGATGCAAATTGCTCCTCTATAGTTATCGAAGTCCTATTTTAATCTGGACTTTCATTCAGCAAAGGTACATATTCTTATCTGTCATGAAAAAACAATAGTATACTAATCTATTTTTGATGAACCTCATCACATAAAAAAAATTGGAACAGGAGATCTTGAGGGACACAGGCACAGTTTCAATCTGCTGCCAATTTACAATGACTGAATATGATCTACTGAGCTAAAGAGAGATTAAAGGGGTCCAATTTTGCTCATTTACAGGTTCATAAATTTTTAATATGTTTGTGTTATTTAATGTTTTGGTTTCTTTAAAACCCGCCTTCCAGAAAGCAGTCTGCTCTAATGGATGGATAAAAGCGTCTTCTAAATGACTAAATGTCTAACTGGTAGACCGGCCGGCCCCAGTCTGTTGTGATTGGTCTACTACCACTTACAGTGTGCGTTACAGAAATGTAACGGCCCTTATTTCAGCCCTGTAAACACTACTGTAACCATGCTAATTATGGTACCAGTTTTGTCATATCAGTCCAAAAAATTACAAAAAAAGCATAAATGGACCCCTTTAAGAACAAGACACACGCCATCTCGTGTTATTTACGGATTTGGGTTTCAGACTGTGGCAATTAAACCTGCAATTATAGACTCTGCAGAAACAGCTACAGTCTGCAATTTATCCACTATAAATGACTATGATGTCTAGAGCCAATAAACTTCTAAATATCCTCAAGGCTGTTTCAGCAAAAAAATGGCACAAAACTCCTCAGGCTTCACAACAAAATGTGCTGCCAGCCAAAGCTGGCGAAGTGAACACTTAACATAACCATTAGTGCAGTTTTGAGTTGGAGGTTGAAACACAACCCCCTTTCCATAAGCTGTGAAACCAGATAAGATCCGCAGATAGAGTTAGATGACTACTGCCGGCGTAGCCAGCTGTCCTGCTAGCGAGGTCTAGCACTGGCTGATAGCAGGATTTTTATTGGGGACTAGGACTGGGAGAGATGTAATAATGGCCAGGAGAGATGGCTTGGCCACATTCAATGGACACAGATATTAGCAGAGAATGGTTTAAACAGTGGCAGAGTGCTATGGTGTTAAATAGAGATGAGAGTCATAGAGCCAGTGTTGGCTGTTAGTGGAGGCTAATGAGCTAGCAGAAAGAGGCAGAGCTTTAATACTGGGCAATATTCATCAATATTCACCTCTAACAACAGAATAAGCCAAAGGGCTTTGCAATAATGACGAATATAGAGTATTTGAATATTTTTACACTACTGTTCAAATGTTTGGGTTTTTTAAAAGAAGTCTCATGCTTACGGAGCCCCTAAAGGGACGTGGTGGTGGAAAAATTTTTAGGATGGGAGAATTTTTTTTTTCAAATCTTTTGCGTTCCCTCGCAAAACTTTTGCGTTCCCCTGAGAAACTTTGCGTTCCCTCGCAAAACTTTTGCGTTCCCTTGCAAAGATATTTGCGTTCCCACGCAAAATTTTTGCGTTCCCTCGCAAAGTTATTTGCGTTCCCACGCAAAAGTTTTGCGTTCCCTCGCAAAGATATTTGCGTTCCCACGCAAAACCTATTGGCAGCTCGGACAGACACTTCCTGTTTAATGTCCCGCTGGCAGTGTTTCAGAGCTCCGTACGTTAATGAAGCGTTTCATAGTGTTTCAACTTGGACTCAAATTTAAAGAAATGCGGGTCAGTGCCTAACTCAAGGAGTTCAGTGAAGTTGGCAATACACATAGGCTATTCGAACTTCCCGGATCAATATTCTTGAGCTAAACGTTGTTAAAACACAAACGACACCTATTTACAATCACAGTAGACAACGAGCTACAACCCAATTCTCCTCAAAACGACCTTTATAATATAGGCTAAATGGATCTCTATGAGCAGGCGGCGGCTGTCTCCGAAGGGACCATCTGCAAAGTGCAATATAACCCAAAAAACGACTACAGCATCAACTCATAGTCAAAAATATAAAAATAGTCATTAACTTCAATGTTACAAACCACCCAATTCAGTTTACACATCAATGGTAAACCCACTGGTCATACTGCACTGCTTTTGCACATTTTATATTATAAAAAAATATATTTAATAACTTCACTGTAACACACCAAATTTAGTTCACACATCACTGCTCTAATGTTGGTTATACAACACTTAGTTTGGGAAGTAATTGCACATAAAAAATAAGTAGGCCTATTCTTTACACAAATTATATTGGTACTGTACGCAGCTACAACCATAGCTTTTGCATTATTTGCTTACTGAATTGGATGGCATTACACTGTATAACGAAGTTACTGAATATTTTTTTCTAAAAATGGTATTATTGGTACTGAATTTGTGTGAAGCTACACAGTGAAGCTATAGAAGTATGTTAAATAATATAAAAAATGTACAGAAGGGTTTTGGGATTTGCACTTTGCAGACGGTCCCTTCTTCGGACTTGTCTCTCAATCGGCCGGTTAAAGACAAATTTATATTAAAGCTCATTTTGTGGAGAATTGGGTTGTAGCTCGTTGTCTAGGTTACTGTGATTGTAAATAGGTGTACTGTGTGTTTTAACAACGTTTAGCTCAAGAATATTGATCCGGGAAGTTCAAATAGCCGATGTGTAGCCTATAGGCGATATTGCCAACTTCACTGAACTCTTTGAGTTAAGCACTGACCGCATTTCTTTATATTTGAGTCCAAGTTCAAGCACTATGAAACACTTCATTAACGTACGGAGCTCTGAAACGCCAGCGGGACATTAAACAGGAAGTGTCTGTCCGAGCTCCCAACAGGTTTTGCGTGGAAACGCAAATATCTTTGCGAGGGAACGCAAAACTTTTGCGTGGGAACGCAAATAACTTTGCGAGGGAACGCAAACATTTTGCGAGGGAACGCAAATATCTTTGCGAGGAAACGCAAAAGTTTTGCGAGGGAACGCAAAGTTTCTCGGGGGAATGCAAAGGTTTTGCGAGGGAACGCAAAAGATTTGAAAAAAAAATATATTCTCCCATCCTAATTTTTTTCCACCACCACGTCCCTTTAGGGGCTCCGTACATGCTCACTAAGGCTGCATTTATTTGATCAAAAATACAGTAAAAACTTTAATGTTGTGAATTATTATTACAACTGAAAAAAAAGTTTTCTATTGAAAAATTTAATTTACTCCTGTGATGGCAAAGCTGAATTTTCAGCAGTCATTCCTCCAGTCATCAGTGTCACATGATCCTTCAGAAATCATTCTAATATGCTGATTAGATGCTAAAGAAACATTTCTTATTATTATCAATGTAGGAAACAGTTCTGCTGCTTAATATATATGCTTTATGATTCAAAAGTTTAAAACAATAGCAGTAGTTTATAGAATTTATTAAAAGTCTTTACTGTCTCTTTTGATTAATTTAATGTGTTCTTGCTTAAAAAACTATAAATATTTGCCTGAAAGCAGAAAACTACATCTGACTTACTTTACAACGTTATTATATAAATATTAAGCATATTTATGCAGAAAATTAAATGCACATTAACAGAATACATAACAAATACGTATGATATGAAACTAAAAATGCATGTTCCAACATACTGAACATTGTGTTCAGTGCAGCTCTAGAAAAGGTAACAGCCTGAGGTAAAGTTGATGATGGATCCCCTGCATTAAAGAACCCATATTGAGCTCTGACACTCTGGGGCTGACAGCACAGATGCAGGGTAAACAAACAGCGCATTAAGACCATCTCAGAGTAGGGAGGCTGACAGGTTAAAAGACTGCTACCCATTCAAATGAGAAGCATCCACTCTCTACATTTCCCATGTTCCTTTGGTGTTAGCTCTTAAAACAAACATAATGCCCTGGAAAGGTCAAAAAATTGGAAAGTCACACATTTACAAGTTTTCCAAGTGCAAAAATATTTGTTTGCTAAAGATTATGGCACCAACATCATTCCGTTGGCTGCTTAGTGAGTGTGTTATCCCATGGGGTGTTGGTCATTTGAAACATACTGGGATAAGCCTTATAAACCGATTAGGAAAGAAGCCATATTCCCATAGGCTCAGTGTTTCCTTCCATGACTTCCTGTCTCTCCAAATCTTGAACCAACAACTGTGCGCAGCAAGAAAACCATTTTATCTGAGCTCATGTTTACAATTATATAAATAACCTTCCTGAAAACAAATAAACGTGCCTCAGCAGGCTTCTAATTCATTAAGAAGATACAACTTCCTCACTATTGTTGATTTTTATTTTTCCCCTCTGTATTCAGTTTGATTTTGACTCTGTTCAGCAGCTTATCTATGTTAAACACCTTTGACAAGGTTGGTCGGCCTTTGGGACAAGGGAATTCTTTAACAAGACAACAATTCGATTATCTTTGTGTGCAGAGCTTACCTACACCTCCATGTAAAGGTCATAAAACTGGAGACAGATAAGCCACAATCTATAGGGACAACAACCACCGGCGTTACTACTCAACAGATTAGTTGTGTTTTCAGAACTATAAAGGCAAACCTTAGTGGTAGATCTGTAAGCGTCTTTTCTTGTTGCTGCTTGGTTTTGACGAAAGGTTTAGGTAAAGCTGGAAGTTTACCACAACAATAAAAACAGAATTGTGAATTCGGAATGCAAGATTTCAATGCAATAATGCAGAAACACACTACAATTCTTGCTGTTTAAAGCTTAAAAACAGAATCTCATGTGTTCACTTTATTTACAACACTGTAAATGATAAGCAACATACTGTGTAGAATTAATGTAAAATAGATACAAAGCCCTGAAACCTCTGACATTTTTAACATTGATTAATAGATATAACAACATCTAATTTGGCATAGCCTATATTATAGGGGTGGCACGGTACATGAAAAAACATCCGAACCGCTCGGTTCGCAGCGTGTGTGCGTCTCACGGTTCGACGCATGCGCAATGTAGCCTCGTGCCCGTATGTGACCTCAGACGTGTGTTTCCTTTTCGCGCGAAATAAGACGTGTGGACACACATATGAGGCTTGTTCGACTTGAACCGGCACTGCACAGAGCGAGCGGTAATGACATCAAAGTACCGCGAGCGTGACGGCTCCGTATGCTTTTCAATCACTCTCGCGGTGATGTCATTACCGATCGCTCTGTGCAGCGCCGGTTCAACTCGAACACGCCAGTAAGAGTGGAGTATGGAGCACTGCAGGACACGTCACGCGGAGAAGTGGCAAGTGGGAGAGATAAGGAAGGCTAACAGGAGTTGGAGGATGCGCCAGCGTTGTATAAGCCCGGTGTGTGGGAACATTTTGGATTTCATGTTATGATATTTAAATATATTGCAGCTACAGTGGCACTTTAAGTTTAGATAAGAACTCCAGTCATATGTTTCCAAATACTGCACTTTAATTTCAAGTGAAAAAAGTGTATGCTCACTCTCAGGTAATAGAAGCATTGTTGATACCGTTTATGTGTTGAGGTTGAACTTTTGTTTCACTTTATGATTATGGCCTTTGCTATTGCTATAGCCTAATTACAGGCAATTATGTTTCATGTATTTTGACTTATTTAAAAGACAGAGTTTTAAGAGTTCCTCTCTTTTTCTTTTAAAAGATACAATTTTTGTAAGAGCTACACTTAAGTTGGCAGTTTGATTACGGCAAGTTAATTTCAATCTTTGTGTGCTAAAAATGCACATAAGTTCCTGTAGAGATAGTGATACACATTCTATTTTTTTTGCCAAATAAACGAAAAGCATGTCATCAATGTCTTCTCTCTTGCTGTATCAAAATCTCACCTAGCTTTCCTGTGAGATGGTCCCAATAATGTGCTTAAAGTCAAGTCAAATTCAGTTTGTGCATGATTGCATGATATAACATTTTTGTTAATACTGTATCCTAAGTTGTGGATAATTAAGCTATATATCATATGCTGAAGTACATTTCTGGAGTGTTAAAGATTAAAAGAAAAAATAACAACAAGAACCGTACAGAACCGAAAACCGTGACCCTAAAACCGTGATACAAACCGAACCGTGGGTTTTGTGAACCGTGCCACCCCTAATTATTATTAGTAGTACCGTAGTAGTATTATGCTAAATTGGATATAATATATCCAATAATCAGTGTTACAAGATATGTGATAAATATACCCATATCCCCGGTGCAGATCCTTTGAAAGAGAGACGTTCTTTCGCTCTAGACAGAGTGCTAGCTACTACACTCTTTTTTTTTCATTTGATTTATAGTCTAGTTAGTTTTGTATCATATACAATGTGATTTTCGTTGATCAAAATTTAGCAGCAACAGCACATTTTACCTCTTGGGTGAGCGATTCACAAGTACAGCTTTCCCTGCGCATGAAATCCCCCATTTTCCAGCAAACCAATGAGAACGCACAATGGTGACAATACATACTGTAACAACAGAGCATATATTAGGCGCCGCCCAAGCAGCTGTGGATCTGCTTACCTAAAACCCTCCTTAACTGGCAGAATTAAAAAAAAATGACCGCAGTTCGACAGATAAATAAATGACATACAGTTGCATACGTATTACCAACATTCTACAATGTAAGCTTTATGGTACACCTCAAACAATGGATTTTTTAGTAATTTAAAGTGTTAATATTAATTAGCATGTAAATATTAATGGCTTGGGTATATAGAGCATCCGCAGCATATGGACCGCACGGCCCTGATACACACACATGCATACACACACACGCACACACACACTATATATACGTATATACACACACACTATATATACGTATATACACACACATACACATATACACACACGCATATATATGTGTAATTATGTATATGTAAACATTATTATATCCTTCTATCTATTGCTAATATTTCTTCAGATATTTGTCATGTTACTCCATTCAACTATGATCAACAATATTTCTAGCTTACGATTTGACATGGGTTTGAAATAATGCAGCATAAAAATCAGAAAACAGCTGAAAATATGGGCAATGCAGCAACCGCCTAGTTTCTTTTTGCACCACTAGCATGTGTTGCTGCCTGCCTGACATGTGTTTGTCAATTTAACTGAGCCCAATGGAATCAGGTGAATGATAGCATAGCTTACTACACAACTCACACTCCGTACCATTTTGATTCATCAGTGTGCACTGCACAAAGTAAGCATAGCATCAACTGTGACTCTAATGAGTCTCTGCACAAACAGATGTACCCAAAGGACATTTGCTAAGTCTTAATTACAATCCTCTGACAAATCAGACGCCAAGGCGGTCTGGCTACCTTATAAACCCTTGCAAACACAATGAAGTACACTACAGTGTAAAGCAAGATTCCCCAAATGTTTATGCACATGTCCCAGTTATACCTTCTGAATATTGTTGATCAAAAAAACACTATTACCTATGGGGAAAAAACCCATGGACACTCATAAAACAAATTTGCAGCGATGCTCAGATGTGCAGATATGCCCTCTGATAGATTGCCCAAATCCATCTCTTAAATCTAAATACAGTGGTTTCCATGGCGACGGTGTCTTTGACTTTAATAGATGGTGATGCAAGTACCCCATTCATCCCTTGGGCCTCCTTTTTGGTCTCTCTCTGTCTCTCTCTCTCTCTCTCTCGGTCTCTCTCTCGGTCTCTCTCTCGGTCTCTCTCTCGGTCTCTCTCTCTCTCTCTCTCTCTCTCTCTCTCTCTCTCTCTCTCTCTCTCTGTACGTGTGTGACACTCTCTTGATTTCTATCAGTGCTCACAGGTATCAGAGGTCAGCAGGGACTATATTTCATTGCAAACCACTGACTGTGCTTTTGTGCAAACTTAAAGTATGGTAAATCAAACACTTTTGCATTCAGATAACTGATGAAAAATGAAAACAGTGTGTAGTTTTGTGATGTCACAATGAAATACAGATCTGTGCAAAGAGAGATATAAGGAAGAAGAGTTGTATGAGTAATATTAGCCAGGATAAAAATATCCAGTGATTCAACATTTGGTGGACACCATCCACAAGCATATTTGCTGACTTTTTCAATACAGTAGCAGAAACTGTACTCCCAACAAGATGTAGAGGAGACTGGGGGAAATGTGACACACTAAAAGTTCTCAATCACGTGGGATGAGACTTGTCTCTCTCTAACTGAGAAAAAGAAGTGCTCATGTTGTGAATTTTCCATATCACTGTAAAACGAAACAGTGAAATTAACTCAAATAAATGAGTTAATTTCACTCAAATATTACTGAAAGTTAATTGAATTTAACTGTTTTCCCGCCATTGACTGGATTTTCCGGCAATCCATGTTTTCATTGTTATAGAGAAGGTAGTGCAATTGCGCATCTTCTGAAAGAGTACAGAATCTCCAGATCAAAACACAGGTGAAGGAAAAGCAGAAACACGCGATAGAAGTATTATCAAATATCGTGATTATCAAACATTAAACAGCAGAAGAAGAAAAAGCATACAGGTTTAGAACAACTTGAGGGTGAGTAAATGATAGAATATTCATTTTTGGGTGAACTATCCCTTTAACTGTGTACATGCAAAGGTATAGTGATAGTTTTTCTCATTATAAGTTTATTAATAGCACAGTTTTTTTTATAAATATGTAAATGTTTTGTACGCCAAAACAGACATTATAGTCACCTGAGAATTATGTAAGAAAATGTTAAAATTTTTACAATTACCCATTGTTTCCAAATTCCCATACATAATGTGGTGTTTTAATCAGTGAGGTGCATATTTATTCAATCAATCAATCAATCAATCAATCAATCTATAGACAGAGCCAAGTTGTACTCTCCTTTTATGATCATGATGCCTCTAAATTGTGTAATTCATAAAGGGCATTGTGGACAATATGGCTGCAAATCATAGAAACCAAACAGCATTCTTTAATTAGAATTAAGTTTTAGTTCCCCTGTCTTCTCTAACCTTGTCAAACTCTCTCAGCTCAGAGAAGCCTGTGAATTTAATATTCACTGAATAAAATCATTTAAATAGAGCCTGGTGTCAGTGCTACTGTAAATGCGTGAATTGTTCTTTCATATTTCACAATAGTTAAATAAAGCGATATGTGATCATTTGGGGGAAAAATGACGTGCCATGAATATTGAACTCGCCATTGCATTATCACAACAGTGATGTGGAATTAATATCTTGTCAAGTAAAACAAAGGTCTTCAAAGCAATGGAGCAACGCATAAAAAGTCTCAATCTGAAATGAATTACTCAGAACAAGCACTTTATGTCAAGGTCAATATAAACATTAGAACAAATAATAAAAAAAGGACACAAAACAAACTGCCATTCAAGGTCCACAAGGCCTATTCGTCATTATGCAAATATATAAACTAAAGTTAGCCTGATTTAGTGAGAGGATCAAAGAAACCCAATATCTCCAGCTCACTTATTATACGCTGCAGCAGAGATGCTCTTCCTTGGAGTCTCATCAAGCATGATTAAACAAAACTCGGAGACAGCGCTGTCGTCACACACGGATTAATTAACTACACGTAGATAAATCCTGGGGATTTGTAACAGAGAGCATAACATAAAGTCTAGACTCTATAAGCTATTATCTGTTATGGTTCACAAGTTCATTGATCAACTGATTTTGAGGTGAGGTGGTTTCTGAGTGTTAAGCTAACCTTTTTTTTTTTGGCCGCGTCTACACCAGAGAAATAGCTTGTATGCAAGCTCTGTATCAAGTACAATGACAAGTTAAAAAAAAAAAGTTTTCTTAGCAGGACTTATTTTAAGGGATGAGCCGATATTAAATGCGCTGACACAATAAGCTGATAATTATTTTGTTGTGTATTATATTTTTTTATTCGATAAATGTTATGGCAGATAACCGATATATGGCTGATATTGAAATTCTATATTTTTTTAATTCTACAAATTTTTCTAAATAAATATAAAAATACCCCCCCCCCAAAACCCCACATTTGTATGAATTAACTGCAAGTGAATTTAGCATCACAACATTATAACATATAGTAAAAAAACAATATTTATTCTGAGATTTGCTCAAAATAAAATTAAAAAGTGTCATTAAATTATTAGTGTTTTTAATGATTAACTAAGTGAGTTATAAAGCAAAGGTCACCTAAAAGTAAAAATAGAAAACAGAAAATTGACATACATATAAATAAAAAACATATACTGGCCGATAACCGTTATGATTCCGATATATTGTCATGTCACAGATCAATAATAACCTAAGCTGCTAAGATTAGATTTAAAAAAAAATCTTGAATGCATTGACACTGTTTTGTGCAGTCACGCTTCGCAACAAAACTTGCATCTGAAAATTATAACACTTCACACATCTTTTATCTGCTTATAATGTGCGAGAAAAAAAACACCCTCTTATCTTGTAACAAAAACAATATGTAAAGTAAAATCCTAAAAAATGACAAACTACACTTAATATTACAGATATTTCTCACATTCCAGGAATTTCACAAGAGAACTTTCCCATAAAATTACCATAACTACAAAGCAGCCAAGATCCTCAGGAAAGAGGGATTTGGGAAAACAAAATTCCATTGTTACAACTCGAACAAGACATGTAAAATCTAAACCTAAGGCTTGTTCTTTGTACTCTTTTTCGACAGCACAAATCTACTAAACCCATCAAACAGTCGGCGCATTTTAGTGCTCCAGGGATTCATTTCCTAAAGCAGGAACAGTAAAAAACGAGAGAACATATGAGAAGCTCTGAAGCTTTATGGATCCGTCTGTGTGATGCTCATGGGCTTTTTCCACTCATTTTCAAAGCATCATTTTAAAGCAACACAATGCTGAATAATAGAGTGCCGTGTGCACCGAACGTGATAACAATAGAGTACTCTGAAGTAAATAACCAGTTACCTAAAAAATACAAACTTTGTTTCCATTTAAAATATAGCACTTTACTATTAATGGCAAAACTGTGATGGGCAACATGTAATATTGTTTCCAGATGAAATAAACCAGGCAGTTCTGGAACTTTAATGACTGAATCACTAATCAAACTATCAGCGGAAATCAAACTTAACCACCAAGTGCCAAATACACTACATGTCTTATTTTATGGCACATTTAAATACATCAGCTGTTAAAAATATGAATAAAACTGATCAACATAAATACAATTGCTACAAAGTCAAAGCCCCACAGGATTAGGGTTGGGAATCGTGAGAAATTTTCCGGTTCCGGTTCCGATTCCCATTACGGTTCCGCCAAACGATTCCGGTTCCGGTTCCGGTTCCCATTCATTAAAAAATATTAGTAAGACAAAAATCCACAATCCTTTTTGTGTTTATTTCTTATAGTACTTGACAAATGAGTTTAACAGACTGGTAATGTAAACAAATTCAACATATTATCAAGCAAGTTTTGCACAAAAAAAAAAAAAAAAAAAAAATTCTGAAAAAAAAAAAAATCTGCATTCTCTAGAATAATTTAGGACCTCTCCTTGCTTATTGTATCTCCAACAGTGAAGAATACCCTCTCAGAAGGGGTAGAATATGCTTGAATGTAAGATGTGTATAGAACAGATTATTTTTTTAAACGGTTTGAATGATTGATTCATAAAGACTTTACTTATTTAATTACTGGATAAATCGGCGCTAACAGAACTGCATGCGTCTTGCGGAAGAACATTGTTGCCGGAGCTACTTTTCTCTGTTTATGTCCATGACGAGTCGAGAGACCCCTCGCTGCAGCCTGTAGCACGATGACGTAGCTGGATGGTCCAATACGTATTGGATGGAGGTGTATTTTGCTGACGTCATATACCCATGCGCAGTGTCGCTCTGGATTATAATTCGCATGCGCTGGTTTTAAGTGACATGTATGCTCAATATTGTACTGAGATGATGTTCTAACCTGTGTAGTATAGTACTGTTAAATAGTTATAAAGTAATTATTGATAAATAAGTAATTATTTACATAAATGGGATGCTTATCCGAGTTTCACAGATAGGCTATGCAAAATAGTTAATTTTACAACATTTTAAATCACATGATTTTAAACCTAAATTGGACAGATTAATAGCATGTCCTCACCGCAAGTTTTTTTTTTTTTTTATGTGTGTAGGCTATATAGAACTTTTTTTTTTTTTAACCCATTTTATTTTATTCAGGTCACATTTGCTGTTGAGTGGAAGCAAAAATGAATCAAGTAGCCTAATTGTCTTTATAATTTTAAAGGTACAATACAAAAAAGTCTGTAAACATTTTAAAATACCAGTACACATTCAAGGGAAAATGCAAAAATATTAAAACAGCATCAAGAAAATAAATATTGTCAGATGTAAAAAAAAAAAAAAAAAAAAAAAAGTGCTTGATATTTTGCCTGGTAAGAGTTCCTTCTTTAATGGCTATAGCCTACTCATTTTTCCACAGTGATCTGTAGCCTACGGTTCCTCTTAATTTGTTGTTCAGTGTCTGCAATATGGTAGGCTATGGAAGCTTGTTTTCGCCACAGAGTGAGAAATAAAAAAGGTAACTTTTTATCTCACTATTCTGACTTTTTATCTCAGAATTGACGTCGCAATTGCAGGTTATAAAGTCAGAATTGTGTGATATAAAGTCGCAATTGCGTGTTATTAAGTCAGAATTACGAGATATAAACTTGCAATTGCGAGGCTACTTGAAATTCTGGCTTTATAATACGCAAATTGGAGATATAAAGTCAGAATTGCATGATATAAAGTCGCAATTGTGTGTTATAAAGTCAGAATTGTGAGAGAACTATTCTGAGGTAAAATTTGACTTTATAACTCGCAATTGCGAGTTTATATCTCACAATTCTAAGAAAAGATGTCAGAATTGGGAGATATAAAATCTCAATTATGTGTTATAAATTTAGAATTTCGACTTTATAATACCAATTGGGAGATATAAAAAGTCAGAATTGCATGATAAGTCGCAATTGCGTGTTATAGCCTAAAGTCAGAATTGTTAAAAAAAATAAGTCATTTTTTCCCTTAGAATTTGACTTAGAAATCATTTGTCATCGTGCTACAGGCTGCAGCGAGGACCTCTTGGACGAGTCACGCAGGCATTGGTCTACTCCGCAGCGGCTGCGATTCGCCGGCCAGTCTAAACAAGAAGTCCGAGTATTAACGCTTATTACAGGCTTAACGTAGTGATTCAAGATAAGACAAAAAAATGGTTTGAAAAAAAAGGCATTCATGATGCACTCGCTCATTGTATAACTTACATTTTGTAAATTCTGAACACAAAAAAGTTACGGACTGCATCTGTTTTGACTACCGTCAATGTTTACTCAAACTATAAACTTATCTCAGTACTTCTGTAACGTTAGTCATTTGAATATTTGTAACACGTAAATATTGTGTGATTGTAAAGCAGTTTCATATGGACAACTGCTCTCTCTCAGCGCAAACAGATTTGAATGTCGGCCACTAGATAGTGAAGCGCGTGTGAGAGCAAACCGCAACTTCAGGGGTGAAGTTTTTGTCATTTAGGAATAAGATGGCGTGGGTGTTTGAATCGAAATCTTTTAAAGATTAATTATGCAGCTCTCTCTCTCTCTCTCTCTCTCTCTCTCTCTCTCTCTCTCTCTCTCTCTCTCTCTCTCTCTCTCTCTCTCTCTCTCTCGGAGACGCTAAAGGATAATCTACTCCCAGCACTTCGCCCACATATCGCACCAGAACCGTTTTCGGAACCGAAACTTAGGAATTTTGCACGGTTCCGGTATTTTTTTTTTTTTTTTTTTTTTTTTCAAAAACACTACCGGTTCTGGATAAGAACCGGTTCTCGGTTCCCAACCCGACACAGGATGTTCAATAAATCAACAGACTTGGTCCAAAACTGACCATGTTGCTAAATAAAATGCAACTCTATTGACACTGAGAAGCTGAAATTTCCTAACAGATGCATGAGATGCCCAGCTGGTAATAAGTTGGTAAAATCAAGATTAATTTCCTGATTACAAGATGTGGCAGCTAGACAGCTAGAAACAGTTGTGGCGTGCCTGTTCCCCTAGTTACTCTGAGAAAGCCAGGAACCAGGACACAAATATAAGGTGTAAATAACAGCAGATCTGCAGTGCAGCACAAATCAGATTCTGACACCAACTAGTTTGCTCCTGCCAGATACAGAACGCATTAAGTCATTACCAAGAGCACAGCGATCCCATAAAGCTAATGAATTGCTTTCGATCCTCTCTGATCTCCATGACTATTACATTGATTTGGCACTCACGTCATCACTCCTTTGTACGTTGCATGGAACACCGAGGTCTTACCTTAGGATACTGCTGCACCGGGATCAGGACGCGCTCTGATAGCTTGATGTTTTTGTTGCTGATGATATCCAAGTATTTCTTCGCCTCACCATCTTTCCTCAACTCGTCTCCTTCGAACTTTTCAATCTCTAAATGAAAGAAAAACAGTGTTGAGGTCAAATAATGTCAAGATTTGCCTTGATCGACCCAGAAAATCAGGGAAAAACTCCAAAAAGGCTTTCAGACCTTCTCAGCTTCCAGTGGAACATTTATTAACAACAATTAAATAAATACTCAGCATAGAACGTATCAACGTAACTTGACGGCGTAAGCCTACTAAGCCCTCATTCGCATGACAAACACAAATTGAAAAGCTGCTGCGCACAACTGTAATATTTTGTGCTTGAGGAATTTATGGTGCTTTTGAGAATTGAGCCGGAGACTTAGCAGCCACACAACATTAAAGAGCCTTGAAATGAAGCTGTCACCTAGCTTCCTCTAGGGAACCCCTTCTGTCGCTGCTAAATTAATGCTCAGCAGAATTGAGAATTATGAACCTGTACAACTCGTGTAAAACATGGAGCGAGAAAAGGAAGGGAAGGGAAGTCAGCAGGTGAAGGGAGACCATTATTTTTCACCTCCCCACTGGTGAGACTCTCAGCTGCTTATACCTGCAGAAAACCATATTGTTTCACTCTCACTTCTATGCATGTAACAGCGGGGAATCAGTCTGAATTTCATCCCAATGCCTTTTCAAGTCCTGGAGCATTTGGTGGTCTGATTGGGTCTCTTGTCCCCTTATACATTTAAAGGAAACTTTCGGGGGAGGGTTCTAGAGATAATTGAGCGCGCTTAAACGTCTGTCAGAACAGACATAAGAGGTGTGTTCGTCATCGGCTGCGGCTGGATGTAACCGATCGGCGAGAGTTGCTGTGTGCAGGCGGGGAGGAGCTGCAAACGGAGACCCGTAGTGACCACTCACGTGGTGTTTGCATACTTTACCACAGCTGAAGTGAAATAAATGCAATATTTGCCAAATACACAGATATTTTAGACACATTTTCATTCAATACTTTACTGCTTCATACAGCATATCTGTTTGAACAAGAATAAAGTTCAAAATAAGCCTATATCAATGAAGTGGAGTCAACGTTTTTTTAATCAGTTTTATTTTGATAAACGACACAATATAACATCGCGACTACATGAAAAGACTGTTTACTGTTATAAAAAACTGATTTGTGAGCTTTAGTGGAACTATAGGTGTGAGAATAAACACGAAACGTACGTGATCGTTGTCATGCAGTGAATCCGGCCAATCGTGGAACAGTTGTGTCGTCATCAGAGCTTGTGCAGCCGCTCTTGAGAAGCTGCGCTGGTTGAGTTCTTCGGCTACTCTCGAAACGCTCTCGCGGTACTTTGATGGCATACGTCACAGTCATGTGGCGTCGGCGCTGTATTAAGTCGGACAAAATTTCTAACCGGCATGCACTGTTTCAAGTCAGCCACCGATCAGTCTGCGCAGAGCTGCATGAAGTCGAACACACCTATTGACAGTAAAGAAAGGGAGGAGACGGAGACAAATATCACAACCTGCTATGTGCGTCTCCGTCTGAGGAATGAGCAAGCGATCTATCGACTCGTTGCCAAGCAGCGAATGCATACAAAATGAAAGCGGAACGAAAATGCGCTCCTCATTTATGCTTCACGGACCGTTTATTAGTTCGGACCAATAATAGACAGCGCAGCGCCTCGAACTTGCCAGTCGCGGGCCAATCTCGATCACACGACACTAGGCTTGTTTGAGATGAGCAAAATCTGCGCAGAACCGATAACCTGTGATCAGCGCGAGATGCATGCCGGTTAGAAATGTGTCTGAGTGCGGTCCGACTTGCTCTGATGTCATGCAGACGTATGGCAAAAAACTCTTGCGACCGCAAGGCGCACGTGTCGGATTCTGCAGTCGAGCGCAGTTGCTCTCCACCGACTGCGCTGATCAAAAGCACGATGCGAAACGACTTACTGACGACACAGCTTAATGCTGATTGGTTTAAACAACCATGATGTATTGCTCTCTTTTAAAATGTTTCATTTTAAAACTCTGATATCATGTTTGTAAAAAAGGCCTTCCTTTGGAAATGGACTCTTCCTAACTCAAGATCGTATGAAGAGAGGATAGGTGTTTCTCAAAACCAAGAATGCAAAGAACGGACTTGTGTTCTTGGGGAGAAGGCTCTTGCTACTTGTTCTTGGAAGAATGAACTCACAAGGTGAGGAGCACACAGAACGCTGCTGACAGTTTGAGACGATGTGTTCTTGCTAGTATTGCGCAATAATACCCCCGCACAGACACCGTCTGCAGTACCCAAACATAACGAGAATTATTGACGATAACAGCCAGGCTGCAATGGTCTCTTGACTGTGGGGTAAAACGAGTCTGTGAGCAGACTGGCCGGTTGGCTCGCTAGCTAACTTAACACCCGCAGGCGCTTATGGAGATTCTCACTTCCGAAAACGTTAGAGCACATTTTCGATTCGCCGTAGATTTTTCGTAAAAATGTCAATATTTGAAATCTACACAGTGGATTTCTCGCATCAAATGTTCTCAGAAAGGAATTTAGTGATGAAATAGCGCACGAAATTGTAGAAAAACGAATTACTGTATTGACCTGCCTCCTTCCTCGAATGCCGAATTGAATGCTGGGTTATTTCTTCCGTCAAGTTCACACAAGTTACCAACCGATGCATCCTCGGTAAAATGGGCGTGTCAAGAACACATCCGAGATTTTTAACCGTTCTTACCAAAATGCAAACTTGGGAATTGGGACAGTACTTGGGCCACAAAAGATGACGTTTCACAAGAACACAAGGACAGAGGTACAGACAAGAACACAGATTGAGAAAGGCCTGATGTGTAGATGCGTTTATTGTAAATAACAGTTTAGTTCGATAGAAGTGATCTAAGAATTTGAAGATTGTTTGTGCGTGCAACTATTAGTAAGTACATTTGCATATTTATTGCATAATACGTTAAAGTGGTTATGTTTGCAATTTGTATTGTCACTTAAATTGCACGTGATCCTCCCGTGTTGTTTATCTGTACAGTGTTCGATATATCTGCATGTCGTGGGACTTCGATTGGGTCTCGGGGAACATGTACGGGCATGTTTATCTGGCGAGTTAGATGCATTCGCTGTTAGCACTACGTGAATTAGGCATAAAGTGCGGTAAAATAAATAATCATTTATATAGAGTTATAAATATATATGTATATTGTTATATTGCTTTATTTCTATAATGCCCTTTAACCTAGCTGATTATATTTATACCAGTAGCACTATTTATAGATCTGTGATTTGTAATTAAGTTTATTTATATTTTGTATATTGTTTTATGTTCACAGAACCACTTGCACAATACCAGAACACTTGCACAATAAATAAAAACCAGAACACTTGCACAATAAATCATCTACAAGTACCTGGTGTGAGACGTAATGTTCTAACCGGACAAACTGTAGCCATTCAATTACTCCGAACCAGAAAAGATAGAGTTAATAGCAGTTTTCGTGAATCCCGCGATATCCATCTTTGATCTCGCAGGTGTCAGATCCACTGCGAGGAGAGAGAACTGTCCGGCTTTCCTGCGCTTTTTTCACTCCTCCTCTCACTGCAGCCGCCTACTCTCGCATACATTTAAGGCGAGGCAAGGCGCATCTCAAACAAACCTATTGTTACTAGGAGATCCAGTGAAGAAATCTATTGAATTCACCTCAGAATTAATAACATCATCGCTACAAGATCCAGTGAGAAACATTTCGATTTGGCGCAGAGTTCTCTGTTATAAACCATAGATATCAGATCAAAAAGCGCTGACGTGGAAACCAGGAGAAACACTTATAGAAGGCTTTCAGTCCACAAATCAGCAACATTCACCATAGATTTAGGCTAATGTAGTAACTCTAACCATAAATATGGTATTATGACAGAAATATTCAATGAGTAATTAATGACTTAATTTTCATTTTTGGGTGAACTAACCCTTTAATATTAAGTTTATTAATGATAATAACTAAAGTTAATTTCATCTACATCCTAAATTTAGCTTAGTGCTTTATTGTCAGCCCCAGTGCTACCAGATCTTTTTTTTTTTTGTAGAACTCAGTGGCTCCGGTGATGCTACCCTCAAATTTTAGTCTGGAGCCCTGTGAACTTAAAATAAAATTGCATATTGTAATATATGTACGTTAAGTCTATTTATTATTAAAGAATTTGTCAGTATTACAGTTATTTTGGGGGAAATTTGAATAATTGCATTGCAAACTGATTTAAGGTGTCCCCCTAAATTTTCTGCTTGCGCTCCTAAAATTTTCAGTCAGGGTCTACAGCGCTCCTAGTAAAAAAAGTTAGTCTGGAGCCCTGGAGTCCTTTCTTGCTGTTGTCCTTTTGCAGATTCTTTGCTATTAGTTACTTACAGCCGCCTGAGAGTAAGTGTAAGGGCACGACCTCTGTAACTCTCCAATTCATGGATCGCCTCAACAGGGATCTGAACTCTTGTTAGAGTTAGAAAGAAGATCTTCAAGAGAAAAAAGGTTAGGTTTAAAGCAGTGGTTCTTAACCAGGGGCTGGCTGAAACCAGGAGACCGGGTTCCACTATGGGGGCTTAGCAAAATTCCAAGTGGGCCGCGCAGATATTTAAATTGATCAATTATTTTTAATACCGGTATGTTAAAGTAATCTAAATGAAAATGATGAGATAAAAAGGCAGAATTGTGAGATAAAAACTGGCAATTATCTTTTAAAATGTTTTATCCTGTGGCGGAAACAAGCTTCCATAAAAGGAAGACCTAACAATATGAAATGCAAAGAAATTATTTTTTGGGGAAAGTGCCTATGGACACATCCTGAAATAATATTTGCTTCTGCAAAAATAGACATAAACTGTAGCATAGGAATGTGAGGAAAGTATAAGCTCTTTGTCCTCTTGCTTATGAATATATATGCATTTGATACATGAAAAGCACTTCAGCGCAGACTTAACTGCAAATGTATCTCATTGTAATGCACAGGGAATGCTATTTTATTTGCACAGAAAAGATCTGATCACTCACAATACAAAGCTACTGTATTCCTTTGAATTTTTGCATCATACAAACTGCCAGTAAGCTGAAAAACAAACAAATTCAACATGAAACTAACAACAGTGCTGTAAGACCTCATGTGTTTTTGGATTTCATTGATTTTGGATGGCCTTAAACACCACAAAAAGTCATCTCTTGAGTCTGCCATGCAAGCATGCATGACAACCCTAACTAACAAAAGTCTCTGGGTGCTATTTAGGCGATGGTCATCTGATCTTATTGAGTGAGTAAAAGACCAAAAAGTCCACAAATGGGCTTTTAGTTTATACATATAACAATTTCAAGGGTGAGTGGCACTGTGGAATGACTATCACACCATAATAGGGAAGATTCAGGCTTAAATTCTGGTCTGGCATCTGTTGTTACACACTTCCAAAAACACTTCAGCCCAGCTTGTTTAAGGAGTGCCCTATACGGTCACCGACGCATGAACAAAGATAAAAAAAGAAAAAACTTCAAGCATTCAAATCCAAAACAAATAAAAAAATCTATTAAAAACCATCAAAATCTATTCGCTGCACAATTTGTTGTAAATTCCATCCTCTTGACATTTCAATAAGCAGGAAAAATGTGCATATCACAGAATGAAACTTGTCAAATGTATTCACTCATCTAAGGGCTCTGTGAAGTTTCTCTACAGTTGTAGTTCACAAGAAGATTCTAGACTGAAATATGATCCTTGTTCAGCTTGAACCAATTTTTGGATGCTGGATCCATCCAAATAATAATGTTCTCAAAGACAAGCGAAAATGTGAAAAGACCTTTGGGCCTAAACAATCTGAGGTCGATCCATTACCACAAATTACCACAAAAAACAGGCTGGTATGGTTTTCCGAATATTACCGGTATTAGTGCCATAGCCCGCAGTATTGTTCCCTAATATATAATACATTTTACACCCGTTGATTCACCTTTTTCAAACAATCCATCAAAAAGACAACCATAGTGAACTTTAAAAATCTGAAGATAACATCCTGCTGGCTGGAAAATGAAACTTTTAACTGAAAATGACTTTCACATTGTAAAACACATCATCTGAGGTCTTGATCAGGACCCTGTGGAACATGGAAATTCAAAATCAACCATATTAGGATAATACTGCTATGAAAAAGGGAGGCAAATCACACTTTTGTTCTAGTAAAATGCATTTTTCAACCTAAAATCATTTCAAGGTTATTCATTACAATTCCTTTGTGTTCACTTTTTCCTCTGTAATCTGTAACAGAATCAGTGCACAATTGCTTCGCTCTCCTGACACACTCATACAAAGCTGCAAAGTTGTATTTTAAGAATGATTAAATCTAGCTAAAAGTGATGACTGACAGGATATGGAGGAGGCAACTGACAAAAGTGAAAAATGTGTAAACTAGTTTGGGCTAATTGTATGTTCCTCAAACCCGCCTTATCTTTAATATTCTTAAGAATGTAACATGGAAAATAATCACAGTACCAATCCCATTCAGAAAAGACAACATAATTTTATAATGAAAATCCCACATTGAAGGATATGCTTGATCTGTAGTAAAAACCCAATTTGGAGACTTTCAGTCATGGAGCTGTAAAAAAGTCTTTAGCTGACAAATAAACTGGGAGATATGGGTGCAGGTAACATGGAAAGGTGTACACAGTTCTACCGTAACAACACAAAGCTGGTTGAAAAATGTCCAAATAGGATAAAATTCTGATTAATATCAATATTCTTGTGCATGTAAATGCAGTCATATCCAAAGAGTGAGATCGTCATGTAATATTTTGCCATTTGACATGTTTGAACATGTCACTTCCCAGCACTATGATTTTACAATAGGCTTCATAATATTTGTTTCAGATGAGTTTGTGAAACTCATTTCAGTTTCTGAATATTATGATGGTTCCATCTTCTGCCGATCTCGAACCCAAGACATTACTAGTAGAAACCTCTTCTCTTTTCATTTCTTTCCCCATCATACATCACCTTGCACCATCCATCACCCTAATTTACATTACTTAATTAACCTTTCTGGCCCAGCGGGAATGTAGATATTTCTTGTTTACCCAGAGGTAATATTTACATGTCGTACAGCTCAACACACTGGACCATTAATCTTCTGTCACAAAAACTTCTACACAATTAGATGCTTCTAAGTCAAATATTAACGCTGGAATTAAGCATTCATGTCTCCGAAACAAATTTGTTGTAATGGTTGAACAACGATTCAGGGTGAATGATAATGGTTTTTCCCGGAGGTTTCTTAGGGGGCAGGAAAAGACACCAAACGGTAATGTTTAACCTCCACAGTAAAGAACATCCTGTCTTGCTTCATAATTAGAATAAAAGTGAGCCTGACGTGTGCTGCATCACTCCTCTCCCCTGCTCTCGGAACTCCTAATAAGTAGGAAAATAAACTGTCAGGTCAAAAGGATAGCTGGTTGACAGATGCCAGCACAGTTGGTTTCTGCACATTTCGGGGGGCCATAACAAAGTTAGAGTTCCGCTAAACGAATCAGGAGAGTTAATGTATTACAAAGGGTTTTTTAAATGTAATATCATCTAATCATGTTTTAAAACTATCAGCTATAAACAGACCTGTTTACACCAGAATGTCAAATTTCACCCAGCAGGTAGAATGTATTTTATATTTATATACTCCAGTGTTCAGTGTCACATGATCCTTCAGGGCTCAACGCTAAGGATTTTTTCTACTGGCCCGATTGTTTTTTGCATCGGTCAATTTAAGACAATGCATGGAACCAATACTGATACTGTACACGTGCGTTTTCCCCCGCAACTGTTTATGTTCGCTTAAGACATAACCACCTAAGTTTGCTAGAATACTTGCAAAGATGGGAATTTTGACAATTTTGTGTGAATGTGTCTGTTCAAGTGCAAGATGACATGAAAAAGAACAATTCAGTATTTGCTCGCACAGCTTACGAGTGCTAAATTGAGTTCTCTTTTGCTCTACTTGTACCTGAATACCGGTATTTAAATATTTATTTAAGGCTTAAAAACACATGCAAATGATAAACTAATCAATGTTTATCAAGGATTCATAATAGAAAGTTTAAAAGAACAGCATTTATTTGAATTCTTTTGTAACATTATAAATGTCTTACTGTCACTTTTTATCAATTTAATACTCCCTTGCTGAATACGACCATTCATTTCTTCCAAAAACAAAAATCTTACTGACCCCAAAATTTTTAATGATATACTGTACACACACACACACACACACACACACACAGAACCAAAGCGTTCTCATGTTCATACATTAATTTGAGAAAAGACTGACTCATTTGTTCATTAAACACACATGTATGCACATATTACAGACTGCAGACAGTTGGGTTGTATTCACGCAGCTTTGGACATCTCAATAACAGTAACACAGAGACAAAAACCCAAACATGCCTAAAATCATTCTGACATGCTTTTTAGCAAATCTCTTTTCTCCATTACAATTTAAATGGCTCCCCAAATCATAAGAAGATTCCTTAATTGAACCTTTGCCGGGGGGCTCACATTATGCATGAATAAGAAAATGAGTGTGTGGTTGTCATGCACTAAAAGGACAAAATGATGTCTGCTCCAGCTTTGCTCCGTCTCCTTTCACACAGCACTACAGATGAGCACTGAGAAGAGCACAGGGACAGAGACTGCAAGCTTTTAGATTCCACACATTTGCTTCACCTGTGTAAAGCCCCCAATATATTTAAAAATTAAATCACATACTTAATCCATTTTCATTTGCCAAAGTGCACATTAACATCTGTCATATGTATAATATTGAGCAAACACATGCAAATTATTCCAGGAGCACAAGGACAAGTCCATTCGAATTGCTGTCAGCCTTCTCCTAATCTCCCCAAAGAATAGCGTTTCATCAAGTACCTGAACATACTCGCATGAGACTGCTCTCAGAGCAAGTGTAAAGGCATCCCATTTTTAGAATGTGTTGCTGCAACAGCAAGAAGAAAAAGAAACCTGCCATCCAGCCAGAGAAACAAAGGCACTTGGGAACCCTTTGTTCCAGCTGGAGTTTCAGGCACAATCTCTACAGTGCACGTCACTGTACGTATATATCTCACAGCAAACACAAGTTGCCTGTGCCAGTTATGCTACTGAGAAAACCAAGGAAAAATAAAAATCGTGGTAAAAATATCCTGGTGGAATTTATAAAGACAATAGCCTTTCATAAGTAATACTTTAAAAAGTTAGCTTTGTACCTTCTTCTCTGAAGAAATGTATTCAAGCATTGAAAAAAAATTGTAAAATGAAAAATTCTGAACTATTTTCAGCCACTCCATTATTCTTTCCAACAACCGTGAACCGCACAAGATTGTGGGATATTTTAGACAGCAAAGGATCTAAATCTACACTGGCTTCAAAAACCAACTTGGATAAAGGCACTGTTACTCATTGTTCCTTGATGCCTTCTTACCTCCAAATACTGCCTCCGATGCCATCATTATTCAGTTTAAACAGCCAATTACTCCAGGAGGGCAACATGCTAAAGAATCACGATGCTGAGGTGGCTGGCAATCGTTTGTTCCATCAATAAGCCTGAGAGAAGGTATCAAAAATAAAAATAAAAATTTCTAGTAGAGTCACAATTCTAGTAGCTCACAGCTACACTAGGTCTTCCTGTGGCCTCCAATGCCTACAAACTATAGAGACCAGGCACGTCCCTTATTATTTAGAACAGGGTATCAAGCCATCTATCAATTTCAGCTGTGGAACAACATCAACATATTTATCAAAATATTAAGGTAGCTGGCATTAACCTATTAGCCTGCACATGATTACTCTGTGATAGAGAGCTGTGGCTTGATACGGTTTCAAATGGGAAGCTGTTAGGAACAGCTGATCCTATCAACATGCCCATTTTAAATAGCTCACACTCTACATACTAATGTCCGGAAGATTGCGATAGTTCAATGTCTGTGACTATGCAATCCGCAGGTCATATTTATTCTGCAGGAGGACTAAATCAAGTTAAAAGGCTGCTTATGAAAGTAGAAACATATCATTAAACATTCATTTTATCTTTAAACACGTTCTCTGGCCTAATGATTTCATTTTGTCAGTACAAGGCTACTGCTAGATCACACATTTGATCAACTGCATTCATTATCAGTCATTCAAGACATCTGGAAGCATTTGACCTACGATAGACGTGTGTATTAAACCTCAAACAGAAATAGATTCACTTGAATATCCTGGTTAATTCGGACTGCGAAAATGTGCAGTTATTCTACAACCACTAAACTCAAAGCAATGGGTTATGAATCTCTGTTAGACAGAAGCAAAAATGGTTTATAAATTGTTGGTAGTCCCATTAGCCTCTGCTGGTAGATTTTGTAACTGTAACCATCTGGCATTAAAAACCACCAAAAAAATGCAAACACATATAAACTCTAAATCGCTTTAGTACATAGTGTACTTTTTGAGGGTTCTTGAAAGCATTCTTTGACATCACATTTATGCAAAATCCTGCCTCATCTTTAAAACCACCTTGTAATATCCATTCCTAAAATGTGTTGCTAAGCAGATTTTTTTTGTGCCTCACTTTTTGTCCCTATGAGGCAAAGGCTCTATTTTATAAAAACGGACTCTGAAGTGGATGCAGTAGCAGTTTGTCCTTTTCTAAAGTAAGTAGTTTGCATCGAGTCACCTCTATAAAAGCAATTCTGCAATGTGCTTTACAAGATCAAAATGATAGACTGGAATTTGAAGCATTCTCTTTGTTCCCCCAAGAGGAACAGCTTATTCCAGGTTGGTGGTTCTCTGAAGAGGACTGTCTAACCTGGAAATCAAAGCATCTGGACGGAGACGATGCATAAACTTTAAACAGTCTCCTTCAGCCAAACTTCCCCTATCTCTCTGCAGTTTCTGAGACAACCCTGTCAACCCATTTTGCTTATATCACTTATAAGTCATTATATATCATGAACCAACATATAATCCTCAGACTCAATCCAGGACGCAATTAAAACTAAACCATCCACTTGTTTATCATGTAAATGTCCTTCTGAAGTCTGCACAGAGAGGCAAACAAGCCGTTTAAACAGGACGAAGTGAACGTTATTTTACTCTTTAAATTTTTCCCGTTGTCAGCAGACACACGTGGAGTACGTGTAGACAGTCAGTGAGACTGGTTGTTGTGATATTTCGTGTGTTGTCTGTGTACTCTTATAATGGGTTCTATTTGCTATTGACGTGATGCTCGTGCCAGGTGTCAGGTGTACATTGACTGAATGCCAGTGGACGTCGTGGCCAATGGTACGATGATGTAAAACTATAACTATTGCCCTTTATTTGCCCACGTCACATCACAGACCCCACAATATTAAAATGAGCCATTTTTGGAGCCATTTTACATAAATGCATTTTTTTTTTAATAATGAGTAGGACATTTTTATTTTAACTACTGTATTAGATACCAATATACAGATTAACTGAAAAAAGTCATCCCATTATGTGTGTGATCCACAGTTATATCTGTTGCAAGGCAAATAATCTCCTGGATAACAGCCAAAAATCGAGCAGATTATCAAAAGCTTCCCCTTATCATCTCATTTTTTTTGTAGCTCTAAAAAATTACTTTGCTTTGTTGCACTAAAATATATGCTGATAAGTATCAGTTCTTTTTTCACATTATAAAAAAAAAAATCTAAAATTAGCTATTCTAATCATTTGTGCAAGTTCTTTCACAATGCAGATATACTGCACTGGAATTGTGTCTTTTCAGAGAGGTCTAGACATTAGAGTTACACAGCAGGCACGGGCCATTAGCTAAAGTGCTTAGTCGTCAGTTGTTTCCAGGCCGCCTGGTGTTTAGGATAAGTTACGCTTGTATTGATCGCCGTTGTAATATTAATCACTTCCCTCTTAAAGGGTGTGACAAATTTTGTACCAAAATAACTAAGCTGTGAGAGAATCCACACCTGAACTCTTCTTAAACCCAGAAACTTCGAGAGTGAAAGTATTCGATATAAATTCCTTTAATATCCCAAAATGTACAGCAAACAAAACAGTGTAGAGTTTTAAATCTTTCACAAGAAACATAAGTTCAAATGTTCCCTGAGCATGGGCCAGAATACCTAAAGGTACATGCAGTGCCAAGAGGCCTGACTATCATTCGACATTCTGAAATAAATCAAATATGTGCTTGGGTAAATAAACACTGGCTTGCTACCAGTAGCTCAGCATGAAGTTTAACGAATCACAAGGTTTGCTTTTTTAATCCTTGCCACTATTGAAACAGTCTTACTAATGTGCTACCAAGGTGAGAGATAATACAATAATTTTTATTTGTATGTATTTTGGAGTAAATAGCATACTTTATATTATGACGTAATTGTATAACTCTGAACATGACAATAGCTAAATAATATAACAAAGATAATCAGATTCAACTAAATACACAAACTTTTTTTCTGCATGTCTTGGGGCAAAGCACTGAAAATTAAGTCTTTTAAGAAAGTGGGTGTCTACTTAGATTAAATATGACCCACAGAAGTTTAAGTATATTTACTAGACTGCCACGAATTACCATTAATTCCAGTTCGATAAGCCTTTTTGTGCAGAGGCAAAATATTCAAATTGAATAATGACATAAGCTATATGCAGGCTTTCACAACCATTGCCAATTTAGTTCATTTGAAAGGTCGCATACAAATGACTTATTATCCCTTTTGTTAAGAGACATATCTTGATTTATTTTTAAGATTACGCTAATTATTTTGCACCATTTGAGGTTGTTACTGGACACATTTGTTACCGAAACCCCTGGTAGCATTCCCCTTCTTGAGAATGCACAGCCAGATTTAGTTTCCAATTCTTCAGAACCTGAATTATCAGCTCACTCTTTTTCTAACTCTCAGATGGAATAGATTACTGTTAAAATTCATCTGAATTAAATGAATAATCCTTTAGACAATGCCATATCATGAGCTTGAATAATGGTTTTTGTTTCTGAAAGCAGATGAATCTAAACTTCATGAATTAATACAACACAACAGATGCATGTGCTGCAGGTACACTTCTAAGAAACAAACTGAAGTTTACAGTTTGAAAATGTTTACAATTTCCTGATAACCTGGACCAGTTAAAACGGTTGTCATTTAATTATATGCATGCTTATTCAACAGCACGCACCCCACTGTGCTCCCCTGCACTTGAGATAATCTGAGCCAGTGTGAGTACTTTGTAATAGGCGTAATTGCCTCTTAATTACTCTGCTTACTATCTGATGAGCTGTCAAGGACTGCTTTTATCTTACACAACTATAATATTTTCAGATCATATCAATGCTACCATGTTTGGTTGTCGTCATAACCTTACACTCATGAAAAAATTGGGTTGGCAATGCAATATTTAAGCAACTTCCCTGTGCTGGACATTAAATCAATAGAGATTGGCTAACCTAACATTTGATCAACAGAGCAGCTATTTCTAACCGTGAATTAAAGCCAGAATTATCCCAAGGGGAGAAAACATTATTCTTTTTCATACGAGTTCATAGTGTTTTCATAAGAGGAAAATTGGTTTTCAAACGAATCAGTAGCTAATGATCAGAGTTTGAATAAAATTAGGCATAGCCAAATACAACGTTAACAACAACAAAAAAGCTCGTTAGGCAGAGGAGGTAATCATAAAAAAACGCTGGTTTGGGCCCTACGTGCAAAGCATTACAAGTCGATAACTTTGTGATTGCGTTTTGTATTTAATGTTTTGATCAAATTGTATTTAAGATGTCACGATTTTGGTCGAGACAAACATCCAAATTACTTTTACATTTAATAATTTAGCACGTTTCATTTCATTAAAAAAACTAAATTGCTTTAGAATACCAGACTTCCCTGAAAGTCATGTATATAATTAGCATATTGATTAGGCTATTAAATGAAGATGCGAGATAACATCAGATAAATTGTAAAAAGAATTAGTATTAGGCTACATTAACACTAGCTATTCATGCATCATAAAGCAGAAACATATGAGGCGGTTATTGTTCTTCAGTTCATGCAGTTCAAAAAGTTAATGTGCTTCAACGATGTGTCGCTTCCTATTTTACACGTTTGCCTTTGCTTGAAATCAGGGTTTAATTTCTGTGATAAATTAAGAAGCGACACATCGTTGAAGCACATTAACTTTTTGAACGGCATGAACAGAAAAAACCCCCCGCCAAATATATCTTGTGGTTTGTGGTGCTTGAAAAGGTGTTGCTTCAAATTTCCGATCGGACGAAGTTGAGCATAGCCTACCAATAACTGGAAAACACTAACCCTACACACACAAAATATTTATAAAGACCAAGCCTGTCTGTGGACAATTCCCTTATTTTACAAACTAAATTACCACCTGAAAACATAAATGAAACACCTGACACGCCTGATTCATGCTTATATGGTTCAAGAACGGGCGTCCACATGATTAATGAATATTGTATACGCGATAGCGACACAAACAATGTACAGCAACGACACCACAGCAAACAGATACGAAGCTAAAAATGATGGCAGAAGAAGGCATAGTTTACCTTCCGCGAGAAGGCGCATCGCGTGCACGAACGACGTGTCCAAACCCTCCTTCTCGGCAATGAGCTCTGGCAGGTACTTGTCTTGATCCATCACTGGATTCCTCTGCTGAACACCGCGAGTGCAGGTGAGACGACCACAGAGGTGAGTGATGGAATGGGTGTGTGGTTGTTGCGTTTAAATAGACTGCGTAATATCGGGGAGGGATCGTGTGGTTTTCGCGCACAACGTGGAAGATATCAATGCAGTGTACTCATCTCTTCGAGTCTCTCATATAAAACCTCCCACCTCAGACTCCGAATCTGTAGGCTACTCTCACTCCGCCCATCTACATCTGGATTGGTCATGGCAGAGAGCAAACTGCATGCAAATGTCAGATATTGTGTATAGGATTGAATTTGGGGACATTCTGTAAACTAACCGCTGATCTGTCACCCCTGTCCATGGTTCTGAACACCTAATCTTCTGTGCAAATCGTTTTTTTTTTACTCTCCGCCAGTAGTTACATTGGATATCCTTTGCATATTTGCTTTAGAAAGACATCAGACAAGAAATGTATGTGAACAGGATATGCAAGTATTGTTATGATTTGGCCACTGAAATCAACATGAAATTATGATGATCATTCTTCATGCGGTTCATAGTAAAAATAGTGGTAAAAAAATTTTTTGTTGTTAATTGCAAATGCAAAATAATAAATATCCATAACAAACATAAGTTTTCGATTGCAGACGGCAGAGTTGGAAGGGAAATTTGGTAACGGCCATGAATACTAATCAGTGGATTTCCCATTTGCCTCAGTTTGCCAACATGGATTAAGCTGTTGTGACAGACAGTCACAGATCGTGCAAACACTCAAAACACACACACTAACACTTAGCCAAGCAGCTAAGCACATATGAGGGGGAAGGAGAGATAGCCACAGAGGAGAAGGAGAGAGAAGATGCAGAGAGAGAGAGAGAGAGAGAGAGAGAGAGAGAGAGAGAGGGGGGGGGGGGGGGGGGGGGGCAGTGATAGGAGGAAGAGGGACAGGACCATCTTGCCTAATTAATAACTGAATGGATTACAGTGCTGTTGGCAAACATCTGCACCCCAAGTGTCATATTTACTGTCTGCCTGTGAACTGTGAACATAATTACAGAATCCCGGTCCACGGTGTTGAGCGGTAGTGCTACAAATAAAATAAAATAAACATTTGGAATAAGTAATCAAAAAGTAAAACATCACAATTCACTTGTGTGAATACTGATTTATCCAAATTAATTCATAATATTTTACTTGTGTGTCACACAAGTAATGTGTCACAAAAAACAAGCCATGCAAGCTGAAAAATATATGGTCACAAAAAATATATAAATATATATATTGTGTTCTCACATCTTAGTTTCCTCAAGTGACTTCCAATTCATGTATAGCTGACAGATCCATGTTGTATTTTACGATTTAACACTCCAGACGGAATCAGTTTGGCAATAGAATAATCAAATGGATTTGGGGGGTTTATATATTGATTCTGAGGGTAGTGAATGAGAAGAGATTGAGGGAAAAGAAATAAGGGTTTGTGGAGGATCAACACCTATACATCACTCACCACCACTCAACATAATGAAACGCTTCTGAAGGGCAAAAGATACCAGTTGCTATGATATACGCTTCTTTTGTCGCATTTCTACAAGATGAAAGAGTTCATTGCTTCATCAAAAGATCGTGATACATCAAAAGTCTCTCACTTAGGCTAGATTGTTGATTGTGTGTCCTAATTTTTTACAAAATGAGAGTCTTTATTTTGATATAGGTTGGAGAGAACATCAGCGGATGTCAATTTATGATGATATTGTGGGATTTATTATACAACACCACACCATCACTCATTTCCTATCACTTTTATGTTCATACCAGACATTGTAGAAATAAATAAATAAAAGAATACTGCTAATATTGAACTTCTGATGCAACTGGTCAAGAAAATTATCTTTCTTTTATTATTGTTAGATTTTTTTACTTTCTGCTTAGTTTTATGTGTGATTATTGTTTAAAAAAGCCTATCTGGGGCT
This sequence comes from Tiaroga cobitis, assembly GCA_030578255.1. Taxonomy (NCBI): domain Eukaryota; kingdom Metazoa; phylum Chordata; class Actinopteri; order Cypriniformes; family Leuciscidae; genus Tiaroga; species Tiaroga cobitis. The sequence goes on from CM060603.1 coordinate 31,249,576, forward strand.
GCAAATTAGCCTTCGGTAGAAGCCTGTGTGTGGAGCATCGGCTGCTTGAAATTATAGCAATGTTCCTGTATTGTCCCTGTTACATAAACTAATAAATAAATAAAATAAAATAAAATACAATTAGAGCAACCTCTGTAGTTACACTTAACAGTTTGTCATAATTTACTCTTGCATCATGTATTCAACTAATAAGAATGGCTTTCTGCAGCACTCTAGTGGCCAAAAATAACACAACAGGAGATAAAACTGCTTCTAAACTGGTTTTGCTTCAAGACCCAGATTTTACATTGGATGAGCAGTGACTCAACACAGCACCAAGTGTTAATCGTAAAAAAGTAAAAGTAAAAAAATAAAAAACCTTTATAAAAAAAAAAACTTAATACTATAAGGCCAAACAATATACAAATTTATTAAACATGGCATAATCTGAACAGGAACCTGATCATTTTGGATTCTAATTATCACTTGAAATTCAGAGGTTTCATCCTGTTGGCAGACAATAATTTACAGCACAAAACAAACTCTGGCCACCAGCACACAATTTGTTGTTTGCAATTTTGTTTTTGTTCCCTGCTGTCACTTTGCCTTGTGTATCATCAACACTAGATGGGACAGTTTTTAATTGGCAAAGTGATGCATTTAACAAATATAAGCTTTCATAAATAATCTTTTAAAAACAAAATAAAAAAATCTGTCATTAAAACTTTAGAGGAAGCCTTTAATATTCAAAATATGACTGTCAACCATAAAATATGTCTCCTGTGTTGTTTTTCTGGCACTTTTTTTTAGAAAAAAAAAAAAACATTTAAACGATCCAGTCATTCATTATGGATTGATGACACATTAAGCACTGAAGGATAATTAGACTTTAAAAATGCAGGGGAAAATACATGATGAATTGCAAGGCTGTGACAGCACCATGTGTTAGGAATAATCAATCTTTATTACATAGTCAAAATAAGTAGAGCTATGTTACATTGCCTTTACACCTCAGAGCAAGCTCCCCAACAACAACTAGTATAACAATTCACATTCAGTAGTGAGCTGCACTTTCATTAAGCAATTTTGTGCTTCTCAAACACTTGTGAGTGAATGTAACCAGCTTTGGTATTTTAGCAGAGTCTCAAATTGTGGAAATGCAATAGCCCACAGTGTGAATTATTAAGCAGCACTATTGGGAGAGAAATCGGGAGAGGGGAAGAAACGGGGTAATGGGATATTAAGTTTTGCTCAATTTGAGGACTAAGGGTTCACATGACATCTCAGGCCCTTGTGTCACATCAACCTCCTGCTTCTTCGCTTGAGATTTATGTATTTATTTATTTTTACAAGCTCTCTGTTTCACACAAAGCAATGCATTCTACCCAGATCCATGGAGAGAGCTTTTGAGACAATGCTATAAACAGCATATGCTGGTAACTGTCTTCGTTTGTAGGACATTCTGTTATAGTACAAAACTTTGTTGCCACTGAAATTGATAGAGGTCAGGTGACCTAATCTTAATAGGAGCCAATGCAATCAAACATTCATAAAAATTCTAAAATTAAAATTTTGCTAAGAAAAGATCATGACAATCTAAAGACACAAGACCAATAAGTCAAGTTAAATACAGTATATATTATTTGTAGAGTTTGATTCATTCTGGTTTACTTCAATGTTGCATATGGCCCTGTGAATCCTTTGGAAGTTTTCGCAAGCGAGTAAAAAAATTATTTTAACATAATAAAGGTTATGAACTAAGAAAGCAAGAATTACATCAGAATTAACTGTATGCCTGATATTATATAATTCAAAATGTATTTTGCAAATGTTAATGTGCGGCCACATTTATCGTTACTTCCCATACGAATCTGCACAACCGTGAGTTTCACGTGAGGACTTGTGTTCAAGTTGGTCATGCAAATTCAACAAAAAAAGCTGCTTGGTTTAAACGTGACTTCTGTGTGAGAGTTGCTTCATACATCTCTATGCTATTGTTTTGACAATGGACCTTATTTTTGTGATCGCATCTTTAGTCAAGTGGCTGATAAAACTCAAATTGATGCAGGACTGCATTGTTAACTGAACACATTCAAGCACTGTTTTATCTATCAATTTTACTAAACCTTGTTTTCCCAGGTCAAAGCCTGTGGGAGTCAGGGACCTAAAGGCACTGGTCATACTGGCTTTTCATTCATTTACAGCACAATATACACTCACCTAAAGGATTATTAGGAACACCTGTTCAATTTCTCATTAATGCAATTATCTAATCAACCAATCACATGGCAGTTGCTTCAATGCATTTAGGGATGTGGTCCTGGTCAAGAAAATCTCCTGAACTCCAAACTGAATGTCAGAATGAGAAAGAAAGGTGATTTAAGCAATTTTGAGCGTGGCATGGCTGTTGGTGCTAGACGGGCTGGTCTGAGTATTTCACAATCTGCTCAGTTACTGGGATTTTCACGCACAACCATTTCAAGGGTTTACAAAGAATGGTGTGAAAAAAGGTAGCCTGGATGCCAGCCCGAACCCCGCCCACAACATTTTTTGGTCGGGAACTTCGGTCTGGACTCGATCCATTGAGGAGTAATTATAATCCGTTCAGAATTAGTTGGGCCAATCAAATTGCCAGGGCGGGCTTTATACGACGATGGACAGATGATCTGCAGTTACGTAATCATCTGGAGAACTGAGATGTTTAGATTCCGCTATTGCGTCTGTTGTAAAAGAAAACGACAGCGCATTCATTTTAAAAGACGAACAGAGAACTGCAATCAAGGCATTTGTCGATCGGAAAGATGTGTTTGCCGTCCTTCCTATGGGATTCGGCAAAAGTTTATTTTATCAGCTGGCTCCGATGGTCACTAAGAAGATGGGACCCAATGAAAACCCTGTGGTCGTTGTGGTTTCTCCTTTGGTCGCACTCATGGAGGACCAAGTAAAAGAAGCAACACTCATTATTTTACTACTTACAGCGTGCGTGCTGTTGAGTTCTGTTGACAATTTGCATAGCTCATAAAAAAAAACACTTACTGCGTTGCTCTGATTGGTTGTAGGTCTTTTTTTCCCCCTGGTTCGGTTAAGACACGCCTCATAATCAAAGCCCTATGGAGCAGTATCAGACTCACATTCTGACTAGAATATGAGTATGACAATGTCAGGCTAGTGAAAAGGGAAAAACATCCAGTATGCGGCAGTCCTGTGGGCGAAAATGCCTTGTTGATGCTAGAGGTCAGAGGAGAATGGGCCGACTGATTCAAGCTGATAGAAGAGCAACTTTGACTGAAATAACTACTCGTTACACCCGAGGTATGCAGCAAAGCATTTGTGAAGCCACAACACGCACAACCTTGAGGCGGATGGGCTACAACTGCAGAAGACCCCACCGGGTACCACTCATCTCCACTACAAATAGGAAAAAGAGGCTACAATTTGCAAGAGCTCACCAAAATTGGACAATTGAAGACTGGAAAAATGTTGCCTGGTCTGATGAGTCTCGATTTCTGTTGAGACATTCAGATGGTAGAGTAAGAATTTGGCGTAAACAGAATGAGAACATGGATCCATCATGCCTTGTTACCACTGTGCAGGCTGGTGGTGATGATGTAATGGTGTGGGAGATGTTTTCTTGGCACACTTTAGGCCCCTTAGTGCCAATTGGGCATCGTTTAAATGCCACGGCCTACCTGAGCATTGTTTCTGACCATGTCCATCCCTTTATGGCCACCATGTACCCATCCTCTGATGGCTACTTCCAGCAGCATAGTGCACCATGTCACAAAGCTCGAATCATTTCAAATTGGTTTCTTAAACACATGACAATGAGTTCACTGTACTGAAATGGCCCCCACAATCACCAGATCTCAACCCAATAGAGCATCTTTGGGATGTGGTGGAACGGGAGCTTCGTGCCCTGGATGTGCATCCCACAAATCTCCATCAACTGCAAGATGCTATCCTATCAATATGGGCCAACATTTCTAAAGAATGCTTTCAGCACCTTGTTGAATCAATGCCACATAGAATTAAGACTCTGAATTAGCCTTTCGCCGAGCCTCGCCCTCCTTAGTTACTGTTGCTACGTCCGACAAACAAATGGTCAAACACGACCAGCGCGACAGATTGCCATGACGGGAAGAGGTGTACCCGCGCGTGCCAGTGACCTTTTTTGGGCAAATACCTCCGCGATATCCTCCAGATCGAGGCAAAAGGGGTTACAGTACGCAGTGGAGGGATATATTCAACATATAAAAATACGGAATGAAGGAGACACGACTACTATCGAGGCTAATGCTTACCGGTCTAAAGCGAAATCGGAGAAACCCCATGACCTGTACATCAAATGCAACCAGCACAGCCTTGAAGAAGATTTTATAAGCTGGTTCGGTGGCTAATTGTTTGGAGTTAGAAATATATAACTCGCGCTGCATATTTAGTCATTTTGCCTCAGATACAGCATTATACATTCGCTTTAACAAGCAGGTTGTTCATTACCACGGCAACCGCTTGCGTGTCATGCTCAATGTGATTTTCGTGTTTAAAATGTAACTATACATAAGAGACGGAAAGATGCAGATAACCATACATTATTTAAGGTTATTTCTATTCGTTACGATATTGATATATGAACTGACGTTGTCAAGTAAGCTTCATGCTTTCCCCGTTGCGAACGTGCACTCGTCTAAACTGTAGTCTACGGGTGCTACACTGCTAGCTGACTGCTTCTCATTTCCCCCCGAGAATATCATGTTAACAACAACCCTTAAGAAAATGTAATTCCTTTGTAGATCTTCTTGATCTGCTTTCTCCATGTTTCTTTGACTAATCTCAGTGTCTCAGTCTCACGCACACTGCACGCGAGTTAACCTTGTTCGACACATTTAACTGGGAGTGGGGCCGTCCACACTGTTTTATCTATTGTAGGCACCGCTCTTGTTGTGTTTTCGGCTTTGGAAACGGAAAGAACACAACTCCTTCTCCAGACAATCTCTCGGGGAACCTAGTGTCCGATTTACAAACGCCGTGGGCGCACCGCTTCACCATCTTGCTTGGAGTCAATGTTTGACGGACCTGCTCGCATAGTAACGGTTGCTATGATGTGTGATTGGACAATGGCCGTTTTGGGGGAGGGGCCGGCGAAAGGTCAATTAAGTTCTGAAGGCGAAAGGGGGTCAAACACAGTATTAGTATGGTGTTCCTAATAATCCTTTAGGTGAGTGTATGTTAGGCCTAAATCGAGCAGTAGAACATGTGTGAGTGGTGGGCACAGTTGTTCGATAGAGTTCATTTAAAGATTATGATTCATTAAGTCCAGCATTCAGGCAAAACGTGTTAAGGAAATGTTAGGACAGCGCATACAGGCTTGTGATAGTGAAGGCCAGAGCAGATAATGCCTGGCACTGCCCCTGGCCACAAGAGTCCACGCAGCCAGCAGGGTTAAAAAGTGAGTCTGCAGTATCCTGACAAGCCCAAACCCTTTGTCATCCACAATAATTTCCCTTATAAATGAATGTTTAATAAGAGCCTCTGGGCAACAAAAAAAAGGATATAAAAGACCTTACATTACTAATTGAAATAGCTTTTTTGACCCACAGGGCATCATGATATGAGCAGTTATTACAGTTTGCCTATTCTACTGAGGGAGCCCTCCATGATCAATTAAGATGAACTAATTTTATTGCTCCTCAGGCTACTTGTAAACAGTGCTGGATGTGTCTTGTCTTTTGAGGACCACTACTGAGAAAAAGAAAAACAGTACTCCAAGAGCTGAAAGTTTGCTGTATATAATTGAGGCTGTAATAGTTGTAAAAAATGTAAAAATGGTGATAAGCACATTTGTTTAGTGTGGAAACCTGTTAAGATGAATGCTAGAATTAATGATAAAAGTGATTATAAAACGTAGATGAACTCCATCAGACCTTTCAGCTGAGGCTTCAGGCTTCATCATCACACTAGTAATAAGTACAGTTTGTGACATATTGGGTGCTACACATCAAATAATGCCCAGGGAAAATGACGAATGGACTATACTGTAAAATCACAGTGAAATTTACTGCACGAAGAGGTTGAAAAAATGATGAATGGACATAATCAATGCAACGACATTACAAATCACAGCAGCTTTAACCAATGGAGTGAAGAAGTGGTACAGTCAGACATTTTTCTCATTCACTTGTGGTGGGGGGGATCTAATACATTTAATTGCCACAAATGCACAACATACAGAATGTTTGTAGAAATATGTGGCATTGATTTTAAGAAACAAATGGTTCTAAGGTCCAAATGAAAGTGTAAGTGGAGGAGAGCAATGTATCACATAGTATATCCCTCCCCATACATCATAGTGCAAGTCATTGGGAGTGTCTGGCATTAGTTTTTCAGTGTGGCAGGAAAGGAAATGAGCTTTCTCAGGGACAAACAACAGCTAGTATTTCCCTACTCATTAGTTGCAAACCACATCTAAATAAAGAATCCATAGCTTAAGTATTTGATCTCCCAGTTGTCTTCTTAAATGCATGAGCAATGCTCAGATCAATATGCAAGGCCCACTAGGAGAAATATGATGCGTTAATTCATCATTAACCCAATGAGATTGGGTTAATACGTGCCCTTTGGCTCTAAAATGCATTTTCTTTAATTTTTTTTTCTTCACTAGAGAAATCTGTCAAGCTCAATCTGAAAGACATGAATTGCCTGATGATTCACTTCTAGACATGAAAAATAGATCACAATAATCTTTTAGTTTTCGCTTGTAATGAACACATCTGTTCAACTCAGTCACCATTTCTTATCATACTACACAATAATCTTGGATTCTTGAAGAATATTTCAGTTGATTAAGAAATGAGTTATGGTGTATATTGTATTGGTTGAGAGATTAAAATATTATATTGAGTTCTATTTAGTAAAATACTAAAATACTTCACTCTTTCCAATAAAATTACAGGATTAACCTATAGCGTAGTTTAGACATTTGATCAAATCCAAATAATGCTGCAAGGATAAATCAGGAGATGAGACTCTTTAGGTCTAAGCATTTACTGTATGTATATGGAAAGGTCCAGCTACATACAATGAAACATTAATGTACCTGTTTAAATATCAGATGAAAACATAATATTTCCTGCTGGACTAGATTTAACAGAAAAGACATCTGAGGGAATAGTTATTTTCCTTCCCAGACTTATTTCCACTGTTCTTAACACAAACAGTTATCATTGTTTTATCACTGGATATTTTTAAAATGCCTGATCTGGGGAATTTCCTGCCTCCTTGCAATATGTTAACAATTTAAAAATGTGTCCTTTCCAACTTTTCAAACTTATGTAGCCCTAGTCTACAACAATCATGGTGTGCGTGTCCCAAATAGAAACTCATGAATTAACAGTATTAAATAAATAATTTACACCAGCCCTTTAATGAACGTCTCAGACCAGACTTGGCCTTTGTCCACAATATTATATAACACAACATAAAAGACAAGCAGATAACGTTAAATCTGCTTGTTCATCCTAAGAACAGATAAAACAAAAGACTTGCAGCCAAAGAATAACCGAACAGTGAGTATACATTTAATTTAATGTTTATATGTTCGTAGTCAGTAAAAAAATATTTGACAGCACCGCACAATTAATTCAGATTAGCCAATAGCCTATTTGAAAGGAAACTGCCCAGAACCGGTCTATTGTTATGTAACGAGTAAGCGGTAGCCTGCATTTATTTCGTCTATGTTTTAAAGACAACGATTGTTGAACTTTAAAGTAGCCTATACTGGCTATAATAAACGAGTGTAGGCTAAATAAGTTTTGTTCTAGTTTCTTTGGTCAGTTGAAAGAGCTATTTGACTGATTTACAGTCAAATGAATTGAATGGATATTTTGTTCGAGTAGGCTAAAAGCTTTTATGGAAATACAAGTATAGCTAGTACAAATAGTAACCTACATTTATCCTGCCCTACGAAGGCAAAACACCGTGTAGGCTAATTTTTTTTTTTTTTTTTTTAATATTGCGGGGGGGGGGGGGGGGGAAGAGAACATTTAAATGATTTTGATACATTTTTCACATACCATTTGAGAAAAACCCGTGTGTCACAGAACATGTGAGTGAAACCTTTGGTCATAACTAACTTTGCCTTGCATGAAAGTGGTGCAGGTGCAGGTGCAGGTGCAGGTGCAGTTTAGACTGTTTACACATGGCTGGAGCACATGTACAAATGTAGTATGTACTATACTTACCAGTCCACTGTAGCCTGGCAAGCCAGACCTACATCAAGATGTTAGGTCTGGGAACTCACAATTGGCATACCTCAATCCGAGGGGCGGGATAAACGGTTGTCTTTCAATATCCCTCTGCACGCCATAGGATAGCGCTAACCAACCAGAGCAACGAATGGCTTTGGCTGAGTGAGTCCCATGCGTTTTCCCACCAGCGGAGCTATTGATATATTAAACTTTTGCCGTATCCGGTCGTCAAAACTCCGAACACATCTTCCTTTTTTAAGAATGACTTAAGTGACGTTCTCTTAACTCCAAGTCATCCAGAGTCGCGGCCAAAGCCAAATCGAAAGACCGCTGTTCGCCAGCAACATCTTGTTTGTTTTCAAGTAGCAGGGAAATCACCAATGGAAATCACGGCGCAGAACCGTCACAACTCTGCCGTCATTGTGTTAAGCCCCCCCCCACCAACTCTATACACGATGTGATTGGCCTGACCAGAGTTTGGTTTTTCCACTTCGAAAGCCAACGGAGAGTTGCTAGACCACACTGGCTGCAAAATAATTTTTGCTGCCGCTAGGGTGCGTCTAGATTTCTAGGCTAAGTCCACTGTCCACCGGTAGGCTATTTCCCTTCTGTCACATGTCATGAGTAGCTGATCAGTAGCCTACAACAATCTCATTTTCACTTTCGTCTTACAGATGTGAGTAGAAACACGCACGTCCAACTTATATTTTAATAAAACGAAAACATTTAATCTGGCACTTAGGTAGGCTTAGGTGAATATCAAGCAAATGTGAGACTATGTTTAAAGTGTAAGCTATACTTCGCCGATTTTCAACCCGCTTTGTGTTTATGTTAATGAACTGTGCTACCTGGACCGAGAAATTCACGTTTATTTTTGTTTCTTTCGTTTTTACCTTTATAATATTTTTATTTTCGTAACCTTACCTAGCACAAGGACAGTCGGATCGACAGAGGGTTAACAGCCTACAGTTATTGCAAGGGCAGGTTATCAGTGAAAATTGTATCGCACTGAAAAATGCAATCTTGCTTGCGGCCACGGGAACTATAAGTACAGCTCGCTGCATCCTGCGGCAGACAGCTGTTTAACTACATTACAAAACACGACTTTCAATAACGTTGTATTTCAACGTGTTTTAATTTTTCACCTTTATAAAATTACTCTAAATATTATTTTATTTTTACATGTTGTCGACTGGTTTTATGACTGAGAAATTAAGCTATTTCAAAAGTCGATCTCGCATGGGGTGTGTGATGTGATTACGCTGGTTGAGGACCAGCATCAGAACTCATTTGACGCATGTTCAGGTTCACTCAGACATCGGTGAAAAATTAACGTTAAACATGTCTTGATTAAAGCATTCATCGTCATAGGCGCATGAGTCATGACACGCCTTTCACAGCGCAGCGCTCAAGTTAAAATAAGTTCCGGTAAAACGCGCCTGGAGACCTTGCGTGTTTTCCTCGTTCCACTGCCAGCGTCTTGCGTTTTTGCTTTCTGTGTGAATCTCCTGTCCTGAGCGAGAATCATAAGGTAAGAAGCATATATTTTTGCTGTTTTTAAAATGTATGAGTTCTGAGCGTTCTCATATAACTCTGTCCTCATTCATTTGTTGTTTGGGCTGTTTAATATTAGGATTTTGTTTAAAATACTTTTCCACAATATCAAGCCCCGCCCCCAGCACCCCTGATAAAACATGCTTTGTGCTTAGCTTACCTTATTCCGCAACGGCCTTGTGCTTCAGGCGATCTGAAAGAACTGCAGTTGTAACCTTCCATTTTGGCCTAAAACACTGTGTTCGTGGTAACATAATCCAGTTTGAAATGTTGACTAGAAACACCTTCGCGACAGCCTCTGCCTTCAACGCGCTGTAGGCTTCACTGGAAACCAGTTTACTTTTTGAATTTTTACAACCAGGAACAATACAAATCGACACCATTATGACTAAAAGTTTGCTAAAGAGCATTTCCTACTAAAACAAGGTGGAGTGCTAACATTAAGTATATCCATAGTAGACCGGTGGGAGGGGCTTTGGGCGGCAACATTCCCAGTGCATTGTGGGTGTTGAAGTTTTCAACAGCCATTAATTTTTTTTGCCTTTCAATTGTATAGGCAGCCACATTTAAAGGGTTAGTTCACCCAAAAATGAAAATTAAGTCATTAATTACTCACCCCCATGCTGTACCAACCCCGTAAGGCCTTCGTTCGTCTTCGGAACACAAATGAAGATATTTATGATTAAATCTGAGAGGTTTATGACTGCTACATAGGCTCCCTAAGGGAATGACACCGGACGGCCCAGAAAGTCATTAAAGAAAATGTTTAAATATTCCATATCACAACAGTGGCTCAACTATAAGTTGAATGGTTTTAGTATGTATCAAATCCTAATACAAATTCAAATCCTATGTATCAGTCATAAACCTCTCAGATTTAATCATAAATATCTTCATTTGTGTTCCGAAGACGAACGAAGGCCTTACGGGGATGGTACAGCATGGGGGTGAGTAATTAATGACTTAATTTTCATTTTTGGGTGAACTAACCCTTTAATGGAAAGCCCATTTTGCCAGCGGTGAAGGCTACCCCGCTAGGCCTACAGAAAGTAAAACACTGGTCGGTTGTTCCATCACCGCAGTGCTAGGACAGAGCCATTAAAAAAACAGAGTTGCAAACATTAAACTGGGGGGGACCAAAGTTTCTTAATTTTATTATAATTTTTTTTTTTTTTTTTTTTTTGCGGGAGGGGGGAATGTTATTAGTCTTTTTATTATAGGCCTAATTAAAGGGTTAAAATGGATTTAAGGGAATAAAGAAAACTAAATGAGAACGTAGTTTTTAAGTAATCAATTTCAACTATTTACAAATAATATTTTATTTTAAAATATGAATACATTTACTCTTATTCATATGTCTAATATGTAAATATGTAATATTGTCTCTTCACATTCAGTTATTAGTTACGCACTAAATTTGCTGACCAGACCAAAGCCAGTTGTGATTTTGTGCTATTAATAAAAAACAATATTAGAAGAAATAATGTTTTTCCACATTCCTCAATTAAGTCTATGAGAGTGTTGTAACTGTTTTTCAATGGCTCTGGGCTAGGCAAGCACAACAACAAATAACATGCGTAACAAAAACCACACATGAATATTTTATCTTCTAAGTTATTTTACCAGTATTTACCGCCAAAATGGCAAACAACACTCTAATTTAATTTTTTTTAACGGGTTAACTTTTTTTACAGTGTGCTGCAATTGTTTCTATTATAATAGGTGAGCATTGAATTTTATTAAAAATATATACTAAGCATTCAGAATCTTTATGCATTTTTCCATTCTTTTTTGATGACAGTGATGGTTGCCACAGCTTTAGCAGTGGCATTTTGCCAAAGACCCTGGTTACCATGGTACATTTTTGTAGTGGTGTTCATTTTAGTCATGGCGTGGTTTTGGTTTGTAGAACATAGTGGAAGTTGTTTCAGGTAAACCAAACGGAATTGCCCCTTTCATCTCACAGAGCCCTCACTTTAATAGAGCTTGAGTAAACATGGCAGGAGCCTGAGAACCTGGTTCCTGTAAATAACCCCAGACACCCTTCTCATGGAGATGAGCTGTGAAAGTTGCATTTACCCACTCTGTCAGTGTTCATCTGAATAAATTACACAGCTCAGTAAAGTTCAAGGGCAATATATTAAAATGTTAGCTCTCAGTAATAACCTCTCTCCTGACACCACACACGTTTGTATCCTTTGGGCTAGAGGAAGACCCGAGGATGAAGACTGTGATTGTGGTGCATGGTGGCGCGTGGGCCATCCCGGATGAGTTAGCCGAAGCATCCGTGGCTGGAGTCAAGAATGCTGTGCGGGCAGGGGAGACTGTTCTGAAGAATGGGGGGAGTGCACTTGATGCTGTTGAAAAAGCTGTGAGGTCTTTGGAAGATGACCCAACGTTTGATGCAGGTACACATATACACACACAGCCCGGCCCAAAAGAAAATCACTGTTTTGATTTAAAGTCTATGACTGGATCATTATTGCAGTGATTATTATGTTTCTAGCATGTTATATGTGTGGCAACAGTCCTTCTGACCCTAACAGATGGAGTGTGTAGCTTTTCATTTCTTAAACAACCATGTAGGAAGACACATCATGGCCATATTCCAGGATGACAATATCAAGATTCATCAGGCTCAAATTGTGAAAGAATGGTTGGAAGGGAGCATGAAGAAAAATGTTCACACGTGAATTGGCACCTCTGAGCCCAGACCTTAAATTCATTGAAAGTCTTTGGGATGTGCTGGAGTAGACTTTACAGAGTGCTTGACTCTTGCGTTGTCAATACAAATTCTTGACCAAAAATGGATGCACCTCCTGATGGAAATAACATCACAACATTTATTTCCATCAAGAGGTGGATACATTTTTGGTCACACACACAAACATTTGTAATACCAAGTTTTTTCTTTTAATGTTGTAGAAAGAACTCTCTTCTCCTCACCTCCAAGGCTGCGTTTATTGGATAAAAACAGTAATATTGTGAAATATTATTACAATTAAAAATGTGTTTTCTATTTTATTCAAATGTAATTATTCCTGTGATGGCAAAGCTGAATTTTAAGCATCATTAATCACGTCTCAGTGTCACATGATCCTTCAGAAATCATTCTAAATGCTGATTTGGTGATATTCATATGCGTGGGATAAGTAAGATTTTAAAAAGATATTCAAAATAAATAGATAAGAAATGAATACTTTTATACAGCAAGGATGCATTAAATTGATCAAAAGTGACATTAAAGACATTTGTAATGTTACAAAAGATTTCTATTTCATATAAAAGCTGTTTTTCATTTTCAATTCATCAAAAAAAAAAATCCTGAAAATGTATCTTAATACGTTTAAATTGAAAAATATTAAGTAGCACAACTGTTTTCAGCATTGATAATAATGAGAAATGTTTCTTGAGCATCAAATCAGCATATCAGAATGATTTCTTAAGGATCATGTGACACTGAAGACTGGAGGAATGACTGCTGAAATTAAATTCAGCTTTGATACCACAGGAGTAAATTACAGATAGGACACAGTTTGAAATAAAAATACAAATATTTCACAATATTATTTACTGTATTTGTAATCAAATGAATGCAGTATTTGTGAACATAAGAGACTTCTTCCAAAAACATTATTCCAAACATTTGACTGGTAGTGTTTTTGATTTATTTTCTATTCAAGACTTCAAGCAGAGGAAGTACAGATTCAGTAGTTCGTGAGAGACTGACTTTGACAGTATTTCAGCACATACCCTTGACACTTTGTTAATGATCATCTCGAGAGTAAGGTGAGAGGTTCTCCAATAATTATCAGATTACAAGGAGGAAAGCGGGGTAAAACAAGACACTTCATTAACACACCCGGCCTGTCGGTGCCAATCTCATTTGTGATGGCTAACTGTCACCATGAGTGAAACGGCTAATCCTCTTCCTATCAGAGCTGCACATTCAGCGGCTCATCAGGATCATTTTATACACTGGGGTAGCCAGAGGCACAGTCTGATCAATAGATGACTAATGCAATCCTGTTTAGAGAACTGAGAGCTAGACATAAGAGTGGATAACAGTCTGGAGTGTGTCAGGGTGCCATGACAGAGATAACAATAAGATATGTGTGTGAGAATGAGATCATGTTGTATTAAACTGGGGTGTCCAATCTTGCTCTTGGAGGGCCACTGTCCTGCAGAGTTCAGCTCCAACCCCAATGAAACACACATAAAACAGGTAATCAAGCTCTTTCCTGGGCATACTAGAAACTTCTAGGAAGTTGTGTTGATGCAAGTTGGAGCTTAACTCTGCAGGACAGTGGGAAAAAAACATTCACAACGTCAAAAGGTTATTTTTTATAAAGATCATACTTAATATTTTCTTTAGACAAATATCAATTTTTTTTAGACCAAAAATGTTATTTAATGTAGGTCAATATTGGCTTTAAAAAATATTTTCACCATAAACAAATGCTAAATCACCCTAAAGGGGACATATCATCAATGTAACTGCCATATGTGACCTGTTCCTTTTTATGTGTGAAACTTGTTTGTTTGTTGACTATGTTGTATTTTGTATTTAAATTGTAACTGATTTGCCGTCTTGGCCAGGTCTCCCTCGAAAAAGAGATTTCAGTCTTAAGGGACTTCCTGGTTAAATAAAGGTTAAATAAAACAAAAATAAAAAATATCATGAAAATCTGACTTTTTCCGTGTTTAAAGGTGAACTAAGTAACTTTTTACCTTAACCGAACAGCTTTGGAGTCATTGTAATGTTTATATTACTGATTTCGTGTTGAATGGTGGTCGTCTCGCACCCCCCTGGTGCCTGTGAGCCGCAAAACCACCCTTGCAACTTTGGGCCGGCCGGCGGGGTTTTAAGGGTGCATGTACTTTTTAAATAACCATAACTTGCTCAATTTTCTACCGATTTTCAAACGGTTTGGTTTGTTATAAACGTCAGAGATGCAGTTATGACACTGCATACTTATGAATAATAAGTGTATAAATAAATAATCATCCAGAATTATAGCCACGTTAATAACGTTTGTAAGAAACCAAACCGTTTGTAAATCCGTCAAAATTTTAACGAGATAAGAGTATTTGTGTTCGTGCTGATCACTCACCTTACATCAGCTTGCCTGTGACAAGATGGCCGACGGTGATGACGATAGAGACTCCGCGGTAAGACATCTAGCCTTTATTATGGATATCTATGGGGGATCCGGCCGTGAGTGCGAGCCATCTCTGCGTGAGTGCTATTCACGACAGTACAAGTACTCCACAGCGACTCTAGGGGACAAAAAAGGAATTCCTACTTAGTGCTGCTTTAAGTGCTATAATTGGGTCCCCTGTGCATCTACCAACTCAGAAAACGTGAAAAGTGACAACCCACTGAACCCAGTAACTTTGCTTTGGTAAGCCTTTCACTGCAAGCGTGTTAAAAAATAAGCCGATCAGATTTCGCTCCCCTTCTGACGTAGGAAGATAGTCTATCTATCTATCTATCTATCTATCTATCTATCTATCTATGAAATATGGTCTTTTCAGACATGTGGACTTCATAATGGGACTGTAAAATGTTTCATGTGCAGGTCATGGTGCAGTGCTGAATGTTGATGGAGAGGTGGAGCTGGACAGTATCATCATGGATGGGGAAACACTTGCCGCTGGAGCTGTGGCCTGTGTTAGAAACATTGCTAATCCTGTTAGTCTTGCTCGTGCTGTGATGGAAAAGGTATGTTTTCTTCTCAAAATGCTTCGCTTCACAATTTGTCATCAACTATTACAGCAAATCTCAAATTCAAATATCACTTAATTTGAGTACAGTGTTCTCTCTGGTGAATATCTCTCCTCCAACCCATTTAATTCAAGCCATTTTTCTGTATACAAAAATGAATATTTTACTGATGTGTTATGTCCACTAAAAAGAGTAGGGGGTGTGATACAAAAATTTCACACACAATTTACATACATTCAATACTTTTCTATAAACGGCACTGCAATACATAAATTCAAATTCAACAACCATTTCTCAATCATAAAAGCTTGTTTCATTTCATTTTTTCCGCCATAAAGACTCATCCAACTCACTAATTTTCCAGTGTAAGAGAATATCACAGTTGCTATAAAATATGTCCGGTATACGTCTAAAATTGGTATTCAAAATTATTAAGGTTAAGGAAATGATATGAGAGCTAGTTCTTAATGCCTGCCCTTATCAAGGAGGAGGCTATATGTGTGGATCACTTTGAAGACTATTGTAAAACCCATAATTGGGCGATTTGAATTGGACCCAATTTTTTATATTCTTGTAAAAGGATTTAAATGACCAAAAAAATTAGCCATTGTGTTGACTTCAAAGGTGAAATTATATGACACCGTAAATTCAGGATTTTCCAATGACTACAAAGCTTTAATTTGTCATTTCATCAGCAGCTCAAAGGGAAATGCATGCTAGCTGATTTTCAGATTGATTTCAATCAGTGCTCTTTGTAATGACATAGTAGTCTGATACAATGATTTATCACATGTCTAAAAGACAAAAGCCTAGCCAGTATTTTCTACTTATTTCTCAGGTTTAGAAGGTAGGTTTATTTTTTAAAATGAATGTAGGCACAAACCTTAAAATCTTAGCTACAAACACACCGTATCCTATATTAAACATTAAATAACTATTATTGCCCAAATAAGGTATAGGTTATTGAACATTAACCTACTATATTATGAGGCAATTTATCACATTGAAATCGACAACGATCCAACAATCCATTCAATTTCTGATGGACAAAATCAGGTCCCGGCTGCATTTTTTCTTGTTCGAGAAGCTGTTTTACATCTATCGAAATACACGATCACAACTTCCGCCCAATGCCGAATTTAGTCCTCCTGACCACATCAATAGGCATACTTTACCAGCCAAAAGTCGACTACAACCTTAATACAGATATGAGCAAGATACCTTTATTCACTATGTTTTAAGATCAGCTTAAGAGAGAAAGCAAACTACAGTAAAACATAAATGGCGATTAGCAACCTTAGCCATTTTAGACTTCCACCAGATTTAGCTGAATTAAGAACTGTTCACATTTATAACTATAAATATAATGGTATATAATGATAACTATATTAGCATGCACACCAACAGATGATAATGTTCAGTTTATTATAAGCGCACACTGATTGGATTCTGATTGGCTGTTAATATTTGTATCCTTCATCAACTAGGAAAAAAATAATAATTCTGAAAGTGATTCCAACGATATCGTTCCACTGTGTGGAAATTGCTATAGTTGTGGTGTGGACTTCTTTATTAAAACATTTATTAAAACTTTATTGTAAAAAATGATTGTTAGTTATAATTCTTGGTGTTAAAGTAGGCATTAAATGAAAGTTGTGATTGTCTTGCCTATTGTAACGTATATCCGAGTGAGACGGCTTTTCCAACGAGAAAAATGTAGGGCGGACTTGATTTTGTCCATCGGCTTTAATCATTGGATGGTTGTGGTTTGCTAGTGACAGGTTGTCCCGCCCTCACGCCAGTAAACACATCATCAGTAAAAAGATAACTTTGCAAGATCAGGGAAGTCATTTTTTGATTAAGACTACGAGGGCCCATGAATTTAAAAAATAATAATGATGTGCATGGATAAATCATTTATAGTAGGCTAAATACTTCAATATAAATTTTTTTTTTTTTTAAATTATTATTATTTTGTCCATTTTGATTTCATGGTGACTTAAAGGAACACGCCGACTTTTTGGGACTTTAGCTTATTCACCGTATCCCCCAGAGTTAGATAAGTCCATACATACCCTTCTCATCTCCGTGACTCTGTCTGACCCACCGCTAGCCTAGCTTAGCACAAATACTGGAGGTAAACGGCTCCATCTAGCCTACTGCTCCCAATAAGTGACAAAATGACGGCAAAATTTTCCTATTTACATGTTGTGATTTGTATAGTCATAGTGTGTACAAATAACGAGGTCACATGAGACACAGGCATCTTCTAACCGTATACATCCTGGGAACTATATTCTTAGAAGGCGAAGCACTGCTACTTCTGCGGAGTGATTTGCGCGCAGCAGCCATGATCACCAGTCCACCATAGGAAAATGTTGCCGTTATTTTGTCACTTATTGGGAGCAGTAGGCTAGGAGCCGTTTACGGCCAGTATTTGTGCTAAGCTAAGCTAGCGGTGGGTGCGTCAGACAGAGTTACGGCACACACGGAAATGAGAAGGGTATGTATGGATTTATCTAACTCTGGGAGATACGGTGAATAAGCTAAAGTCCCAAAAAGTCGATGTGTTCCTTTAAACAGGCCTTCAGACACCCCGACTGGATCATGCAAAAGATTATTACTTGCGCCATCAAGTGGAGCAAAAGCTGCAATAAAACTCGCTGTGAACATGCAAAATGTTTAGCAGAAATCCCCCCCAAAAGGCCTCTGATTAGCTTAACAATAACAACAACAAAATAATATTTATTTAACTTAACAGAGAATGAGGCTGTCACTGAGATCGGTCTGATATCTCGGGTCAGTTATATCATCCAGGAGGTAGGATTGTTTTCTGCATACCATTACATAAAGAAATCTCTTACAGCACATTTAACTAACAGCATCAGATTTAAATAATGATCCACACAAAGAGAAAAATATTAAAAAACACAGCTTCTGTCATAATCTTTTAGATTATAGACAGCTGCTGATATACAAATGAGATATGGTAGGAGATATGCTATATCAAACAATTATTATGTCCAAGAGATTTTCCCTTTCACTGAGTTCACCTTGCAAGGCGTTGGACATGGAGGAAACAAAACCCAAAGAGAATACATGATAATCGATTAGCTGCAGCACCTGTCTTGACTGCCCCAAAAGACCTTGGCCTTACAGTGGATTGGCAGATCTCCTTAATAGCCCGTATTAAAAATTCATCAGGTCTTGATCAATGCTGCGATCAAGCTTCACTGACCTCATGCTCTTGCTTTGCAATCTAAAATGCACAGTATTTGACAAAGAAAAATGACATTAATAACGTGTTAATATTTAAAAGTTTCCTAAGTCAGAGTTATGGTTTAATCCATTGTGATGTTGTTCAGAAAGTTACACAGAGAAATACAGTTGTATTATTTGAGACAGCAGGGTATTGTCTCAATATATTATAGCAGTTCCTCATGGAGATGTGCACAGTAAATATGGAAATAATGCAAAAGTGTGCAGGTTGTAGTGTAGTTGTTTTATGCTGTAAGCATATCATCATATTTATCATTTTTGTTGTGGTGTTTATGTGGGAGATTAACACATGATGGCACACCCAAGGAAATCAGAATACAACAGAAAGACTAGAACTGATTTAGTCAGCACAAAGAACTAACCATGTCAAAACATGTCAAACAAGGCTAAACTCAATTTGTATCATGTGCATTAAGGCACTGCTGGACACTTGCTATAGAGATGTTTTGTAGGTCAACCCTAAGGGTAATTTGCCTTGGGTTTCCTCTGGAATACTGAATGGATTTTTATACTCAATTATGCCTTCTAAACATGATTTATGAGTAAAATAAGGTGCGTAGTTACATTATATGATGACAAGACTTTGACATGAAAGTTACATTATATGACAATGTTACTTCTTATGACGAGAAGCCCTGTTCTACAACATAACTCATACCTCAAACATGATTTTTTTATAGAGAACCCATTCATTGAAAAAGCTAGTATGTAAGCTGCTTTCTAAGTCATGACTTATTGAATACTCTTTCGAGGTCCAAGCCTCTATTCCAGTGGTTCTCAACTCTGGCCCTTGAGGTCCACTTTCCTGCAGAGTTGATCTCTAACCCTAATCAAACACACATGAACAAGCTAATCAAGGTCTTCAGGATTACTAGATAGCTACAGGCAGATGAGTTCAGTCAAGGTTTGATCTAAACTCTGCAGGAAAGTGTATCTCAAGAACCCCTACTCTACTCTGTTTCAACTGAGAATAATAACCCATTAGCTGTTTATGAGCAGAAGCTTTTAAAAACTCATGGCTTCCCCGACACCAAGATTTAAACTATTCATAAAAAATGAATCATTGTCTGTCCAACTGAGATTTAAGTAAGGAGATAAAGGTTAGGATCATGATTCTTCAGTAATACAGCACACTGTTAGTGCATATTAGCACCAATTGTTGTATGCTTTTGGGATCTGATGCAGCGTTTGGACCCGGAAATGGTGACATGTGATGTCAGGCTTAACAGGATTGGTTAAAGTAAACATTTAGACTACTAATTATCTTTTTGAAACCTTTTTTGTGCTTTTTATTCAGACAGATCATGTCATGTTGACAGACAGAGGCGCGAGCATGTTTGCAGAGCGTATTGGTACTCCAGTAGCTCATGATTTGGTGACTGGGCCAGAACGTAAAGAATGGGAACACAGCAAAAGCTATCAAGCCGGAGTCAAAATGCTCTTCAACACACAATGGTGGGTAATTTCATGTTTCTTGCCAAATTGAGTCGTTTTTCTCCCCCTTAATGCGCCAAAATGTTTTTAATTTCCTGATTTCTTGACATACTTGATTTCAGAGATTTTGATATAGTTATCAATAGTTATCAATCCATATAGTTACAGAGTGGTCACATTAGTACAATATCAGTGAGATTGCACAGGCAATAAAAGGTCTGTTTTCTATGGTCAGTAATGTATCGTTGAATGAAGCACTGCTCACACAGTCACTTTCAAACCAAAGCAGCTTTCTGTTGGTAATAATATTTAAATCTATAACATTCTACATAGATAACATTTAAACATTTTTATCTCACAATTTTGACTTTTATTTTCGCACAATTGCAAGTTTATATCTCCCAATTCAGGCTTTATAACTCACAATTGAGAGTTTATATCACAAATATGAGAAAAAGTCAGAATTGCAGGAGAATTTGCTGACACCATATAGCACTTCATTATTGTTTGCAAACACCCAAATGATCTATTGAAAACAGCATCTTTGGAAAGAAGTGTTTTGTGTGCTTGGAGAGAAAAATAAAATGACTGTTTCTCTTGAATGGTTCCTCTCTTGAAAACACCAAAGTCGGCATGAAACGAAAGTTGCGATAGTCTTTTCTTTCCTATTTTGAAACTGCTTCTCAAACAAGAAAACGTGTAGCTTGGGACTTGATTTTGTCTAACAGGAGTTGATTGGATCGTTGAGTGACAGGTTGTCCCACCCTCGTGCCAGTAAACACATCATCACAGAAGAGATGAGATGTTGTTGCAGGAAGGAGGGGAAGTTATTAGGATTACAAGGGCATATTAATTTAAAAAATAATGATATGCATAGATAAATAATGTTTAATAAATCCTGCAATATTCCATGAAAAAATATAAGAATAGTATGTTTTGATTTCATGGTGACTTTGAATGATGAGTTCGCCTGCCCATCTAGTCTTAATAGTTAATGGTAAACGAACTTGACTTGCTGTCAAATTTACCAAATTTTGGGACCATTTTGCATGAATATATTGTGGAATGTATACTGTGATAAATCATTATCTACCCTCTTTAGTCTTTTACCTTTATTTGATTGTTTTATACTGATTCTAATGATGTCTTGATATACCGTTCTTAATTGTTTAGTTTTAAGGGGACAGTGGTTCTCCTTGGCATTGAGGCCATGAGTTGATAATGGCAGCATATTCTCATGCTGGCCTGCACAGAGCTCAGGTCATTCGCTGAGACCTTCAGGCAGTGCAGATAGAGCTGTGTGGGCTCCAGCAAAGCAGCCTTACCTGCCACCTCCACTTCCCCAGGCTGAGTGTTGAGTAGTAGTGGAGTCAGGGCCATGGCGGGGTGTAACCTCAGCCCCCGAGGGAGTCTGTAAAAATAGTGCTGTGGAGGTGCTAAGTGACAGTTGGCTGAGCTACTGCCTTTCATCCCACCCCGCTGTGGCTTCATTATTGAAAGCCTCCCTCTGCTCGCCCTGTACCACCATCACTGGGCTTTTTAACACAGCCCCTAGAATTCAATTACCCTCCTACCTTTATTTAGGATTACATGGCATACCTCTGCCCTGCTGGTTTGACCAGGCTTTTATAAAACCACAGATGTGCCAATACTTCCTATTCACGCCATGGTGATCACATGGTGGTTACAAATGTAAAAAAAGGTGCAGATTTCTACACTTAAAGGTAGGGTAGGCACTTTCGGAGAGGCTAGTAATAGCAAACTAGCTTTGAAAACATAAGATCCCGTCCTCCCTTCAGAGCTTTCTCCGAAGCAACACCTCCTTCAAAAAAACATTAACGCATTCTGCAAAGTGTCATGCGAGACGGCATTAAATGACCTTATGTCTCAAAGCACATAACATTACAATAATATTGAATGTAAACAACTTACAGAGCTTTACCTGACTGCTTCAGATTAATTTTGGACGTTGATGTGATGGCATAGAAACGCAAAATCTGAGTCTGAGGACAGCTCCGAGTAGAACGTCACGACGGGTTGCCATCTTGTAATTATGGTTATGAAATGGCATGAACGCAGCATAAGCTCGTTGTTTTGGTTTGTTAATTTGGCCCCACCCCAAACTCGTGCTATTGGCTGAGCCAGTATTGCTGTGCTGGGGTGGTAGTGTTCTCGTACAAACAGCATATCATAATGGAGGAATGCAGGTATGACGTCACTTTGTAGGCCAATCGGCAATAGCATTTTCCCATGGGCTTTTGGATAATCGCTAAAAACAAGCTTTGTGATCAACAAAAGTTTATACTTGCATGTGTCATCAAGATAATTATCACAATGAACACAACTTTTATGAATTTTGAAGCCTATATGCAGTCGCCAGAAGTAAAAAGCTAAAGGTAGGCTATAAATGAACTACACCACGGTCCCACAACTTCAACGTCACCATCACTAAGCTTCTAATAACTCTTTCAGTTTTTATCTAAAAACATTTTCCCAGAACTTTTGAGTTAGAGTAGTTTGTAAGAGCACAATTATAAGCATAACGATGCTGTAAAAGCAGACTGAGCTTACCTTTTCGACGTGATGACCTTTTAATCTCTTCTGTAGTCCCATTTAGCCACTTGTTAGCAACCACCTTTTTCAAGACGCGTAACCGCTTCAAAAAACCACGAGTGGGGTAATATTGATGTATTTTATGTCGTAGAATGAAACGTGAAAGTGCCTTGAGCTTGTTGAGCTTGACCTTATTTAAGCCATTTAACCAAAACCCCATTCAAAAAACCCTTTGACTTCGGGCCGATGGAACTGGAAGTGCTAAAATGCTAACTCGCTTCTGTGGTTTGGCCTACAAAGTGATGTCATACCTGCACCACTCTATGCCACAGTGTTTTTTTGTGTCAAAATCAACATAATGGCTTACTGATATCTCTGAATATTAACATGGGATAGATAGGAGATAGAATTTTAATATTGAAAAACTGACAAATTTACGGAAGCCCTATTGTATCTCAAAAAACAATTTCAACTTGCGAATTTGTTTCTCACAATTTTATGTTTATATTTCACCAATGTGATTTTATGTTTTGCAATATGACTTCTCGAATCTTGAAATTGTTTAAATTGATTTTCTAACTCACAATATGATTTTTTTATATCACATTGTGAAGATTTTTCAACAGCGTGACTGTCTCACGGTGTGACTTTCTTATTTTAAACATCTAACAATTACCTTTATTTTTTACACTCAGACAGAAACTAGCTTCAGTATACAAATGGATTCTGTCATTTAGTTTTAGTGATTAGTATGTAGAAAATACATCTGCAACAAAAAGTTAAGACAACCACTTGTTCTTCATAATGAGAACTCTATTGAAACTTTTGTTCCAATATCTGCACACTTCATTAGGCTGTTTATGGATGTGTGAAGATTTACTGCAAAACTCTGTGATCACTTTGAAGTGTGAAATACAGTCCACCGTCAAGCTGCTTTTAAAAGCCATTTGCACCTGAACCGATGAGCAAGATCCAGCCATCGCCGGTGATTTAAAAGAGCAATCAAGCGCCTGCCAAAAATGATTGATGCCTTGAATCTGGAACCTGACAAGTGATTCTTCCCCATCTGCTTCAGACAAATATTCTCCACGAGCACCATGTTTGCTCTCCCATTTCTGGGGAGAACGACATGGAGGCTGTTTTCTTTCATTTCACCTTGAAGCATTGTCCTCCATGTGACTTCAAACTCATAACACACGCTTGTTTTCCACAGCCCTGCTCCCTTAATCAGAGTTTCATGGGATATGAAGCCTGTGAAATACAAGGGCCTCTGTTCATCCCACTTTCTGCATCCTCTCTATTCTATTTCTT
The DNA here is from genome assembly GCA_030578255.1 of Tiaroga cobitis. NCBI lineage: Eukaryota > Metazoa > Chordata > Actinopteri > Cypriniformes > Leuciscidae > Tiaroga > Tiaroga cobitis. The sequence continues at coordinate 31,273,657 of CM060603.1, forward strand.
TTAAAGTGATCTAGCAGGGAAGACTGATGTGCACATCATAAGAATTTTGTTTTGTTCTGTTTTTTTTTTTGAAGAAGAAGAATGCATACTTTCTCATGTGTCTACAGAAATATAACGACTGATATAACACTTTCCCAGCAATCTCTCTGAGTGTACTTTGCTAGACTAGCGGCTGTGATTCAGAGTGGCGAAGGGCACTTATTCTCACTCTCTTCCTTTGTTGACAGGCAGATGATGATGAGTCATTTTCAGGTGTGCTGGCACTCTTAAAAGCATGTGAGAGATTGTCATTAGCACGCTCCGTTTCAGACATCTCTCACATCACCAGAACAGAACTACATGCATTTTTTTTCAGGACTGAAGTTCACATAGGAAACAATAGTAATTGCACAGAGGCTAAATTTAAAAGGGAGGGAGGCTTATGAATGTAGCGTATTAAGTTGAATTCCGGGATAAAAGTCTTTCTGATGAAGAGGAGCTAATAGAGGCACATCTCTGAGTGTGATGAATAATAATGCTCTCTCTTCAAAGCACCTTTTGAAAATAGTACCTTGTCTGAAACCATCAAATTAAAGATCTGAGAAAAGAAAATCTCAGAGCTAATCTTTATTATTTAACTTTTTTTTTTTGTATAATTGTAGGGGCCATGATACTGTTGGAGCGGTGGCTCTGGATTCTTTCGGTAATGTGGCGTGCGCTACATCCACTGGAGGAATCAGAAACAAAATGGTGGGAAGAGTCGGAGATTCTCCTATTATAGGTGAGTCCGATCAAAGATGGAGGACAGAGATAATCTGTGTCACACCAACATTCATTTTGAAGCAGTGTCTCGATTGAATGAGCCATTTCGGTTTGAAGGTGTCAGCTCTGATCAATACTCAATTGTCAGAGGGTTTTCTCCTGGTAACACACATTAACGCCCGACTCTCTCTGCGCTGCTGTCTTTTCCTGTGCGATAAGGATCTGGTGGATATGCAGACAATAGAAGTGGCGCGGTCTCCTGTACTGGTCATGGAGAGTCTATTCTCAAAGTCACCTTAGCCAGATTAATCCTCTTTCATATGGAGCAAGGTATGAGACTTTTACACTAATCCTGATGAGTGTGTAAGTGTGCATGCTTGCTCGTTTACTTGTAAGGGCTACAAAAGTCTCCATATTTGCTTAATTAATTTTGTGCCTAATCCATTTTGCAAAAAAAGAAAATTCAATATGCACTACCTTTCAGAAGCTTGAGGTCAGTGTGATTTAAAAAAAACAAAACAAAAAAAAAAACATTAGAAATTTTATTCAGTAAGGATAAATTACGTATAATGAACAGTGACAAGAAGGATGCATAATTATACAAAAAAATTATTTCCAATCAAAGAATACTGAAAAAATGTTTCACGGTTTCCAAAAACAAGAAAAGAAAAGTTCTCAACATTGATAAGAGAATTTTTTTTGAGCACTTACGGTAATCGGCGTTAGAATGATTTCTGAAGGATCATGTGACACTGAAGACTGGAGTAATGATGCTGAGAATTTAGCTTTGCCATCACAGGAATAAATTACATTTGTAGACAACAGTTATTTGAAATTGTAATATTACTGTTTTACTGTATTTTTGGTCAAATAAAGGAAGTCTTGGTGTGCATATAAGACTTCTTTCAAAAACATGAACAAATCTTACAGACCTCAACCTTTGGAACAGTAGATAATTTTTTTTTATATGGGTGCTAACATGTCTTTTTCCACCAATTTTAGGTTAATATTTTATATGAATGTAAAAGGGATTGTGTATATTTTAGGTCTTGTAACTAATCAAGTACAGCGTGTCAGCATTTGTAATCTTCACTTATTGTCTTCACTATTTATACTTTTATTAATCCTATTTACAGTATAATTATACACATTATCAAGACAAACGTCACAGAAGCTGTGTGCAAAACAATTGCAGAATAATTATAGCTATTCAAATCAAAATAGGTGTAGATGGAGTTTGTATTGTCACACTGATGTCAATTATAATATTTAAATAACCCAGATGCCAGGTTAATCATACATAAAAAATCATTATACAACAATGGCTAAATAAGTATTAATTTTCAATATTTTTACTTATTTTGAATGAAAAATCTTTTACCCCAGCTATATGTCATTCCCTTTTTTTTTTTTTTTTCTATAATGCAATTTGTTCATAATGTTTTGTCTTGCAAGGTCTCGATCATCTCTACTCCTTTACCCTCACCCACATGTTGCTATTATTATCAGGTTTTTGTATAACCAAGCAGAATGAATTTCCAAACACACAAAAACTGGATGCTGCTGTTGCCAGTCATTTTAATTGGTGTGTGTGTGTGTGTGTGTGTGAGAGAGAGAGCGAGACAGGAAGGATTGGATGCGCTGCCACAGTAAGCAGATGATAATGAGGTGTGTGTTTGTCTGTGGAAAGAGTGTGAAGGGGTCAGCAGACTATCGTTCGCTTCGCCATTCTGCGGTAATGATACTGCAAGTACAGCCACTCTGTTTATTATATTCATTATTTTATCAATTATTAGGCTTGCCATTAGGGTCTTGACTTGTTGTCCAACATTTCTACAACATTTGAAGAACAAGGAGTGAGGTGAATGAAATATAGAACTAAAAATATATATTACATTGTAGCTAACAGTTATTTATACTCCATATATAGTAAAAGTAATGTGCTAAATAATAATGCTAGTAAAAATGATATAATATGTTAATACTGTTGCAGTGTTGTTGTAGTCTTGTTGCTAGACTGATGTTTTCTATGTTAGACTTTTTTACCGCATAGTTGCAACACTAAGACTGATGGAATGAGCAAACCATGAGAGAAACATATATTGTTCCCTGTGTGACCTGGACAGGGTCACCAAGGACACATACACTGTGGTTGCAGTGTTTCATCATTATACGGCACAAAGAGATCAAATGCTCTTGATTTAGTTTTTTTTTCCTGTTCTGCTGGAAAATACCAGGAAAATTAGACCACAATGGAAAATGTTGTATTGAAAAAGTCTCCTTTGCTCACCAATGCTACATTTATTTGATTTTTTTTGTTGTTGTAATGTTATGAAATATTATTACAATTTAAGACAACATTATTCTGTTTTAATATATTTTATAATATTATTTATTCCTCTAAAAAAATTATAGATGGTTTAACTTTAAAAAAAAAAGTTACCTTGTCTTAAAATTTAGTTAAAACTTGAGTTAATACAATGAAGGAGATTGGTTTAATAAACAGAAACTCAAATATTATTATATCTGAACCACATTTAATTATCTAAGTTGATTTGACGAAAGAAAAAAAAGTTGTGATAAATCATGAAAATAATATTTTTACAGTAATGGCAAAGCTGAATTTCCAGCAGCCATTACTCAAAAATCATTCTAATATGCTGATTTGATGCTCAGAAACATTTATTTGTATTATCAATATTGAAAACAGTTGATATTGCTCAATATTTTTGTGGAAATCACAATATATATATTATTTTAGGATTCTTTGATGAATTTATAGAAAGTTAAAATAAAAAGCATTTATTTGAAATATATTTATTTTGTAACCATGTGAAAGTCTGTCTTTTTTTAGCAATTTAATGCGTTCTTGCTGAATACAAGTATTGATCCTTTTTTTCCCAAAACATATTTTACTTACCCCAAACTTTAGAACAGTAGTGTAAGTGTCAGATAACATAGTCAAACGTTACAAGGATGGAAAAGAATACATTGTGTATGATAATAGCAGGTCTTAGATTAATAGATGTTCACAGACTTGGGTAACCTTGAAGATGTTACAGTTCATCCTATTAATGCAATTCACATTGTACAACGACATTGACAGAATTAGCTTCTGATGAAGTACAGCAAATGTTCAGCTGATGCCAGCTAGGTAAACTTAATGCTTACTTTTGTGGAAGAAATGTAATGTGTTCTATACAGTATGTTTGGCATGGGCTGTGTTGGCAATAGCAAACAGTAGAGAATGCTTTGATAATGATTAATGCTGAAATGAAACAAATCAGAGATGTTAGAATAGAATAGATTACTGTTAGACATGTTAACTAAGGAGGAGTGTGTAAAATGTTGGGATATATCATGTTGTTTTTACATTCCAGACTATAGTGACAACATAACCAATATTATTGAGAACTTGATAATGGCTGTAAAAGAACCACTCAGAAGTGATAACTAATTGGTTTGAATGGTTCACCAACCACTGGGGAGAGTGGGAATATTGGATATGACATACGGTGCTGATAGTGATAGGAGGTTTGGTGTTGATGTCCCTGCCATGTGTAATACTGCGTTTTTCCAGCTTTAGTGGAGATAATTGTGAAAAACGATCTCATACCAAATGCTTCAAATGTCTAATTATGAGGATCAATTTAATGATGTATGTCCAAAACCAGTGCAATTTGATGATGACACAACCAGCGGGAGTTACAGTGAAATGTATTAATTGAGTTAAGATGTGTTTTTCTATTCTGAACATCTATACTATTTTCTTGTTTATACTGAGGTGACTGAGGGTCTGGTTTTATGTCAGAAGTGCAATAACAGAGTTTATTCATTTAGCCCGGCTTCAGATACAAATCTTTACTTGCTTGCTAAATACTTAAGGGACTATCCCCATAAGAAAAAACAGCCTAAGCTTTCTTCTTTTAAAATCTTAAAGAGAGTGATCATTTATATGAAAATCAGAGATGAAGAGTATAAATGTGATGTAATGACTTAAATTTGCTGTATTATTATTTTAGTTATCGATGAATGATATAAAGGGGAATTGTGGAAGAAATGTAATATGTTCTATATGTTTGCATTTTCTTATATTCATAGCATCTCAGAAACATGATGGTAATTAGATTAAGGTAATAAAAAGAACATGCATGTATGACCTTTGTATACGTGTCTGGACAATAAGAAATGTGTGACTAATGTATGACCGAGACAGAGGGCCTCCTCTCGTGGGTAGCATATAATAAACAAGTCTAACAATGTGTTAGTTACGGCTGAGACATCTTCATTTAGCCTAGAGAAATAACCTTGGGGGAGTCAGGACTATAAAGAAGGAAGGATGCCGTCCTCTCCTTGTCGCACTCTGCAGCCACTCTGTGTGACTGTACGGCTGCTGGCCTTTTCTGGCAAGAAAATAAACCTCATCAAAGACAACTGGAAATGTTTGTCTCTTATTCAGTGATAGAATTTTGTTTTCCACCACACTTTGCTGACACTGCCTCATACTTGAGTGTTGTCTTTGCGTGATGCAGGGAAATCCTCCACGGCGGCCGCCGCTGCCTCACTCCAGTACATGTGTGACAGAGTGAAGGGATGTGGAGGTGCCATTGTTCTGTCCTCCACCGGGGACTGGGCCGCCAGCTTCACCACACCACGCATGGCTTGGGCCTCCATTAAAGAGGACGTCCTGCACTATGGGTTGAATCCGAAAGAAGAGTTTACGGAGATGCCGAAATAATAACGCGTTTTCCTTTTTTTTTTTTGTATTTTAATTATATGTTTAATTGAATTGACATTCAGCTAGTTAATTCGTTTGTCTTGTTAGTTTTGATCAGTTAGTCCGGTTTAATTTCATTTATCCTTTATATAAACCTAAAAGTTATTTTACCTCAGTAGTAATGAGCTCTTTTTCACATCAAGCAAACAAATAGTCCTCGATTCATTGATTTAAGAAAAAGTTATCTTTGACTATTGACGTATGAAAACATTTTAGTACCATTTAGCTCTTACTCAGGGTTAGTTCGCCCAAAAATGAAAATTCTGTCATCCTTTACTCCCCTTCAAGTTCCAAGCCTGTATACATGTCTTTGTTCTGCGGAACAAAAAAGAAGATATTTGGGAGAATGTTTGTAACCAAGCAGATCTCTGGCCCCATTGACTACCATAGTATTTTTTTCCTAATATGGTAGTCAATGGGGCCCGAGATCTGTTTGGTTACAAACATTCTTCAAAATATCTTTATTTGTGTACAGCAGACAACAAGATAATTATACAAGTTTGGAACAACTTGAGGGGGAGTAAAGGTTGACAGAAGTTTCATTTTTGGGTGAACTATCCCTTTAATAACATTTATACAAATTGTCACCTACTGTTATAACAGTATCCGTATGAACAAACAATAGAAATATTATATAGTGTTGAAACATGAAACATGTATAGTGTAAGTGACTACATGTAGAAATTATCTAAGTGTTCTGATAAGCTTAACCCACAATTAATGAATAATGATATGAGTTATCATTATTCATTACAAATTAGTGCATAGACATCAGATATATCGTGGAAAATATAGCAGACAGTGTTAGGGAAAGTTACAATTTTGCATTACTCCCTTGAAAAGTATATAATTGCATTACTTAGTTACATTTTATGGAAAGTAATGCATTTACTTTTGGCAAATGTAAAGGCCATTTCCTTCCAAAAGTGAAATAAATAAGGAAACCCTCTACTGTTCAGGCAAGGAAACGCACGCCTGAACAGTAGAGGGCGCAACTCAAACCTTTCAGCTGTGCTCCCATTCTGGATCTCAATTGAATTGACAAAGTTCAACACTGTTATTTCAGCAATGAACAATAATAATAATAAAATAAAAACACAAGTAAAAGTCATTTTTCTTATTGGTATGATTGAATTGGATCATCAAATGCCAGCAGCAAAGACATCGGTTAATAAAGTAAGAATAAATACATGTATGCTATTTGTTTTATTTGACATAATTAATTTTTGCTGATTTTCTAAATATTTCGAGTTTGCATTTCACTGTTTTTATTCATTTTAAGGAATACTGAATCTGTTTTTGTGCAAGTGAGATGAGTAAATGCATGCTCACATTATTGTAGTCTACAATAAGCACCATGTTTACAGAATGCACACAAGTAATCTGATTACATAACTCGTGTTACTTGTAATGCATACCCACAACATAGCTGTAGACTATTTGGTTAATTTAATGTTGATTGTGCTGTTTTTACTTTATTAAAGATGAATATTAGCTACCCCTTCATGTCTTCAGTCGCTTCATTTCAGATTTTGTATGTGAAGGGTATTTGGTGGATCTTGAAGATAAAACAATTATAGACCTATTTATGTATCTTTTAAAAAGTTCACAATACTCTCACTGATTTGTGAATAATATGCTTGATTTTTTGTTTGTGAATAAAAAAGCGGGCGATATTATGAAATGGAAATGAGGCGGAAGCTGTTAAATTACTCCAGCCATGGGAATTGATGCATGAGTAATAAAATTTGAAAAGTTTTTGCAACTGCTCCTAGTTAGTGTCTCCTTAGTTGTCCTCCTCTCCTTTATATATTTATTTGTTTTTACATTTCGTTTCAAATTAAGGTCTGGCTGCCTAGGCCTATGTTTAAAGTATAAAGACAAAAACAGATGCTATCCACCTTATTTTTCAACACGGAAGTACTTTTTTTTTTACTGTGACTGTGAGAGACTTATTAGCCGCTATGGGAACGAGAAGAATATATCAAAGTGCAGTCAACTGTAAAACTGTTTGCACTACAAACCAGCGAGTTTATTATTAAGGCAATAGGCTACATTCAAAAATAATATGGTAAGAAATACCAGTTCGCAATATCAACCAGCATAAATAGCTGTTTTGTACAGCTAAAAAGAAGCAAATGAAACCGGAAGCCAGACATTAAAATTAAATGGTTGCGCCGCTCTTACCTGAAAAATAAGCTGAATGAGTAGAAATCTGCACACTTTTAACATATTATTTTAAACACCATTCATTTTAAACATCATCAAAAGCTTCCAAGTTTGATGTATCCTCAAATATAAATTAGCCTAGCCTACTTCTGCATTATAAAACAGTAAAAACCCATTGTAACAAAGCAAAGGTATGGAGGAATCTCAGGGACAGAGTTTCCTCCCTCTCCAAAAAAGCAAAAGTTTCTCTCCTCTTTTTAACTTTGAGGGAGCTGATTATTCCTATAGTGATTCCCGAACCCCCGCTGAGTGCAGCACCTCTACAGCCATTAACATTTTGACATGTTTGATCAATCATTCAGACAACAAAAGAAAAAAAGAAATAATGAAGTAAAGATTATTAGCCTGGATGCATTCTCTGTATTTGATCAGCGCAGTGCTGTTAGATCAAAGCATCGCACAAAGTGTGGAGAGACAGCACCATAACACAAAAGTGTGCTTCCTCAACTGAAAAAAGATAAACATTATGCAGAGAGCAACCCCTCTGAGGTTTAAATGAACATTTCTGACTCCAGCAGAGCTGAAGTAGGTCAGTATTTGGGATTCCTTGTTAAAACTTGACAAGTGAACATTTTTCCAAGATGCCGAGACGTAGCCAAGGCAAGCCCATAGGCGGATTAACAGTTCACACCCAAGCACCTTACACAGTTTATAGATTAACATGACGGTACAAGCTAGTCGATGAGATGAATAAACGTAACTCCACAACAACTAAGTTACATATATGTATCCACTAACCATTCAGAAACGTCCTTAGTCTAACAGTTGAAGCCTCTTCCTGAGTCTCTCCATCTGTGTCTGACTCTGGTTCAAAACATGCAAGTCCGCACTACGCACTGGGTAAGTTTTTTAAAAATGAAAAAGCCCCAAGATCTATGCTAAATTAATTTAACATATGTTTGTGATGCCCTTTATTTTTAAGTTTCTTTTGTTTTTTTGTTTATTTATTTTTATTTAAATTAGTGTTGTGTTTCAAGTTACTATACTTACAAAATGTGTCAAAGAAATGTGTCAAGAACTTGATATTGACTTCTGTAATTTTGAAAATTCATAAAAAAAAGTTTAAAAAAAAAATACGGTATTATTGACATTTTGCCTGAGAGAAATGAGTCATTTTTAACTCAATGAGTTAAATTGTTGCTGTATCCGAAGCACGTGTGAGGATCGGCCGTCTTCTGATTCCGAACAGGGAGGGGAGCAGCTCATTTGCACACAAAAACGGAGCGTTTTCCCTCACACCCAAAAAGGGGCAACAAGTAGCGGCTACCGTAGATGCAACATGCATTTGAAAACGCGATGCGCTGGAGAGCACAATTCGTTCGAATGCAAAATACAATTTCACCGCTAGATGGGAGTAATTATTACTTAATGTCCCTTTAATATGCATAGGGAATAAAACACCACTCAAATAATCTTGTCTTTTAAACAAGTGTGTTAAATGTAGAATTGCAAAAAAGAAGAAGAGAAAAGTCGCCTAATATGACTGTTAGTTCAGTAGCTAACAGTTCACTAGTTTATAACTAGTAAATATACAGGTTATAACTAGTGAACACAGGTTTATACAGGTTGCCTCCTACTGCTTCGACAGAATCATTCGTTAACAATAAATAGAAACACAACTGGAGTTAAATGACTAAATTAAACAAACAGAATTGACTTTATGCACAGCTGCACTACTTCCTGAACTTAAGCCAGCTCCTTTATTTCCTGTCTTACATTATTGGACACACTGATTAATCCAGGTGTGTCTGATTATTGTTGCTATGACTAATGAGGTCAGGCACACCTGAATTAATCAGTGTGTCCAATAATGTAAGACAGGAAATAAAGGAGCTGGCTTAAGTTCAGGAAGTAGTGCAGCTGTGCATAAAGTCAATTGACCTCCTGTGGTTTGGGAAAATTAGTTGCTAGTGTTTCAGTGTCACATAATCAGCGTTCTACTGAGTGTTTTTTCCCTACCTCATCTCAATTTCCTTTTCAAGTACATCTATAATTGCAAACATTAGACAGGTGCTTTTACAGTAGGATATAGCACTTCACTCGTGTTTATGGTTTATTTGGATCGACTTGCACCTTATTGTGTTATTGGTAGCCTAATGCATTATTGTTTTTTGATGGTGTTGTTGTGTTTCTATCAGATTGTAATTTGTGTGATTTTCATTTGAATGTTTTCGCTAGCCTATTTGACAGGTAGTCCGATGAGGTTGTTTTTGCACTGCTGTGCTGTGCAATTTAACTAAGGATAAAAGATTTCCCCTTACCTGTGCTGCCCCTTGGTGGTAATACGTGGTATTGCAATAAATTTATAAAATTAGGTGGCGAGTGGAGAAATTTAGTCTGTGGGCTTTGCATATTTATTCATTTTTAGAAATCTACATTGATTAAAAACCTGGCATTCAAAACCATTTAAGTTTTATACTTATTATCATTATTATTTTGGAAAAACGTTCCCATACATTCTAAGAAAGTAAAAGATTCGTGTTTTTTTCCTTCCTTTAATTAGATATTGTGGCAACACTTTGCAATAAGATTCCATTTGTTAACAAACTAACAATAAAAAAAAAATACTTAGCATTTTTTAATCTTAGTTAATGTTAATTTCAACTTTTACTAGTAAGTACATTATTAAAATCAAAAGTTGTATCAGTTAATATTATTTAGTGGACTTGAGCTAACATTGAACTAACACTGAACAGTTGTACTTTTATTAACTAACATTAATAAAGATGAATAAGTACTGTAACAAATGTATTGATCGTTTTTAGAAAATTATTGTAAAGTGTTTTTTTGTAAACTGATGAGAAGATATAGGGTTAGCCTATAACTGAAATATTAGACTATTATTTCATTAATACCAGTGTCCACATGAAATGATCACGGGTCGCATTTGCACAGGCAGCACATCATGACAATAAACAAACAGGGTCAGTCAAAAGCTGTAATATTGTTTATTAAATATTGCATAATGAGGCAATCACAGCAGTAAATAGTGTTTTAAATTCATTGTAATTGTAACAGCACTGCAAATAAACAAAAACAAACCAAAAAAAAAAAAAAATTCAAAATTCGCCTCTGCATACAGACCACAAAGTAATAATTAAACATTACACATCTCAGGTGTCATCTCACACTCTTCAATCAATCATGTGATTGCGGTAAAGAACTCAGTAATTGTCTTGTGTGACACACTTGGGCCAAAATGGTACTCTTTAAACGTCCTTAAAAAGTAACATTTTTACCTCAAGGCAAAATAATAATAATAATAATAATAATAAAATGAGGCACAGTTCAATGAAGCCTTGAGACAGAAAGGCATTTCAATCCCAACAGTGTCAGAATCACTCGTTCATTCATATGAGACGGCCTGTGTTACGCAAGTCTCTGTGCTTTCCTAATATTCTTCATTTAATATAAACTGTAATATTTTTAGAGGTTGCTGTAACTTCAATCACTTTCATTCATTTATACTTTACATATTTACAACTTAGAATAGGAAAACTGTGTGTGAATTTCAACTTTGTTCACATCCAAGTTAAAAGTTTCACAGAGCACTACATTCAGATATGCTACGCTATTATATAACGGTTCAAAAGGCCAAAACATATATCTTCGAGTTCATATTCCATATAGAGATCGCATCTATTTTAATTCCTCATCGATCTTCTATGTGATTACTTCTTGACAAAAGTTTTAGCAACAGCCACTGGTTTAAAAAATAAAAAAGATGTCATCTAGATACTTTAAATTATACTCATTTCTGTCCAAATGACCTTTTCCTAATTCTTGTTTTGACGGAAGGCTGGTAAAGCGAGTCGCAGACGAGACGACCCTCATGCTCTCTAGCAGCACGTTCTCTGGCATTAAATGGAATGGACCGTATAAAACTAAAGGGGAGATTCAAAAAGACACCATTTTCATCAGAAGAACAAATTCAAACCTATATCTTCAAATTTGCCGTTCCACTTCTTAAACGGAAGCAAAAGCTAGTCTACAACCTGGAGTAGATGTGAACTGTATACATTCAGTTAAGGAAGACCACAAGCTAATGAAATGAACACAACGGTCCACATGTAACGTGGCATCCTCTACTGTGAATGGCACTTTGAAAATGAGGTACGGCAATCTTATATATGGATCATCCATTCCCAACACGCAACCATTTTACCTGTCATAAATGTCACTGTCAAATGGTACCTGGGTTAAGATGTTATCGAGGCTCATGTTAATGGAGGTAAATACTGCGCCTCAGACTCAAAATACACTCTTCAGAACAACCAATTCAAAGTCAAAATGGATGACTGAAAGAGAAAAATATGCATCACTCAAGCAAATAAATATTGTACATTTTGAGTCAAAGCATCAAAATAAGTTCTGATCCGTTTAGTGGGGTTTAGCTGTATCCCTTCACCTCACTACGAAGCGTTCAAACAAAGCTTGTTTCTTTTTCGCTACTACCAATTAAAAAGCTTGTTAGATCAGGAGTTTCTTGAGTTGGTCACTCAATCGTAATTTTATTACCAGAAATGTTGGTAACACTTTACAATAAGGTATCATTTGTTAACAAATGATATGATAAACAATACTTCAGCGGAATTAATTAACCTTAGTTAATGTTCATTTCTACATTACACCAATGCATTATTAAAATCAAAAGTTGTATCTGTTAACATTAGTTAATGCAATGTGAATTAACACGAACAAACAAAGAACATTAATAAATACTGAAAAAATATATTGCTCAGTTAGTTCATGTTAACTAATGCATTAACTAATGTTAACTAATTAGAGCTTATTGTAAAATGTAAAAAATCTGAAAGTACAGTAAGTGCTGTCAAGATATCCTCCCGAACACGACTAACACTAACCTTAACATTTACATCATTTTGATGTCTACAAATGGCTTTTCAAAGACTAATGTTGCTGTCTCATCGATTAAGCCCTCATTGGAATAGAAACTGAAATCATACTCTTTATAAGAGTGCTTCATAAATCAGCATTTCTTTTTAAACGTAACGGGAGTGTAAATGGTAATATAAACACTTTTTTTTAAATGGCTAAACCTAACTTTTAGGATCCTTTCACCTTTTCACAGACCTGTAACCCTTAATACAGACACCTTCGGGTGCTTTCAATAAACTGTCGTCTCTCACTGCCATACTGAAAGGCCATCAAACGTTTATAGCAAAAATAAATAGTAGAATCTCATGTTTTTCAGTAATGTCAGGTATGTGATGAAGTTAAAGTATTTTGCGCTGTACTTAAGTACAATTCGCAGCTGTAAACTTAAACACCTTTTCCCAGTCTGATATTATATATTAATGGCTTTTAGCATTTTCAAAAACAATGTGAAAAAAAAAAATGGTAAAGACCTTAATTCTTCCTTTAAATCCCTCAGTGATTCAACAAATGCTGCCACTGTAGTACAGCTTCACTGACATGCCGCACACCTTACTGATCACATACCTGGACATTCATCTGGGAAAGACCAAATTGTGGAGGGGAGGAAAAGTCTTAGTTTGACATCAACAGGTACAGTGTCCCAACCAGATCAGGATGCTTAAGCATAGTGCTAGAATCTCTTCATATAAACCATAATTTCTTTAACTGTATCATGTCACAAATTAACAGCTTTCACATAATTTCCTGGGAACGTGCCGAACTGTTTCGTCCTCTTAGATGTACCTGCACAGAGAAACCAATACATGCATAAGAGTCTGGATACAAATAAAAGGAAAACTCCAGAACAACGGAGCTCTGAAACACTAGCTGAGAATAGACTGATTTAGTAGCGCTGTAGTTTTGTATATATGGATTTAGGATGAGAGAGATGACTTTATGGAGAATCAACACATTGATCAATAACACATACCCACAAACCAGCCATCATCGCATTTCTCCATGACATTGACCAGGTCTCCTTCCTGTAGCTCCAGCTCATCTTCATTCTGAGGCATATAATTGTACAGAGCCTGAAATCTACACAACAACACAAAAAATCATTACACATGGAAGAGGAAGCGACTGCACAAATCACATTGTACTGACTAAGTGAAAAAACGTATTTCAGTTCAGTTTAAATGGAAATAAAGTTAATGGCCTTAAAATAAAAGCACTACACACGATTTTGTCTGTCTGACACAATTATATATGTCACACTGCACATCTGGCAGAGCACCATAGTTAGGGTTCAGTGTGCCTGCAGTCAGTCACCCTCCACAGTAACATGAAATACAGTTATTGTGTATTGTATTGTGTTTGTACTGTATGAAAGCTTCATAGCTTCTTATCAATATGGAAAAGTGGATCGGCTTGCTTTGTGCAAATGTTTTTTATTGAAAACAACATTGACATATACTGTGTTCAATTTCACACTAACATTCTCACTTGGAGCAAATAATCTCTCAATGTAACACTGCCCATTAATAAAAGGGTGAAAGAAATACTGACGAGGTCCTGATATTGACGATGGGGCGGAGAATTCGCATCAGGTGTGTGTGTGTGTGTGTGTGTGTTTGGCCATCAAGTGGTATTTCAGACTGGACGTGCTGCGATGATGATAGCTCAGTTCACAACGACAAAACACACAGATCACTTTGGTCTTGTCAATGGAACCATTTGGCAACTTTTTAAAAGTAAACTTTCCATTCAGAATCTTATTGGCATCCATTTCGGCGTCTCGTGCTCGTCATCCACTCAAAGCGTAACGTTAACCAACTATTTGGCCGGCTCGCAAAACCAAACAAGTGTGTGCGGCGCGCCTGTTGTTTTGTTTCCGGTCTAGCTAGATCCACTTGCGCTTTGGTCGACGAAGCAACAAAACGCGCATGCCGCATCCTGTTGCAAAAGCATGTGAAAAAAACGACAAAGTTTGCTTGGCCAAAAAGACCGTTAATCGCGCGATAAAAAAATTGACGCCGTTAAAATGGGTTTGCGTTAACGCCGTTAATAACGCGTTTAACTGACAGCCCTAATATATATATATACACATATACACACACTGTAAATACAGTTGTGTACAATTTTCAAGCTTTCTATTCCTCAAAGTATCCTGAAAAAGTTTTTTGTACACAACTGTTTTCAACATTAATAATAAATGTTTCTTGAGCAGCAAATCAGCATATTAGAATGATTTATGAAGGATCATGTAGACCATGATTTATGAAGACTGGAGTAATGATGCTGAAAATTCAGCTTTGCCATCACAGGAATAAATTACATTTAAAAAAGATTCAAATAGAAAACAGTTATTTTAAATTGTAAAAAAAATTGCGCAATATTATTGTTTTTGCCATATTTTACATCAAAGAAATGCAGCCTTGGTGAACAGAAGAGACTTCGAAAACATAAAAAAATCAAAAGTGACAGTAAATAATGCTACCGAAGACTTCTATTTCAAATAGATGCTGAACTTTCCATTTATCACAGAATCCTGAAAAAAATCCCAAAGACAGGAGTAATGACTGCTGAAAAAATTCAGCTTTGCCATCACAGGAATAAATTACATATAAAATATATTAAAAGGAAAAACCGGTATTTTAAAATGTAATACCATTTCACAATATTTCTGTTTTTACTGTATTTATGATCAAATAAATGCAGCCTTGGTGAGCATAGTACAATTATTTGAGAGAATTGTATTCTTTCAATGGGAGATTGAAATGAACATCAAGTACTTTGAAGACTATAATACTTAACGTTTAGCATCATTCAAAACTCAGTGTTATGCATCTGTAAATATGGTTTCATAGTGCAGTCATGTAAGGGATGTCCTGCCTATTTTTTTTAAAAAGCACAGGTGCATCCACACAGAAATACACCGTGGTACTTTAGATCATACTTACATCCCACAGCTCATGCGTCCAGGCTCAGGACTGCTGCTCTGGGACAGGGGTTGCTGGGAAATGATGAGAGAGTGTTTACTGGGAGGAGGCAGGAGTCGGTGGGCGGAGTCTATGGGACGTGACAAAGTGCTGCAGTACCTCACTGAGGTCTCTGCAATATTCATGATCTCATTACACACTGCCTCCTATTGGTGGAAGTGGGTCGGCACAAGATGTGGCCACAAACCAGGAGGTAGGGTCAGTCATTCAGATGGAAAATTGAGTTTGAGGAAGGGGCAGTGTGGTTAGAGAAGATAGTAACAGGACAGAAAGGAGGGAATGTCCATTAATGCCAGGAAAGCCAGAAGGGATGGTAGTGTCCAGAGGATAAGCATGGAAGAGTGAGACAACAGAGTGAGTGCATGTGGAAGGAGTGAAACATACGCCACAATCATATAGGACAGGTTTACTTGCAGGGTACAGAGATGTCATGCATTATGTGGGTGAGTTTCAGGATTAGATTTCACAGAAAATAAAACATTGAGGTGAGCCTAATGATTGACTGTGATGCATCTCATAAGGATCTGATAATATGAAACTGCTCATATTCACCATTCATAATCAATACAAATGACATTAAAAAAAAGTATGGAGCAGTATGTGCATCTAAGAGTAATTATAATGTCATGAAAATTAATTTACCGTAAATGAATTGGCATTCATGTTGTTGTCTTGGATGTCAAACAGCATGACAGGACTTCTTGAAGATCGCCCGTAATATTCTACATCATTTCTTAATGGCTGTGGGGGAAAAAAGAACATGAATGAAATAATCTGCCTCTTTTTAAAACATGTTTAAAACATGCACAACGGTTCATGTTCATCCCTGAGGTCTGGGTTCAAGTTTGAAACAAGTATGCACAAGCAACAGTACAGTTGGCATTTGATCAGTCCATTTCTATTTTCCTCTGTGCAGAGGACGGCAGCACAACCGTACAGTACATCAAACTCATAATGAACGGGAAAGAGACTGTGAGTTAGTAGCAGTCACCACATTTCCTATAAAACATCAAACAATCATTAAAACAGTGTCACGTCATGCTGGGATGCTCCTTCTATAATTCTAAACGTGTAACACTACCATTCAAAAGTTTGGGGAATTGGTAAGATTTTTTTTATGTTTTTGAAATAAGTCTCTTGCTGCATTTATTTGATCAATACAGTGAACACTGTAATACTTTTATATATACAACAATATATATCTTACAATTTAAAATAAATCTTTAAAATGTAATTTATTCCTGTGATAACGAAGCTGAATTTTCAGCATCATTGCTCCAGTCTTCAGTGTCACATGATCCTTCAGAAATCATTCTAATATGCTGATTTAGTGCTCAAGAAATATTCATTATTATTATCAATGTTAAAAACAGCTGTGCTTGATCATGATACAATCCATGACACTTTTTTCAGGATTTGTTGAATAGAAAATAAAAGAACTGAATTTATTTGAAATAGAAATCTTCTGTAACCATGTAAAAGGTTTTGTGTCCTTGCTCAATAAAAGTGTTAATGTCTTTAAAAAATAAAGTCTCCCCAAAATTTTGAATGGTACTTTAAACATAACTTTGTATAACCCAACACATATTTTCACTTGAACATAGATAAAAAACTGGAATTCTTCAAGCAGTTACATAGAATTAACCAAATACTATTAATATAAATTAGGGCTGCAATTAATCACATATATCAATATTTGCTAAGAAAAACCTCTAAATAAATCACCAAATAGAGTATTATTTATTTTATCATCAATGAATATAACACTTTCACTGGCCTACAGTCCACAGCAATGCATCCTTCTAAGTGTAGGGAGGCAAATTCTTTTTTTATTTAATTTATTTTACTAAATTAACAAGTTAGATTGACTGTCTTAATAAATCTGTTATTTTTTACATTTCTCTCTTAAATTTTCATTAATTTCAACGTGCCGTATGGGTCTGACAGGGTAATCAAGTCGGTATACACACTGTTATCTCTAAATTTGTATCATACATGCATCATTTATCAACAACCAAGCTTCGTGCTAATCATGATAGAGGTTCATGCAGCAGTTTCTTTTTTAACTGTGTTTCTCTCAACAGTGTAAAAAGCCTCAAAGGTATAACTCAATAGCATAATCAGATGGGTCAGATATTGTCCCCTATTGCAGCCTGCTAGATCTATAACTCGTGCCAATGGAAACGGAACTTAGTCATCTTATGATGGGCACCTTGAACAAACACACCACACCATGCAGAAAGATACCTCTGCTGGGCTATAGTTCCTGCTGTAAGGAGCCTTGCGGAGGCTGCCAGCCCTGTCTATTTCAGACCCATCCCCTTCCTGAAACTCCTGATCCAGCCTGTGGCCCCTAGTAAGCCAACCCTCAAGCCCTGCACCCCCACAGGGACTCAGGCTGCGGGAGAGGCGGGGAGATGGTGGAGAAAGAAGGAAGTCCTCGCTTTGAGGTGGAGTGAAGGTGAGGAACGGGGTGGCCGAGCAGGGCCGGGGTGGATAGGGCGGGGGTAAAGGAGACGAGGAAGGAGAGGCCATGGGGGAGAGGCAGTAGGGGCTGCCGCTGATGGGAGGCACAGGACTGGCTGACATGGAGGGGGGCAGATATTCGCCCAAGCGGTAGGAAGTGCTTGGCAGAGGGGGGAGGGGCGGAGTGGGGGCGGCTGGGGGGCTGCTGCTGGCTCCGCCCACAGTGAGAGAAATCCACTCGTTGGAGATGGCATGGACCTCGGGGGAGATCGAGCGGCGGGGAGACCGGGGCAGAGGAAGAGGGGAGGTGGTGAGCCGATTACGAATGGGCTTTTTGGAGGGCAAGGCCGGGTGTCAGAAGGAATAATAGGAAACAATAAAGAGGAAGGAGGAAAGGGAGAGGTGAAATGATGAAAACAACTGTATGAGATAATCAATAAATAAAAAACAAACGGGAAAATGAAAGCGATTCACATAAGTTGAATAAAAATGGATTTTGTCAGGTCTTTACCTGTGGAGAGGCATTTGTGCTCCGATGAGGTGACTGGCTGAGAGGGGGATCAGGATAGTCCACTCCATTTTTCACTCGGGGTCTTTTGTGCACCTCTATGTAGGTGACTGGGAAGATGCCCTGCCGGTTAGTGCCAGAAACTTTGCCTTCATACCAGTTCTCATCTACTCTGCGAATTAATGTTATTCGCTCACCCTACAGGCAGACAAAAGATTTTGAATTAGCTCCTGCAGTCATAACATAGACAACAAAAACACACACATATTTATTTATTTTAAAATATGATTTTTTTTCCCCATTTTCTAACATTCACTTCCATAATCTCTATTATTAATTTACATGTAACAAAATCGGCAAAGCAAAGTCTGATGCAGACCTGCATATGTGAATCCACCTGCATCTATAATCATTTCGTTGATTAATTACTTGTATTCACTGCAGTTTTAGCATATTTTATTCTACTGGTTGATGACTTTTTTTTGTTCTTTTTTTTTGCAGTGTTTAAAAAACCTTTTCGGCAAACTTTTCCTTAAAACATTTTTTTTTTCTGTTTTATTTTTATTTTCTTCTTCTGAAAGGTTTTACTTGGCTTGGCTCATCTCACTTTTAAGAGCATTTGGCTTCACATTCAGCTCATAAGTACATAAAACAGGCTGCTAGACAATGAATGATTATTCCATATAAATAAAAAGCTAAATAAAACATATATGGTAATACTAATTTCTCTATCTCTTGTTGTTTGCATATCAACAGTGGTAAGTGTTGACCGCTGGACTAAAGCGCAAACTTCATTAAATTGCAGAAATAGCGTGAAGTACCTTTCTGAAAGACATTTCAACAACAGTGTCACCAGTGAAATTAAATCGAGCCATAGCCTCTCCATATTCCAACACCTGGACCGGAGCACTTTTTTGGGGCTGAGCCTTTTCTGTTGGCGGCAAGAGCTGGAAAAACACCATAACAGAAGTAAGACGTGTTACTTCACACCTGAAAACTCTTTTAGATACAAAAAAAAATCTAATACTAAATGATAAAAAGAATGTACCTCAACGTAGCTGCGTGGAAAAATCCCAACTCTTCCATGATGTTCTCCCTCAAACCAGTTCTGATCAACTTGCCGGTAGATGTATACAATATCTCCCTTTTGAAATGGTAGTTCCCTGATTAAGGGAAACGAATGTGGTTAGACTTGTATAATGTAGAACTCTACATGTCAAGAGACATGCTGATATTTACAAACACATGATGATCTCATTAGCATCCTTAGACCTGAATTGTGAGACACTTACTTTAAACTTTCTGCTCTGAAGTCAAATCGTGCCAAAGCAGGAGTTCTCTGCAGACAATAAGAGGCCATTAGCATCATTTCTACAGTAATGAATCTTTTATATCACAGCAACTCTCTTTGTCACTTAAAAAGAAAGTCGTTTGAAGCATAACGAGAGAAAATATGTCACCTCTATGGTTTTTCTCTTCTCTTTCTCATTAATAACCAGCAGGTCGCCGAAGCGGTCATTAGTAATGAACTGCTGATGAGTCACAACCAGCCCAGCGTGTCTCCGAGCAGCTGTATCTGCCTCTTCCTGCTCTCGCTTTAACCGTCTCTGCTCTTCCAGAATTTTCTTTAAAAAGAAACAGGCTTTTAATTCACTCATTATGCCTATTACAAGCTCACCACATTGTACAGCAGCAAAATAAGTCTCCAAAAAACATGCTTTAAAATCCACCATACAGTATGTCTGTTAAATTACTCATGACCAGAGGACCCATAGATCAGCACTTGTATGTATATTCAGAAGATTATATTATATTATATTATTTAAATATACAAATGAATAAATATTTATCTATTTTGTTAATGTTAATACATTAGGGATATACACGCATTTATTTTTTGTCTTATTCTCCAGTAAAAATATCTAAACAAATTTTTTTTGTTGTTTTATTAACAAACCTCAATAGTTTAGTGTTAGATATGCTTAAAAAACTATGTCCGTGGGGCAGAAAATGTAACTTATTTTAAGATATACTCTCTGAAAACAAGTCGTATTATAATTTTTCCTTCTCAAGTAAATTTATCTTGTTTTAAGGATGTTTATTTGTTCCTGGAAAACAATAAACATGGCAATTAAGAAAATGATTAGTTTGCAGTGTGAAGAAAATGTCAAAACAGACATGGCACCTCTTTATCTCCATAGCGTTTCCGGACAGTCTCATCTGGGTTCTCTCCATGATCCCCATGGCCTAATGGATGTGAGGAATCGGAGTCTGTTTGAAAAAACATAGGATTCACTTTCTGTTGCCAAAGTTACATAAAGTAAGAGTAAGAGCAATGATTCAAGTCAGTCTAGGATCAAGCATTCCACAACACTTCATATCTCTGAAATTTCTATTTATAGAGCATGTCAATGGGGATGATAGAGACATTCTGGAAACAACACAAATATAACAAAAGATGTTATATAAAATATATAAATAAAATTAAATGAACCTAAAATGGCTTACACATCTTACAGTTTAACATTAGAATAGTTTATGCATAAAACAAGTATTTTGAGATCTGCAGGATAAGCATAAGCCATGGTCAGTCAAAATAAAAAGTTGCATGCATCAAAACCTAACATCATGAAAAAGTATGGTAAAAATACACATTTTGACATTCCTTTCAAAAATGTCTAGGGAAATATGTATAATGCAGATTTAAAAAATAGAAAATTAAGTGACAACCACATAATAATAAACAAAACAAAAAAACATAATAGCCATTTGAATGCACTGGTCCTGATCCTCAAACATAAAAACCGACTCATGTTATTTTTACACTATTCTATGAAATTTGTCTTTTAATTTCAGAGCAAATCTGTGAAACACTTTGCAGGATGATGAAAGTTGTATGTGCCTGAAACTATTTGAAATGTCTGTTTAATGTACAAAATGCATCTGTTCAATAACATTTGAGCCCTGAAATATTTTCTCAAGCTGACAAGAAGCTTAATGACAAGTGGGTGAATCCTGCGCCAAAATTCCTCTCAGTTTCCAACTCTTATCATTATTCTATGGTAGCATGAAAACAGAACTTCTGGTATGTAGTAATACTTCATAATGAATTAATGGAATCTGGCTTTTACAAAAGTAACATTATTCTAAACCTGTATGACTCTCTTTCTTAAGTGGAACACAAAAGAGAATATTTTGAAAAGTGGTAACCATTGACTTGTATGGACAAAAAAAACAAAAACAAAAAAAAAACATTTCTCAAAAACTCTTCTTTTATGCTCCAAAGAAGAAATTTTAATGAATGACATGAGGGTGAGGAAATTGTGACATTTTTGGGTGAACTGTCCTTTAAAAATATTTAATAAACTTGAATAAACTTGTTTATACTGTATATATAAACTTGTTTTATATATACACATGATTATATATGTATATAATCTGACTGTAAGTCAATCATTTTATTTTATACCACTGTTTATGATTCGATTACATAATTCTCAATGTTTCATGGAATGCGTAGAAGATCATTCCCTCACAAAACAACTTAAGTGTGGTACCTTTGTTGTTTTGACTTAAATTTCAAATAAACTTTTGCTTAAAATTATGCATTAAAAATAAACAAATGAGAACTGCTTATACTTTATTGAAGAATGCCTTGAAATCCCTTTGGAACAACAATTTCAGAACCCAGGCAGCTGAAAGGTTCTGTCACTGTTGCACTTTTTACCAAGACTTTGATCTTTTTTTTTTAATATATATTTATGTCTGGTCGTAGTTATCTGGACAATGTATTACAAAGGCAATACAAAAATAATACTAAATGGCTGAAGTGAAAGTCTGAGAATAAAAAAAAAGTGAAAAAAACACTTAAACACAACACAACAGAAATATGCCAATGTGGTTACAAACCACACAAAGTTGGCCACACAGTGCACACGGAAGAAATGGAAAAAATAAAGTCACTCAGTGATGAGAGAAGAGCAGACAAAAGAGAGAAAGGCTGGAGGAAGATGAGTGATCACAGACATAGTCATGCCCGAACATGAGTGTGGACAATCTGACACTCATGACACTCTCAATATAGCCACCTTCAGAGTGATCTTTACTGGCTTCTGAGCCCTCCACATCCATGAGGTCATCCGAGTTGCACCCCTCACATGGAGAGCTCTCTCCGTTACTGAGCCTCTCCAGCACCTCCAAAGAGGACAGGCGTTGGGGAATCACAGGCTTCGGCCTGGCCAAGAAGAGGTCTCCGGCCACGGGCTTCATGGCGGAGAGAGCGCAAGTCTTTTTGGCCTGTTGACTGTGTAAGGACCTCCGTAAGGAGAAAGGGGCTGGTCCCATCAGAAGCAAGTTTCTTGGGGGAGCACATCTCTTCTCCTGCAGGGTGTTGGCCTGTTGCCGCTCGTGCCTGAGGATTGTGGTGAAACGTGTGTAGGAAGCCGGGCAGGAGCCTTTACACTTGCTTTGTTTGGTGTGGAAGGGGAAGTGATCATGGTGATGGTTACCTGTGGGTTCTGAAGTACAGCTGGAGGGCGTCTCTTTGGCAGCATCATGAATGCAACTGTTTTTTTCCTCCGATTTGCCCTCATTTTCCAAAGGTAAGTCAATTCTTGAGATGTTCAGGCACTCGTCTGACACAGAAGCTTCCTCTTTGGGTGTTTGGGCCTCTGTATTCATGGTTGAACAGTCCTCAGTATGTGCAGGCTCTGGCATGACTAGAGTCTCAGCTGACAGAGCGGTCTGGAGAAAGCAGGCCGGCGCAGGACTGTGGGAAGGACTTGGGCTACTAGGGAGAATGGGCATCGAGGCGGAGCGAGTGGGCGCAGAGTTCGAACCCTGAATGATACGCTCAAACTCCATCACCCGAAAAGTGACGGCATCCCGGGGGATGAACTCAGTCCTGTCCAGGGAAATGTCACCCCCCGGCTTCTCGAAAAAGGAAGCCAGGCAGCGGACACTACCGTTGGGGCTAGAGCCCAAGGAGCTCGGCCTCTGAATGTTATGCATGTTTCGATAGAGGGCAGAGAACTCAGCAGTGCTCCTCACAGATCCCACAACAGGTCCATTTTTATGAAGGTTCCTGCTCTCAGGTAAACCATTGCCCTTGCAAGCTGAATTTAACCTGTGATCGGCATTCTGCGTATCTCCATTCTGTGAGCCACAGGCCTCCGGATGCAGATCCTCGCAGCTGTGCGCTTTGGGCCGCTGTTGTGTCTGCTCGGTCCGTCTTTCCAGGCTCTCATCGGTAGAGGGCGATAACTTGGGCTTAAACTTGGAGGGAAGGATTTGAGGGATGCAGGCTTTGGTGGCTGACAAGGACTTTTTAGTCTTGTATTGAGAAGCTAGTGCATTAGTGACAAGAACTGAGTGAGTATTTAAAGAAGAGCAGGGTGAAATCATACAGCCATTCCCACCTTTATAATCCACTGGCAGGCATGCAGGGTAACAGAACAAAGAGTGCATTAGATTACACTTGCAACAAGCATGAACACAACAGTATCACACAACTGGCAAATAATGTAAAAAATGTTAAATTAATTACTAAATAAATACTCCAAATTAAATCACGGCAGTGCTTTAAATACTTATAAAACATCACTATTACAATGAAGCATGAAACTAAATATTCACTTTAATTTGCTAGTTTCATAATTTAACAGCTAAACTAAAAATATTAAATATAACTAATGTAATATATCTAAAACTAAACTTAATTACTTGTA
Organism: Tiaroga cobitis; assembly: GCA_030578255.1. Taxonomy (NCBI): domain Eukaryota; kingdom Metazoa; phylum Chordata; class Actinopteri; order Cypriniformes; family Leuciscidae; genus Tiaroga; species Tiaroga cobitis. The sequence continues at coordinate 31,297,984 of CM060603.1, forward strand.
CCAAAAAGAATATTATGTTTGGAATATTTTATTGTGGTAATTTAGATTCAAATCTATCAGTATTAAATAATGCAATTTTTAAAGAAGTCTAGGAGACTGTTTAAGTCATTAATAAATCATATAACAACTAAAATATTTTACTCCTGGCAAACTGCAAAACAAAACAAAAATATTCAATGAGTCCTGTGTGAGCAGAGTTTCAAATCCATAAATGCTAGTATATGCCTAGTTAAAAACAAAAGGAAGAAAATGTATTATTTCTGCTTTAACTTACAACTGACAATGAATCAAAATACTGTACCACTAAACCAATTGGAATGTCTCCTCCAATATGCATGTGACTCCTATGGTAATTCATGTGACCTGCTCAGTAACTCTTTTATGTTTAAAAAAACTGTTTTAAAGAGTCATATGCGCTGAAAGACAATGCATCTAAAATTTAGCATTTACTTGTGTTCTCACTTCCAATATGTTTTTTGGTCCAACCAAATGCACCATTTGTTTCCTATTGTGAAGGTTTGTCCAAATGTGCCGATATCCTTTTCTTTTTGATCTATCGCAGACTCCCCCAAACCGCTCCAAGACAGGCACTTACTCCCGTTGTGGTCATTAACTTATGTAAGCACTACAAGTCTTGGGAATTCTCACGAAAGAAACCTCTAGTGTGCTGTGAAGTTACCAGCTGCTATCCACAGGAATTACAGGCAGAATGTTAATAGATATTTACAGTATATTGCCAAAAATGCAGCAGGAACATGGTATAGATAGTAATGATTACTTAAAAGCAGGGGCGAAATAGGGAAACTCACATAATTTGGATTAAACAAAAGTTGCAATGTGCTTTAATGATTTCTTTATACTCAATGATGCATTTAGAAACATAACTTTATGAAGTCACAACAAGATACACTGCATTGTATATTCTGTATGCAAAACATGTTGTCTTAGAAAGTCAAGAGTTAAAAAAAGATCTTCACACAGTGGTCAACAAAGGCTCTGTCTAAACATGTGGGTCATGTTAACTATTAACGGATACAGTCATCATCCTCAACCCTTGTGCGTTCCACTTTCCACCCCCTGCCGACACGAGCGGCCCATCCTCCGGGTCAAATGTGCTAACATTCCATTCATGACCTCACTCTGACAGCTGACCCCTCATACCTGACCACCCCTGAACATGCTGCATGTTTATCTCCTCTTCAGGGTGAGTGTCCACCATCAGATCCCCCTATTAATCTCCACGCCCACCCCCTTTCCTTACTGTCCACACCATGGCCCACTTCTAAAGCAGTTGGACACCCAACTGAGCTGAACCTCATGTGCCCATTCTGTCTAACAGGCCGGCGTCGAGTGAATGACTAAAGGTCAAACCGGACATCTGTTAAGTGTCAACTGTGAAAAATGGCCAGCTTTAACGAAACACAGAAAGACAAATGAGCTGTGTTATTTGTGTGGTATTGTGAAGGAAGGAATGTAGAAAATGCTGATGAAGAGGGCTCAACGGGCAACAAATGGGCCAGCTTTACAATAATCTAGTATGATTTTAATCTTATTTCAATTAGAAATCCTTAAACCAAAATCATTTCAAACCTGAATTAAACTTATTTAAAAACAGAGTGGAATCCTACCTTTAGAGGAAGTGCTAGGTTGGCGCTTGTTAAGCGCTCTCAGGCCCTGCAGTGGGATGTCGCCGCCCTCCAGGACACTCTTGTAAGTGTGTCGATCACATTCTGGAGCTGCCTGCCCGCTGGGAGACAAGCTGTCCTTCTCTGCTTCACTGTCGTCTGGTTTACAGGTCGAGCTGGGCACAAATAGAGATATGAGGATGTGACTTAAATAAATCATCATATTCACGCGACATGTCTGAACAGAATTCTAGTGTCGTGTTTTTATGAAAATAAATTTATTTTTATTAAAAGCAGATATAGGAAACATAAAATACTATGGAAAAACAATACTATAGAAAATACTTTGCCTTGGAATACTTTTAAAAACTGTAAATTGAAGATTTATTGAGCACTCTAACTAAACCTGCTCATACTTTTGAAATATCTGGTGGAAAAAGTGTTTATTTTTGTTATTATTTTTATATGCTTTAAAGTGATATATATATTTACATGATTTTACTAATTACAAAAAAAAGAATGAATACATGATTAAAAAACATTAAATATATAAATATACAATTTACTTTTAATGTTGCCAAACTATTTAAAACTTCAGTGTGCCAGCTAGTGTTTGCTCTTTGATATAGATGGGACAGCGCCAGCTGCTCTGGCCCTTATCAGAACATTCCTCAGAGGCCTGTGTGGCATCCTTTAAAAAAAACATGCTTGAAGATTTCCACATGTAGCCGTTAGTCATATAAACCTAAAGTATGTGCTTACATGAAAGTAAGTTGTTCTTTAAGGATGCACACCTTTAATAAGTTGTCTTTTGTTAGGTCTCCCCATATAATGAGCTGTAGTCTATGTTGGTATAGGAAAAATTTAAGTATATCATGCTTGCTTATCATTATGACTCTTTGCTGTAAGCAATAAAGCGCTAATATTGAGTCCAGTAAGGCCATGCTATGTTTTCAGCAGACTATTCTCTGCTAAAAAACAAAAATGCATGATGGTCTTAGTTGTTTTAAATTGGTCTAGCTGGTCTGACCAGCTTACAAGTGCCCAAAACCCCAAACCAGCCCAGCCTGACCAGAATGAGACTGTTTTTCCAACAGGGTTAACACAACAGACTCCATTTATCCATGACAAGGATTTTAAAAGCACAGACAATGGTCCTATACATCGGCAGCTCTTTTTCGGAGGGAATCATATTAACAGTTACAGTTATGGGCCGTAACAGCCAACACAACAATAAAATCTTAAGGGCCTTAGCATACTTTCCTACTTTTTTATAGTTGGAAACAATATAATACCCATTATTCAACAAAAATTATGTGTGTATACAAGACACTGTTCTTGTGACTCCAGCTTTATGAATTATTCCATTATACTGTACACTTAATAAAGTCCCCAAGAATGACATGACCCTCGGGATGCATGGGATGCTTTCCGCTGGAGAAGTGAGAAGAAGTAAGCACACGTCATTCCAGATGCCACTGGCACCAAACTCAGCAACCTGAGCAGCTGCCTGACAACTGCTGGAGCGGAGATGGTCATACCAGATTTATCTGACCATCAGTAAAGCTGAAGTATTTTCATGCTGTTCAGCTCCTTTTCAAGGATCTGTTAGCCATAAGGCAAAACTATGTTTCTCTCAGGATTACACTTACACAGGGTTTGTCTCTCAGACATTCCTCAAGTCATGAGAGCATATTTTTGGTTTAGTGTTTTGGCTGAACACTAGTTGGCCTCCTGGTTTATCACTAAACCATGTGGCTTTTGATAAAACAATAAACACCACATCCAAACATCACAAAGATCCTCACACCAAAGTGAAGACCGCTAGGCTAAAAGATGCCACGGATGCTTAAGAGAGATGTAAATACCACAAAAGATTCATTCATTTGTATGTTTTACTGTTACATTTTTGCCAAAGGAAGCATGGACATTTTTTTAAACTGATTTAACTAATGAATAAGTTTATTTACTGTTTAAAAATTTAGTTATGTTAAAGACTGCTTTTAAAGAAAGCTTACATGACATTAAATTGATTCTATTTTTGTTGCGCATGCTTTAGATGATACTGATCAGATGTTTTTCTGAATCAAAATAATACAAAATAAATAAATGTGTTTTTTTTTTATTCTTCTATGCGTATATTTCTCCCTGTTCTAGCTTGTACTATTCTGGACAGTGTTTGAAACTTTGTATCATATTGGCTCCTTAAGAAGAATCGCTTGTTGTATTCCTTATTATTTGCTTTGGATAAAAGTATCTGCTAAATCAATACATGTAAGTTAATAAATGTTTTCTTTGTAAATTATATATATATATATATATATATATATATATATATATATATATATATATATAACTCATATAATTAAAAAAATTAATCAAGTTAATAAATGAAAAAAAATGTGTTCAAATGTAAATGTCTTCAAATTTAAAGACATAATATGACTGTTATGTCAGTATTGTGAAGGCATGATCACGTAAATGCCACAGTGAAAGCTGTCAGTAAAAAAATGACACTTTACTGTGTGCTTCACAAACAGCACATTACAATTTGGGGGATTTCTGCTAACAGAATGGGTGGATGTTCGAGGTCTCTTATCTCTCTTAAAAAGACATCCAGGCTTTATTTTCAGACACTAGTTTCAGCACGAAACAAATCATCACACCATCCGTGGCCTCTCCTCCACGAACGCACGCACACATGCTTACAAACATACATCACACGAACGCCTACACTGGACAGCCTGCATTGCAAATGGTCGTTCAGGAAACAGAAGAAGGAAACGAGGGAAATCTCCAGAGCCCCGTGACAGCTCTGCCTGAGAATAGATGGCTGGAGAGCAAGACAGGCACACAAACACACCCACATACAACAAGGCATACACCATCAGAAAATGGTGGAATGGAACATTTGTGAGGGGAAAAAGAAGCATGGACTTACTATTGCTGGAGGTCGGAAGATGTTTCCAATGGGCTGAAAGAGGGGGCACTCTGCAACAAACCAAACAAAGAAGTCATTGATAGCTCCAAAGGCTTGACTCTCTGGCAGCTGGAAAGGGAGAAGGCGCATTAGTCAGTCAGGCTTGCGAACGTCTGCCGTGTCCAAAGCTCTGAAACTCTTAAGTCCTCTGGACGAAGCGTAGCGTGGAGAAGTAAGCAAGTATTTTGGCCTGCATGCAAGTTAGGGGGGAAAACAAGCGACTGGGAGCGAGGGGTGGGATTAGCAGGGGCTGTGAGGGGCGCCCATTTTGGGAGGGGGCTGTCAGCGCTTCCACCAATCAGCTGCTGTCTCTCACCGAGGCTCTCTTTTGTCTTCTATTGAGTCACTCTCATTACTGGCCGGCCAGACAGGGAGACAATTAACCAGCTGGTGCGGGAAGTGGGCCAAATTACATGGGCAGACACAGACACACAAACACATACACATACACACACACACAAACGGATTTACACACATATATTAAGAATATCATGAGCATCGGATCGGACATGCTGTACAAAATCACAGGACTGATATTATTAGTACGTCAAAGGAAGTTCACATAACGTGCGTCCAGTGCTGGGTAGTAACTGATTACATGTAATCTGGATTATGTAATCAGATTCCAAAAAGGAAGTCTTTCTAATTATAGTACATTTTTTATCTTTTAATCACATTAAAGTTAGCTTTTAATGAATTATATGATTTTAAGGGATTTTAAGGTATTATTTCATTTTAACAACACATTCACTCACATGTTCTCACTATGCAGGAAAACAAATGAAGTTTCTAGTGTCCGGGTATTGTTTTTATTTTTTTAAAGTAATTATGTTTTCATTAAGCTTACATTTTTATTATTTAATTAATTAGATGTCCACTTAACTCGCGTACCTACTGCAGTTCCTTCACAACCCCAGTTTGGGAAACCCTGACATTTAATGCACTTAATGTTTTTGATAATAAAGAATAGAATACATTTTCTTTCTCTTTGTATTTTTTTTTATATCAATGCGGTGCACAATAATCTAATTAAAATTGATGTGATAAATGAGTTAGGTCAAAAGTAACCTAAAAGTAATAAAAAAGTACTCAGATTAGATTACATAAAATATGTAATCCAATAGATTTCGTAACTAATTACCAATTTTCATCATGTAATTTGTAATCAGTAACAGACTACAATTTGTAAGTAAATACCCAGCACTGTATGCATTGACTCAATAAGGAGCTGTTATTGCCAGGCAGCAACTCCCGACGGCAGATCAGAAAGAGCCATTCACTGCGACGGCTTGTACCCCCCTTACATTTGGAATGGTTTAGAGAAGTTTAATTTTAGGCTGCTGTTTCTGTTGCTTTTCCCAAAGTGCACGTCACAGATGGTAAAAATAGCATGACAGCACACCTCCAAAGGAAAAAAAAAAACAAGTGGTGTTTGCAAATACGATTGCACAATCCCAGCCTGCTGCTGTCCCTTTAGAGGTATGCCACATGCGTGCCAGCACCCCACGGCCCCCTCTTCTGACCGACAGAAGAAAAGTTCAGTTCCTGACCGCAACATGCTCATCCCATTGGTTGCTGGGTAAAGAGGATCACGAATAACCTTCGCGAATGAATACAGGCTTTGTGTGAGTATATCGCTCTATTTATACAGCGTCATGTTCTAGAAGTTTTGTTTCCTGAGGAACACCCAGTGACATAAGCTGCTATTACGTCTGCAAAGCGACCTCTAGTATTTTTGTCCCTTTTTTCCATTCATACCATTTTTTCTCTCTCAAGAAAACAGCCGGCACAGCATCCCATGAGGCTTTCGCACGAGACTTGGCTCAGATGCGAAGAATAAGCAAACAGGAAGCATGCATGAAAGCCTTATCTGAAGTGCCACGCATCTTAATCTAAATACTTGTGACAGCCAGTACAATACCTTAGTGTGATGCAGCTGTTAAAATGAGGAGATAAAGTGAAATAATACAATGAATTTAGAACACTGTTGCTGACATTATAAAGTACAGGAAGCTTCATATACTATATCTGACAGCAGGAAAAAGTATATGGTGTAAAAAAGATTGTGTAAACAGACTAAAAAGAGGATTTTGTTATGTCTATCATTTACTGTCAGAGAGAAGGACTAAAGGGCCCTTGAGTTTACAGGAAATACACTTACAAACAGCCACCGCAGTAAAGTGAGATTTAAGCTGGGTATTTGAGATTCTTGACATGACCCATGGAGACGGTGGGTGAAAGTGACGTGCACAGTATGTCACAGAGGATACCGTTTCAAAGCCTTACGTTAAATGAAATGCCAACCAAAATAGAATTTCTCATATAAGGTGATTAACTTTAAAGGAAATTACATCTCAGTCTTAAAAGTAATAATGCTGAGACAGTATTCCTTGAGAATTTCCCATTGTCTCGTCTGGTACACGTCCATTTGTCACATCAGGGTATACAGGGTCTAATTTCAGCATTTAGGCCTATATGAACAATTAAAATACAACACTAAATTTGTTGAATTTAGACTGAATCCATCCTTTAAAAGGCACAGTTTTCCCAAAAATGACAATTCTGTCATTAAACCTGTCATTTTTTTTTTTCTGAAAAAAATAAAATAAAATAAAAGTAAAATAAAATAATCATCCAGGTTTGGAATGATAAGGCTGAGTAAATGGTGATTTTTGGGTGAACCGTCCCTTTAAGATAAGTCACAATGTGCTAAATGCTCTTCTTAAAGAGGCCACAATAAAGATCAAGAGATGTTTACCACAGTATTTCCTAGGATGTAAATTCCTTTCCCCTGATTGTTAAGGCTAGTCAGTGGAACAGTGTGTTCATAATGTTTGCTCATTTTCATGTGCTAGTTTCCTAACAGGTGCAGGAGATGACTCAAGAAAATTTACAACTTTTCTATTATATAAATAGCATACAATGTGAGTGAGGGTCCTGTGCAACTTAACCACATGAGCAAATAGGGCTTATGTGGTCATTTACGAAAGTCTTACGAAAGTACTTTATATGCACCCTTTTTCTTCCATTCTTTGATAAACTGCTATAATCAAAGCACAGTTTCTACTGCACAGGAACATTGTTGTGCCTACTTGAAACAAACACATAATGGATATGGACTGCTAGGCCAGTACATATGTCTCATTCCACACACAGGATATAGGAGATGGGCTGATTGTGTTTGTCACTGTCATAGAGTTTGGCGTATTAATCACTGAGGAAGCCAGGTCACATGCAGTCTCCAATAACCTTTGACCCACTTAGACACGGACACACACGCAGCTTCATCCATAAAAGTTGCTCCCAGATAGGAGTCAACAAGCACAACAAGTCTATTACTGGAACTTTTTGTGACCTCAGTCTCATAACTTAATATGGTATATATGATGGGTACTGTTGTTAATATTTCTAATACTAACAAAATATCTCAACCCTTTTTACAAGAGTGTTTACATAGCTTTAGAGACGTGTTTAATTTTACTTTTTGCATCTGACTTTTTATGGGAATATTACTAAGCAAATGAGAATTTCACACTGGCTCCTGAAACTAGAACTCCATGAGTATTTTATCATTGCCTCGTCAACACAGCGAGACCGGGCCGCATCAGCTGACTCAAGACACTCGTTCTCAAGGGAGGTGACTCCTCACTTTCATCTCTAAACAAGGAAATCTGGAAAGAGACAGGAACCTTCTATTAACTTGTGCCATGACGTTGATGTTCAGATTTATGAGTCTACCCATCTCAGGAGTGCAGCCTGTGACTCAGTGACTCATACTCAAGGGTTTGGTTTCACTGTCAGAAGAACTAATTCTGAAGACTTGTCATACACAAAAGCCATGCATGAGCAGTAAGAGTAGGACTGGATCATATATTGAATATTGACCATAGATTTGTGATGATTTTTCTGGTGATAATTTTACTGTGCTTTTTTTCCTCTAGAGAGCATGTCATTAGACTAGTTTTGAGAAAGCTTCTTGTCCTGCAACAATGTCTTACGAGAAATTCCAATTTAGTATCATAACCTCTGATATTTTACACTATATATATATATTCTACAACCTCTGATATTATACTACTGTATAATATCAGAGTACACTACCAGATTTTTTATTTCTGTGATGGCAAAGCTGAATGTTCACTCCAGTGTCACATGATCTTCTAGAAATCATTCTAATGTGTTGCGTTGCCACTCAAGAAATATTTGTTATTATTATCAATGTTGAAAACAGTTTAATATTTATGTGGAAACCATGATACAGCTTTTTCAGGATTAAAGCTCAAAAGTAGCATTTATTTAAACGTTTTTTGTAACAATGTCTACTTTCACTTTTGATTAATTTAATGCGTCCCTGCTGAATAAAAGTTATAATTTAACAATTTTACTACTGTTGACTAATTTTACTACTGTCACTCATGGAAGCAATCACAGTGAGTTTCAAAAAAGAAAGGTGAAACAACCCGATCACCTTGGGGTGTATCATGGTACGTGTCTCTAAGAAAATATGTGTGAACGAATGTGCTATTTACTCACAGGTGTTGAGTTGATGACAACACTGCACAGGCTCTGTGCCGCTGATAACATAGTGACGGCCTTCCTATCCCTCACTGAACCTAGTGACGGGAGGCCAGTGGTACTTTACAGTGCTTTACTTATAGTTAATGCGTCAAGATCAGACAAAAAAAAAGTTTACACTGCAAAAATGTAATCGCCATGACTGGATAGATACCAGCAGGATGTTATGCACTTTCGCATTAGTTAAGGTGGATCTAGCAAATCTAACAACCAAGAAGCGGATGATGCAGAGGCCAATTTTTCAGTCAATGTTGCCAGGCAATGCTGCTGAAAACAGGCAACAGCACAGGAGAAACAGTTTGGCCAATGTTGAGCATTATCTTTACCAAACTATTGCATCATCACAGCTTGCTGACTGTTTCCAGTCTGGGCACTACATAAAAATGAAAACGTTCTCAAAGTTATCTGTGTCAACACCTAGAACGACTGCCTGTTAAGTGGCAGATTCTAAAAAAATTAATTAAAAAAAAGACTCAAAAAAGATGAGTGTTTTCTCGAGGCACAGACGAACCCCAACTACAAATCAGATGGCAATTCATTGTTTAATAACAGTGCAAAAGATAATATATTGAGATTCAAATTGAATTACAGTCAGAAAAAAACAAATATGAGATGGAAAAGTTTGTTAAAAAGGGCTTCAGAAGATGATCAGGAAGCATCTGGGAAATTGAGAGGTGGTGCTTGCACCTTTTTATCACCTATCGCTATCTGATGTGGCTTCTGAAGCACATTTAGAAGAATTCTTCCACTCACTGTAATGTTACTTTTTGTATTGCTTTTTTATTGCTATGCACTGAGCAAAAATGGGATGGATAAGGAATATACATATGAAAGGTCAGTGCAGAAAGGAAGTGACATAACAATGGTTCTAACAGACAGACATAAAAAAAATATATATATATATATATATTTAGGGTCCTGAAAAAAAAAAAAAGGATGACATGCATTTTTTTTATATACTGCCAACTTACCACTTTGCCAAAATCCATCTCAGAAAAGAACCTATACCAAGGCTCATTCACTAAATCTACATCTTCTGGACTTACGTCCTGAGTCTACAGAAATATGGCAACAAGGAAAGGAGGACAAAGAGAGAGAGAAAGAGAAAGAGGAAGTTTCAGAATACAAAGACAATGAGACTGAATGATGATGTTACATGAACTCTCTCTTAATGTCATGATCTCAGACAGTAAAAAAGGCTCCAGGCTGAGACAGCAGAGGAAACATGAATTGGATTTGTTTCCAGCTTGATGACTTATTGCAAGAGCGTCTGGTTGATCTCAGCAAAGGAACAGGAATTAGAAAATAAAGATCTCAGAAAGACAAAGTTATGATGATGGAAAGGGATCCACAGATCATAGGTCTTATACATTAATGTATATAACAAGCGAACAAGGAAAATAAACACATATTCATATACTCAAAATCCAAAATTTCACACTTCTGATATGAATATCAATCTTTTTGCATTATTGTTTGCTCATAAAATCCTGCAAAATAATATTGTTTTAAAAATCAATAACAATTATGCTATATTTACCATGATATTACACAATTGTACAAAGTTTGGGTCGTTAAGATTTTTTTTTTAAATAAATGAATACTATTTTTTGATAAGTAAATAATTTTATTTAGCAAAAATGTACTAAATTGATCAAAAGTGACAATAAAAACATGTATGGTGTTAAAAAAGATTTCTAATGAAATCTTTTTTTCCTTTTTAACTTTCTATTCTTTAAAGAATCCTGAAAAATGTATCATATTCAATGCATCCAATAAAAAAATATTAAGCTGTTTTTAACATTGATAATAAGAAGAAATGTTTCTTGAGAATCAAATCAGCATATTAAAATGATTTCTGAAGGATCATGTGACACTGAAGACTGGAGTAATGTTGTTGAAAATTCAGCTTTGCCATCACAGAAATAAATTACATTTTAAATTAAAATGAATTAGAAAACAATTTAAATTGTAATAATATTTTACAATATTACTGTTTTTACTATATATTTGATCAAATAAATGCAGTCTTCGTAAGAAACTAATAAACTTCTTTCAAAAACATTAAAAAATCTTTCCGACCCCAAACTTTTGAACAGTAGTGTACATATCATTTAAAAATAATTTAAATATTCCACGACACAAAATTTTACAAAAGAAAAGGACTGTTTCTGCAGAGCTAAATCAATGAAAAGACACAGGCAGCACATTATCTTCTGCCCTAGATAGGACCTGACCTGAAGCCATTTTAATTACATTCCCTAACAATTAGCAGAAAATGAAAGAACTAACGCAGCTCACACTTTTTCTGCTTCAGTTGTTTCACTGACGGGGATCCAACGTGCTTTGCTTGGCTTCTACAATAAACCCATTTCAGCGGTATGTCATCAGAAAGACATTATGTAATACCAGCAGCTCCCAGAATGAGTCATGCTAAAAAGATTGAATCACTGAATGTCATGGTAACAAACCTCCCATGAAAATGACCAGACTGCATACACACTCAAGCCCCAGCAGGAGTCTCTATTCTTAACTGGGTCTGGACACTGCAAGTGTCACTTATTGATGATCTTTTTATAGCTGAGTAAAAGGTCCTCCTACTTTCTATATTCTATACTTAACGTTACTGTTACAGTAGTGTGTGCCCTTGCTATGATCATGTCATATATGCTATGCACAGTACAGTATATCACAACATTAAATACATCACTAGCACAAGTCACCTACCGAGGTCACTTAAGACTACCAAGCTGTGAGTGTGCTGTGTCCTTTTAAGTGAAACAGGCAGAAACCAGCTCTTGCAGCATCAAACGACATGCACAGCAACAGCACTCAGAAAACATGCGTGTATAAAGAGCATCATACCTTTCTCTCCTGCTTCAGCACTGAAGACTTTCCTGGCTCGTACTCAAATATGCTCTTGGGCTCAGCGCGGTACTTCCTGGTGTCTACTTTCTTGTCAGGGGGCTCCCACTCATTCCTGCAGGGATGCATGGGGGGAGAGATGGAGTGATACAGCAAGGGAGGTGGAGAGTCGCCATGGCAACCAACAAGGACAAGTTTTAGTTAAGCGTTCCCATACATGCAGCTTGTGTATACATAAAAGCACTTTAATCATCTAAGAACAATGATGTATTGGAGAAATATTCTGCAGTGTTATACATACATATTCAGTAACCTATTTTGATTTAATAAAAAAATTTCATTACAAATTATTGTAACACTTTACAATTAGGCTCAAATCTTTGACTGTAATTATCCAATAAATAACACCAATGATTTTTATAACATGAATTAATCTCCGTTAATGTATACACCTATTATAATGATATTGTTATTATAATATACTATTGTTTATAGTATTAATTAATATTAATTAATAAACTAATTGCTACCTGCATTAGAGGAAATCAAATTCATCTGGATAAATAAATGTTGTTAATACAGAAACTTGTTAGTTCAAGATTGCTAAGACATTGACTAATGAAAATGTTACATTAACTTCAGTATTTCTTTATTTGTGCTGATCCTGATATTATCAACAGAATCATAAATATTTTTTATTCATTAAATGTCATAATGTTTTGTTTTCCAAATTCTAAAACCATTTTTATGTCCAGTTTTAATTTACATTTTAAATCCCTTATTTTTAGTGTGATCTCAGTCTTTTGGGCTGTATATTTATATGTATATTAAACCCTTAAATGATCTACAAGGATACAAAGTAAAGGCACTTAATTTATTTTCTGCTGGTGAACACTGCTGGCTAAAAAAAAAAAAAAAAAAAAAAACAGGTCTCCATTATGATTTCTAGCAGCAAACAGCAACATCTCGAAGCCAACACATGCTTGTTAAGCAGCATGATAAATGCTAAAATACAGTGTTTCACACATTGAGGTCCTGTGAAGAAATGTCATCATCTCTATGTTGAGCAACACTAGCAATGTGCAAGAATTCACACTCTAATATGAAAGTTTCAGAATTCAGTCAATAAATGTGCTAGAATCTCCTCCATAAATCATAATATTTCTTTCATAGTGTCATGGCTCACCTCTGAGGTTTTAGTGAAGAAGTGCGTGTTGGCACAGGTAGCTGTCCTCTTGAGCTCCCCATGTCTACTGCACTCTTGGAGCGAGGGACTGGCCGCACTAATAAATGCAAACAGAATAAATGCAAACAGAACTAACACTAACATAACTGAAACACATCTTTACTTTAAATAAGAATGCATAATGTAGTTTTTATCCCTTAGCTAAATTAAAGGGATAGTTCACCCAAAAATGAAAATTCTGTCATCATTTACTCACCCTCAAGTTGTTCCAAACCTGTATGAATTTCTTTCTTCCGCTGAACACAAAAGATGATATTTTTAAGAATGTCAGTAACCAGACAATTGATGGGCCACATTGAATTCCATAGTATTTTTTTTTTTAATACTATTCTTATTATTTTTATTGTCACACATCGTAAACGCAAGTGTACCGACGGTGAAATTCTTAGGTGCAAGTCTCTGAACATGGCAGTATAACAACACAATGTATGTACAATTAACAATATATATAAATAACAATATAAGTTTTTTAATAAAGTGTAGTGCAAGGGTAAGTGAGGTGTGTTTAATGTGATTAAACACACACTAATGCGTTTAATGTGATTAATCCTCAGATTAATCTAACCAGTACTATGGAAGTCAATGGGGCCCTGGGCCTCTTTGGTTACCCATATTCTTCAAAATATCTTCTTTTGTGTTCAGCAGAAGAAAAAAAATCATACCGGTTTTAGAACAACTTGAGGGTGAGTAAATGACAGAATTTTAATTCTTTTTAACACACAAACACTTACCATCCTCACCACCATGTGCCGGCCTGTCATCTGAAAGAGTCAGAAAATACTTATTAGATGCAAATAGTTAATAATAATCAGTGATGAAGCAATACAGCTGACATATTTTTGCGAAATTATTAAAAAACAGTGGAACTTACAATATATTGCATTTATTTCACATATCAAATGTATTCCTACGGTAGTTTGTAACTTGTTTTCTTATTGTACTCTACTTAGCGTAGCCTGTGCTCTAAAGCAGCAACTTGGGGGATTCTAAACATCTAATGTATAGAAGGTGAAAATGACAGGGATTACTGTGACATAGCAGTCATGATCAACTAAACAGCAGCTCCAAGACAACTAACCAGTAGATGGTGCTATAACAACAGCAGTGTGTTCTTCTGATGCTGGAATATTCTACTAGCTGGTGAATTACAGTACAAATAAGACATTTTCACCACAATCTACAGAAATTAGGCATTTCAGTGGTTATGCAACAAATAAAAGCTGAAATAAATACTTCAGAGTCAGACCAGCCCATGGTATTGCTAACTTTGCATTCTTAAGAATCCAATGGATACACAAAGCCCATTAGTTGTGTTGTGACTGCTTTAATAATTCAGCAGAATCGTTCTCTAAAAGCACAGCCATGAAACACATCACAGTGGTATGAAAGCTCTTAAAATGGAGGTAATCAATCTATGAGTTTTAAATACATGGTGGTGTGGTCTTGGAAATAGCTCCATTACCACAGCTCACCTTGAGTGTTATGATTTCCTCTTTAGGACAATCAATGTGTTGACACTGTGTGCATAAAGCAGCATCTATTGCACATTGGGATTTGTGAAAGAACTGACTGTAGATGGAGCGAACTACCCCACATATTAAACACCTTATATTATATACACTGCGGCTAGACACCGGTTAAAAGTTTGGGGTCAGTAAAATCAGATTTTTTTAAAAGAAATGAATACTTTTGTTAAGCGAGGAAGCATTAAAGTGATAAAAAAGTGACAGCAAAGACATTTGTATTGTTACAAAAGATTTCTATTTCAAATAAATGCTGTTCTTTTGAACATTCATCAAAGAATCCTGAAAAAGCACCAGTTTCCACAAATATATTAAGCAGCACAACTGTTTTCAACATTGATAATAATAAGAAATGTTTATTGAGCAGCAAATTATCATATTAGAATGATCACGTGATGCTGAAAACTCAGCTTTGCATCACAGGAATAAATTACATTGTAAAATATATTCAAATAGAACAGTTATTTTGATCAAAGAAACGTAGCCTTTGTAAACATTAGAGACTTCTTTCCAAAACATTTTTAAAAATCTTACCGACCCCAAACTTTTCATTCGTAGTTCATATCCATTTCATTTGGTTTTCATGAACTGGATATAAAATTACCTTACCAATACAAAAGGTTGAAAGGTGTTGCTAAATGGCATAGACAGAAAAGAGTGGCATGGAGGAATGTTTCATTAAAGATCTGATTATAACTATAACCATGGTACCTCTGGCTCTCAGTGGCCTGTCATTGCTCTCTGGAAATATGTAGGTGGGACGATATGGATTTTCTTCGACAGTCTCTGAGTATAAGGTGGGTGAAAGACAAAACACACTGACAAAGATGAATACACACATATACTGTACTGAGATGTGATCTGGACATATTCAGATTTGGAATCGATACACAAAAAGATGGCATAGAAAAGTGTTGAATGCATGTAATTCTCAAGCAGGATCTTTACCTGGGATTTTGTGAATCTGTTTGAACATGTTTCTGTACCAGTCCTTTGATAGCTCTGTGTTCTAGAAGAGAAAAATATGCAGATGGTCTTTTATTTATATACGTTTTTGTATGTACTTATTTTAGTCAAAGTAAACACAGCTGAATCTGGAGAACAACCCATTTCTTTACCCGTACTGGGACTCTGGGTACCGGGACAGCTGAATATTCAGACAGTCTCATTGTCTTTCCTTCCATGTCTGCTGGACTCTCAGAGAAAGATCTATTCTGGCTGACAGCAGGGCTCCGATAAGGGCCACTGCCCTGCTCCGCAACAGCTTCTGAAACACACGACCAAAAAGTCAGATCATAGAACACAAGATGAAAAACACACTGATCTGATACTTTCAGCCGACACTTATCTAGGACAATACCTTCAAGGGATCACTGAACGATTTAATGCTTAAATTTAAATGAATAAGTCATGGCTACAGATCTATTAGAAAAGACAGTTTTCCTAGGAAGGTCAGATCCATTTGCATTTCTTGCAACACTTCTCATTTATTTTAACCATAGTTGAATAACGTAAATGTTTCTCGTGACACTGACTGATGCACCTTTATTATGGATTAAGAACGTTTTGCCAATTTTCTGGGTAAAATGACAGTTGATGCTGCAAGTATTTCTGACAAGTACATCCTATCTGACAGAAAAAGAAAAAGTAATCAATATGAGGAGTCCAATCTCAAAAGCTGCTGCTAATCTTTGTGGTAGCAGTTGTGCTGGTTCATATTTTTGTAGAAACCGTGATATTTTTTTTAGGATTCTTTGATGAATAGAATATAAAATGATCAATTTAATGTGTCTTGCTGAATAAAAGTATTTATTTCTTTTAAAATAAAAATTATTTTGATCGTCCCTTTTGAACATCCTGTTGACTATAAGTAACTTTGCAACTACATGTCAACTAACTCTCATTAGAGTATTAGTAGACTGTCTGCTTAATATCTGCCAACTCTTTATTGTGATGCTCCTCCAACAGACAATCTACTGACTATAAGTAACTTTGCAACTACATGTCAACTTATTCTATCCCTAACCCTACCAGTCTACTAATACTCTACTAACACTCTAGTGAGAGTTAGTAGAGATGTAGGTGCAATGTTACTTATAGGCAACTGAATGTGTTAAAGGGACCATCCAAATAAAGTGAAACCAAAAACTCATACTGAGGTCAAACTTTTGAATGGTAGTGTCCTTTTTATATAATTAACATACACAATGCACATAACCATACAACAGACACTTCCACCTTAAAAGTGCCCCTATAATGCAATTTTAAAGGTTCTTAATTTTGTTTTGTAGGTCTCCTACAATAGGTTTAGGTGCATCCAAGAGCAAAAAAAACACTTTAATTTTCTCATAATGAATAAGTTGAAAGACAAAACACACTGACAAAGTTCACACTGCTCTGTTCACACCTCTTTTCTCACAGTGTCTGAAACGGTTCGATAAAGGTTTCAGTCTCTCTAAACGAAACTAAAGCAAAGTTTTGCTCTCTAAACATAACTTTGGAAACTAATCACATGTGAAAGTAAGAGAATATTCTATACAGTTTTTCTTTCTATATCATGAAAGCTTTTTGCTTTTTAATTAGCTTGATACTCGATTCTACTTTTGATGCCACCTGAAATATTGAGAGGCTGGTATTTACCTCTGCTGTGCTGCAGCAAGACGATTGTTGGGTTCACACTGCTGGTGGGGGGATATGAAGAGGACACTTTGGCTGATGAGGTAATTGCACTCGGATGATCAAGGCAGGATGTGAGCTGAGACTGACTCTCACTTACAGGCGAGTCCACCTGAGGAGGACACACAAAAGCACTGACTCTGGTGTCACATATTGGTTGTGAAATACAGACAACTTTGAATCTCCCAGAAATTTGCATGGAATTTGCATTCACTTAACATCTCTCTCAATCAAATGATTATTGCAAAGATTCCTCTATGATGCTGCTGAAGACAGTGACAATTACAACAATACAGCACTTTTTTTTGGTTACTTCTTCTCATTACTGTGTGTCTTCAGTCTTTAAGAGGCCATCTAAACCAGGAGTATTCAACCCATACTTTATAATAACTTTTATTAAGAATATTTATACAATGCTTGCAGTGTTTTAGTATTTTTATGTTTGGAATTAATTCAGGTTTAAGTGTTATAATAATAATAATACTTTGTGCATTTTTCGGTTTATTAGCTTTAAATTATTTTAGAATTTTGTTTAGCTTTAATTTATTTTATTTCAGATTTAGTAACTTTAGTACTCCAGCTTAAACTTATTTTTAAGTTTAAGTTTTTCATCTAATAATATTTTTATTTCAACTTAACAATTTAAAAAAATATATAGTTTTAGTTAACAATATAAAACTGGCTCATCAAATCATTAGTTAAAAATTATTTAATAGTAAAAATGTCATACATTTTTACAGTATCTTCTCCACTGACGCCCTAGACTAGATTACCTTCATGAATCCCTGGTTGAAAACCTTGGATCTATACCATTACAGAAGATAATGTGAATGTAAAACAGATCTACAAATATCATCTTGCTTGTGAAATACAACATTTCAGTCGTTACACTCATTTAAGAGTGAAGTGTTCGAAATTTTCCTCACCGTTGTCTCCAGAGATCTTGGGATCGAGCTGTTTAATTAGCACTGATATAAATCTCTAAATGATATTTTCACAAGAAAGCAAAGCATTGCTAAAAAGTAATGAGCTTCAGACATGGTGACTCACCTTTGTTGGTGTCTCATTGACTTGAGTTGAATTTAAATCAGCTCCGGTGTTGTTTACACTTCTCTCAGGCAGAGTTGTTTCTGTGGCATCTCCATTGACCGCACCAAGCCATCCACCTGTAACAAATCCAAACAGTTTAGATTCTCAAAAGATCAGGGAATCTCCAAGGAACTTTTTAAAACCTAAAAAGGCATAAACATGAAACAGATCTGCAACCATTGGCAGCAGACCTGTTTGTTTCCAGCGCTAACCACAATTTATGCCACAACAGATTCCTTAATCCTCCATTAAACGAATCACCAGCCAGAATCTGTCAGAACTAAACCCCACAGAAAGTCTTCATCCACAGAGATGCTAATTTATGACTGGAAAAAAACCATTCTCTGAACTTTGTCATGAGAACAAGGAGACCATTGAACCCACTGTAAGAAGTGTTTGTTCCAATGGCCTTTTTATTCAGGCACAACAACAATTAAGGCATCTCTCCCAAGTGCTGGCAGTTAGCCAGGATAGTTCCAACATGGAGATGGTGAAAACGTCCACGCTGAAGGTCTCCGTTTCCAGAGCTCAAAGTGGGTGTGAACAAAAGACGTCTTTGATTACCCCCTGTAAGTATGAGCATTCACTGAAAGTTATTTGGGCAATGAAGTTGACTGTCAGACAATGCTGTATAAGTTCCTCACCGAAACACACTTTTTTTTTTCTTATGATTTACTAGCAAGTAACCACATCGTGCACATTGACGGTCAAAATAACATGTGAAGAGGAAACTCAAGAACGCACCATTCCTGTAAACAGAGATCTTTCCAGCTAATGATCGCTCAGAAAAAACAATAACTTTTTAGTGTACATTAGCTACACATATCATTAGTAACAATATTTCAGCACACAACGATTAATCTGGCACTGTATTGCTTGGTGCAATATATTCAGAGCACTCTCCTATTGACACATCCTCCATTTCCAACTCACTTTTGGCAGAGTTCACGGATAGCTCTTCTTGGCCCGTGCCGTCCTCATCATCGATGTGCACTAGCGTGGCCCTCAAAGTAACAGCACCCTTGCCCTTACAAACGCGGGTAGGGTCCAACTCTGCAAAAATACAACTAAATTGATTATCTTTTCAAAGCACTAAATAAAGTGTACATGACGCCAACAACCATATTCGTTTTACATTATTCAAACGTTAGACCCCCAAATACTAAAAATACTGGTCTTACCAGTAGGCATGAGATCAGGTGAACTTTTCATGATCCTCAATGGTGTTACTCGCACAGCAGATACGGTGCGCCGACAGGGTGGACGTGCTTCAAGACACATACAACCATAAGTGAGATGGGAGAACCATAAAAAAATCTATTATAATTGCATATTTCCAGTTTTTCACATCGTCTGTGACATTTTGGGTTGTGACGTACCCGTTGAGAACAACTGCATACATTTTACTGAGTTATTGTTAGAAATTGAGAACAACAGCACTAATAATGGTCACATAGAGACCCGAGGGCTTTTTAAGTTCTAGGAAGATTATAATCACAGTGTTCTCTGTTGGCTGGCACAAATATCAAGGAAAGATGGATGAACGGAAGGAAATAGGGGGCCTGGCAGTAAGAATACTGATTCAACAATGACTCAAGCCAGAGAGGAAGACAGAGGGAGTCTGTTTGTGATT
Organism: Tiaroga cobitis; assembly: GCA_030578255.1. Classification (NCBI taxonomy): domain Eukaryota; kingdom Metazoa; phylum Chordata; class Actinopteri; order Cypriniformes; family Leuciscidae; genus Tiaroga; species Tiaroga cobitis. The sequence continues at coordinate 31,318,196 of CM060603.1, forward strand.
GCTTACTCATGAGCTTCCTGCATCAAGACATTAGACAGCCATTATTCCTTGCTACTGCCTTTTATGTAATACGTACTACAGTGTTTTGATTAGGCTAGGTGATTTGACAGGCTTAAATAATATATAGTTGTGCATTATATGAGGCTGTAAGCACAGATTTAAAACTGGCATGCTGAGAAAATGGGTGTCTTTTGTGGGTTTTATCTTAATTGATGTTGTTGTCTATATTTGTGTTGCAGTTGTTTTGTAATTTTCATTCACACCCACGTAACTGTAAATAAAGGCTAGCCAGGCCGGTGTAACCTCAAAAAACTTGATGGAGATAGGAGATACTGAAAGTGTGGCATGCTTACCAGGGCCAGCATCAAATTTCCCTGTGCCCTCTGCTGGAGAGCCCTGCAAATGAGAATGTGTGAAAGGAGAGATAAGGGGAGATGCTAAGACATAATGTTGCTCAGCATGTCATTAGGAAAGAGAACAAAGAATAGGCAAATGGTTGTCAATCAAGACAGCTCAACAACAACACATACTCGCCTCTATGATGTGTCCCATAGCGTGTTTACAACTGGTCTTTAAATTGCAAAAAAGCTGGCGCAAAAAGTAGGGGTGGGTGATAGATGCAGTTACTGTGTATAGGAAATCAGTACCAGCTGATTAAACGTAGATAGTATAATATAGAGCCTACATCTGAATAAATTCTACCATCCAACCTTAGTCACCAACATAAAAGATAAATAAAACTGGCCTATTTGTTTATTTTGCTTGCTTGGCTTGGCTTTGGTATAAGTACATTTAGACCTGATCTCATATTTAAGATCTGACAAAGATCTGATAAACTGGATTGTGAAATTTTGACTGGAATAATGTTACAAACAATCCTTCTAATATGGTAAGCGTGAGGGTGCTGATGCATGAAGAGACTGATAACCCCTCTAACTAATGTGTCACACCTTTGGCTGTGGTTCCCACTGAAACAAGATACAAAGTGACCTGTTACAGAACATTGACTAAGAAAATATGGGTCAATGAAAATGTATATGTTTCAGTAGCTGCCAATGGATATCTCCCTTGAACAGATGTTTCTGCCCAGTAATACGTAAGTCACTTAGATAAAAGTATCTGCCAAATAACTAATTTACTTATTACCCAGCAAGCAATAGCCGTCATTTCACCGTCTAGGTTGACTACAGACCCAATATAGTCCGGCTATGAGTAACCCACTTCTAGCCAAGATTTGTTTGTGTTTGGTTTCATTTCTTGGACATGTTCTATGCGTAGCCTGTAAGTCTATTCTTGAGCTAGTTAGATGTCTATTATATTTTCACTGAAAGCCCTTTTGCCTTGTTTTAGCCTCGACGTCAGGGCTGTGTTTGGACGCCTATTCGATATCTTTTAAATGCAAAATTGCTTGCTGGGTAGTATTTTAAATACCAATTACTATTTGCCAAGTGAGGGAATTTAAATCAGAGTTTTCTTTAGAGATACAAAATAGCATCAAAGTCCTGGATAATTGCAGATATTTCTGTTGCATTTCTAATGGATATCAATGTAAACATTAACCATCTGTCTCTATGCAATGGCTCCTGTCTTATTGACTTATTTTAGCCAACAGTTACAGTCTGTACAAATCAGAACCCGCTAATTAGCCAGCTAAGTAAACTTAGAACATTTAACAGAGCCTATATCTGAATGAAAGTATGTGATCTATAAATAATATTGATAAAGTACTGAAACATATACAGAAACATAACTGTTACCATTGGATTTATCCTCTTGAAAATGGATATCCTTCTAAATTTAGAAGACTTGTGCAGTGTAATGGCAATTTTGTAATTCTATAATACACAAATATGCTGTTTATAATAAACATTTATACCACATACCGAAATAGATAAGTGGAAATCATTTTTCAATGTAAAATTAAAAACAGGTCCAGCAATAACAGCTGCACGCATCAATACATCAGTCAAGAGTCACACGGTTTGAGGATCCTTAATACTCTGAATTGCTCCACATGTAGCCTGTGTTGAAGTCATGCTACTAATCCTGATTTAGCTTGAGCTTTGTGGCGTTTTAGTGATTACATCCAAAGCCAAAATAGTAAATAAACATATGCAACTGATTTATTTCTGCATATTAATCTTAATAATATTATACCGACTAAAATTTTGCAGCTTACCTTATGAGGACCTTCAACTGAGCTTAACTCGGTTTAAAGTCCTAACAATCACCCAAACAGGGAGGGCAGGGGCACCCTTTTAAATGTCCTTTGTTGTGGCCAATCATAATCCAGACTATCATGTCCTGTTCTCTTCAAAGAACTGAACCTTAACCATGCTTTACCTCTTTTCAACTAACAAGATGGTCCTGTCAGCACCAGCAACCTGGGAATGTTCCACCCACTTAGCATTGTGATGAACGAATTACAGCATCCTGCTTTCCATCCACCTCTCCATCCCTGTCTGGCATGACAAGCACCTCATGAGGCTATAAACTATATTAAGATAACTAAGATATCAGACCAAATATGTTATAAATCTGGTGTCATACAAATTTGACAGACTATTGATTGTGGTTTATTTTAAGAATGATCAGAACAGGGCATGGGCCATATGAGTTGGACCAGACACATTTTTCTCACAGTAAACAGTCACCTGAGTGGTCTTATCATGGTCAAGTGCATGAGAACTGACCGTTTGGGCCACTCTAGTGTATTAGAGACACTTATGATGATTACAGTCTTCTTCATCATGCTAAAAATAAAATACTTCTAAGAAAGTAATTTAAAAGATTTAAATGGCATGCTAGAAATGTCCTAAGAAATAACCACAAACTTTTACATAAAAATTCAGCCTCAAATCAACAAGAAACAATAAAAATCTAAATCTTAATATTTGTCCAAGCCAGCCATGACCACATTATTAGTCCAAAATCTTCATCTTAAATCGGCTGTAATTTTGTCATTTCGTGCAAAAAACAAACAAACAAAAAAACAGGCAAATCGTGTGAACAAACAAATAGCTGGAATCTTGTTGCATTGTGCCTAGTAACTGCTGCACTCAGTCCAGCAGGCCTTCTCCAGGCAAAGCTGTAAATCTGAGCAACAGTGGAAAGGCTCATGTCAGACATGGGTCCAAATCTTTGTTTCAAAATCAAAACAATGGCTTAAACCTCAGTCAAGGCCAGGCTATAAATCTCAGGTCTACAACTTTGGCTCATGTAGTGAGAAAAGGGGCCTCCTGCAGGGGCACTTGATAGCTCAATAAATCAATTCATCCACAGATTCTCTTACATTTCTGAACAATTTAGCTCACTGAAAGCCCAATACAAAACATTAGTGTTTAATTTATAAAAAACAAACTTTTTTGACAATAATGAAAATCCTACTTTACAGTTATTGTACACTGTAAAAACAGCATAATTTTAACAGTAAAACGGTAAAAAACATTTAATGGAATTTTACAGTAAAATTATAATTTACAGTGAAAAGCCATAAATGGACATATCTAGAACTCCCTATAAGACTTAACATTTGATGGTTTCATTTAAATAATATGTTTCTTCATCTTCTTTGTTATCAGTTATGTACATTAGGGTTTTATGCAACCACAGCTTCTGTTTACTACATGATTTAATAAAATCCCTCATGCTGTCAATACACATTTTGTGAGCTTTTTTATATTATCTATAACACACTGTATTTTAATATTATATATATATATATATATATATATATATATATATATATATATATATATATATATATATATATATATATATATATATATAAAACTGTAATAAGTGTCAACTTATTACTTTTTCTAACTGACCTAACCCTTACATTTTTGTTTTATAATGTATTTTGGTTAATTCAGCAATGTTAAATTATATATTATTAAATATAACATTACATTTACATATGTTACGTAATATATATATATGACAATACAGTAAAAGTAATTTCAATAAAATCATAATAGCATTTATAATATATAATTATTTTATTAATAATACATTTTTTACACAAAAACTGTATAAAACGTAATGTGGTAAATTGTAACTGTTGTTGCCGGTTGATTCAGCAATGTGAGTGTGTGTTGGGTCCTTAAAGGGTTAGTTCACCCAAAACTGAAAATTAAGTCATTAATTACTCACCCCCATGCTGTACCAACCCCGTAAGACCTTCGTTCGTCTTCGGAACACAAATGAAGATATTTTTGATTAAATGTGACAGCTGGATCACTCCTCCATAGGCTCCCTGAGGGAATGAATCCTGACGGCCCAGAAAGTCAATGAAGAAAATGTTTAAATATTCCATGTCACAACAGTGGCTCAACTATAAGTTTATCAAGCGACGAGAATACTTTTTGTGCGAAAAAACAAACAAAAATAACGACTTTATTCAACTATTCCTTTTCTTCCTTGTAGGCCTGAAACGAGACTTCGAGAGATTTCCACAACGCATGCGCGAGAATTGCGATCTCCTTCAACTACTTCAGTTAAGTTCTCGCACGTGCGCGTCGTGGAAATCTCTCGAAGTCTCGTTTCAGGCCTACAAGGAAGAAAAGGAATAGTTGAATAAAGTCGTTATTTTTGTTTGTTTTTTCGCACAAAAAGTATTCTCGTCGCTTGATAAACTTATAGTTGAGCCACTGTTGTGACATGGAATATTTAAACATTTTCTTAATTGACTTTCTGGGCCGTCAGGATTCATTCCCTTAGGGAGCCTACGGAGGAGTGATCCAGCTGTCACATTTAATCATAAATATCTTCATTTGTGTTCCGAAGACGAACGAAGGTCTTACGGGGTTGGTACAGCATGAGGGTGAGTAATTAATGACTTAATTTTCAGTTTTGGGTGAACTAACCCTTTAACGCAAACTGATGATATTCACAGAGTTAACTACTTGGCACAAGCTGCAGCCAATGAGCTTGTTACTCAACATTTAGATGGCTGGCTAGCATTCACTATAGCAGTTTGCAGCACACTTTCAGAGTTACTCTGAAACCCTCCACCTTCCCCAGCTCCACCTGCATAGATTTGCGATAGGTGATTAATTTATATGCTATTTGTACAGCAGAAGTTTACTCTCACAGCAGCGAATCAGCGTGTGTATTGGCAGTGGCAAGTTCCTGTACTTGCTCTGCAGCAGCAGCAACAATAATCAACATCAACAACAGCAGCAATAATCTTCAACAACAGCAATAATCAGCAGCAGCAGCGTAACAGATCTATTTCTCCAAGACCAAATACATCAACATGGTCATTTCAATTACCAGGCAAAAAAATGTCAGAGAGTTGTCGTGATAGAAAAAATATATATATAGACATTCCCACATTAAGCACATTTTAGTTGTATTTTTGTGTGTGTAGAAAACATGAAAAGAATGTTCCCTTTGGTAGGCATTGTTTACGGACTTCCCTTCCACGGTTTTCACCACAATTTTCTGCATGACAGCAATGCTGCTGGAAGCATTTGATTTAAGAACTTGGCAAAACTGAACTTGGCTACTGTGGATTTTGATGGCAGATAACTATTGGCACATAAAAGACATCTCAAATAAAATCTGTGAGAACTCTCCAACCATCATAATATCCAGAAATTAAGTTAAAAAGTCAGAGCATTAGATTCTAAAGCACAGCAGAAGGTCATCATGTACATCCTTTGGTGCTTTCCATTCCATTATGCCAGCCCCATTAAAATAATAAGGGGGGGGGGGGGGGGGGGTGACACAAGAAAAAGTACCATGATATTCCACCCAAGAATCTCTGGGGATTGCCTCATTCTATTTCCATGACAGCTTTTAAAGAGTGCAGCTTTAATACACAAAGGAGATCTACAAGGGGCCTGCTGTAGCTGGAGCGAGGGGGCTGGAGGGGAGGGGGGCCGTTACATAACACAGTTTGACTTCTGCTTTGTCAACAAATGGCAGAGGGGGGCACAGAGAGAGAGAGAGAGCTCACCAGGATCACAGCAAACAGCTCCAAACATGGCTCGAGAGCAGTGCTGTACCGTGGGTGTTTAATAGAGAATATCCCATCAGTACCGTAAACATCTTCAGCGGACAAACTGGACGGAGGCCTAGACTGTCATACTCTCAACACATTTAAACAATGGCATCATAAAAGGAAATGTATCCAACTGTGGTATTTGCCTCAACCACTTCATCTAAAGCCTGTGTCTTATTTCAGAGCATGATACCACTAGCGGTTTCCATCCAAAGTTGCGAATTTAACTTCTGCGCAAAAATTGGAATGTTGCATAAAAAAACATTTGTAAATAAAGCAGTGGTTCCATCCCATGTGTTTAAGAGAACAAAATCGCCACTTCCTGGGAATTTAGACGGAGCAAAATATCTCATAAAAATGGAAGTTGTTGGAATCTTTATCCTATATCATAAATGACTTGTGTCTCAGAGCGCACAGACTAAACACAATAAACGCTGTCGTGTTAGATGTTCAGATGCCTGGTGTTTGTAAATGCACATTTTTTATGCTCATTTTTACAATTTATGCACATCTTGGCGTTTCCATCCAGCGATTTTTTTTTTTTTTTGTGATATCCCAAAATACTCATAAAAATAGGTGGATAGAAACATAGCTACTGTCGGTGAAACCTCTCAGTTATATTCTGGGAAAGATGCCGAACAACTGAAAAGAGCATGCATTGAAGACAGGGAAATAATAACTCACAAAAAAACAAATATGGCACAAAGGGAGAGTCTGTGTATGATTGACACAGTGTCTACTGGTTTCACTGTAAAATGATGCTCAGATGCTAAAAATAGCCAAAGATTTGTGCACATCTTTCGTTTTCTGAACTCCAATGAACTTACAACTTTTAGGAACATCAGTAATGCACCTCAAACCATCTTTTCAATTATGAAATACTTTGGTTTTCGAAGTTGGACCAACAAGCATAACTGTTTACTCCCATTTGCCCTTTTCCCAGCATGCACACAGCAGTATGAATAATTATAGTTGCCTTGTTTGACCATTTGCCATTGATCATTGAGTGTTTTTTCCCCGTCAAGAGTGTTTATATAAGTACATTAATTGGTAAATAAAAGAGCATAACACTAATAAAAAAAAAATGCATTCAACATTCAACTTTGCATACTTTTATATTTTTATCTTGCATGCTCTACAGTTGAATTTATATGCAACTTAGATTATACACAAGTTATAATAAGTGATAAACACTTTTAAAAGTTTGGGGTCAATACATTTTTAAAAGAATGTAATACTCTAATTTAGCAAGGATGCATTAAATTGATCAAAAGCGACAATAAAGACTTAAAGGTGCAATGTGTAAAAATTTTGAGTATCTATTAAAGGTATTGTAGGTAGGAATTTTATAAAAACTTTTTTCCAAATTTGTTTAAACTTTCTGTATATATCAATGCATAATTAAAATGTAAGTACTCTGATAAAAAGAGTATAAAAATCGAGTGACTCTAGACCATTTAATCTGCACTAAACACAGCTCATTATTTACAATCGGGACGAAACAAAGGATTGGCTTAGGCGACTGTCACTCTCTCGCAACCATGGCAACCACCCTTTTGCCACACAGGACCTGCCCACTTGCGCGCGCATCCGTTTGATTTGAGGAATTCAAGAGGCACGGAACCTAGGAATAGCAAAACAATGGCAGAGATTAGAAAGACTAATCAAAATTCACATATGCAGTTCGCGAAGGCAAACCAGGCAAAAAAAGGAAGACAGTAACGTTACTAGAAAAGGTAATGAACAAAAAGTCTTTGGATAAACAACAAAATAAAACGCATGCCAATATAGGCGTGGCTTTCCAGCGATGGCGAGAACTGAGAGACCTCAAGGGGCTGAAAAGTGACGCCTGGATGGCTATATTTCTGCTGGACAGGTAAATCTTTCTTTTTGTATTTTGATCATACATTTTTTTCTTTATGTTTTCATGAAGCATGTGTCATTAGCACACGTATAGCTAACATAACATTACTTAGCGAGCCGTAGTAGAGATGATAAATAATATATATGCCTAGCTCAAAATGATAGCTATAGTGTTGAATTGTGCATAATTTTGCTTTAGATAACTAAATACATGTTTAACAGATAGTAGGCCGATCCGCATCCAGGAACTTTTCTTAGAATTATATTTACCCTCTAACTCTTTTACCATGTTCACCTGGAAGTTTACCTGCACGGTTTTTTCGCCTTTGTTTTGTTTTTAAACAAAAAATCCCTCGACCCCGGATCTGTCCTCGACCTGACGATGCGGTACTTGTCTCTGGAGTGTAGTCCTCATCAGAGTCAACAATGCTTTCATTATGGAAACTATAACATGCAGAACACCATATATGTTATTAGGGCTGTAACGATACGCGATATAAAATCGAAATCGCGATACTCAGGTCCACGATCCTGTATCGCGATGTGAGAAGGCAGAATCGCGATCACACCCCTTCCAACTCCCAGAGTTATCCTTCCTGTCCAGAACCAGGACTCGAATTTCGGCGCGGGATTGCGGGATTGCGGGATTGCGGGATTGCGGGTATTGCGCATAATTCTAATCATTCCCGCAGGTCTCCCATTTATAATGCGGGAAATTCCCGCAATCGTAATCCACACAGATAATAAAATCAAATCATTCTTTTAACAACTATCTTCCAGACGCAATTTCACAAACAGCGTGAGTGTTCAGCGGTGCCGCGCGCGTCTTCTATCTCTTCTCTCATAATGTGTTGTGCAAGGCAGGCGCTGCATGCGGCGATAATACACACTCGCGTTTTGGAGTCGGGACCATAGACTGTAAAAGTCTTTTTAAGTCTTACCAGTTTAAACATTCAAGCAATTTTAAACTAATCAGTGCTCGCGCGCTCTCTGAGAGATTATTTTCTATGCGCACATTCATAGAAAATCCGCCTCAAAAACAGCTGGCCAGTAACTATTTTTCGCGGATTATATTGCTTTAACACGCAAAATTGTCAATTTCGGTCTTTGCGAGTAGGCTATACTCTAAACATAGTCGGTTTTGTCTTTAATAGGCATAAAACGCATGCCAGTATAATGAACAGGATCCGTGCACTAGCTCTTAAAGTGACGGAAGCCATATGTGTCTGTCATTAATTTTGTTGTCAAAAAAACAAAAGACGGCTTTAAGTTAAAGGAATCAGGATTAATAGCCTATGTATTTAATTTATTCAGGACTAAAATACTACCCAGTGTTATTTTCCATTTGATTACTTTATTCAGTTTCTGTATGTGAATACTAGTGTTAGACCTATTCAAAAACTTTTCTCTTTAATTGTCTTTATTTGTATCTTTATTCTATTGTATTTATTTGTGCTACTTTTTTCAATTTAATTAAACAATTTAAATCAAGCTTCCTTGTGATGTGTAAATTCTTAACAACAATATTACCCCATTGTAAAAATGCAATGAGCGTAAACATTTAGGCAAGATAAATGTAATAATTTTGTTTGGAAAAAATCCCCCCCATGAGAATCATCTAAGGGGGGATTTCCGCCCCCCATTTTCCAAAACGAAATTCAGGCCCTGAGAACTACCACATCTTTAAATTACTATTAGTATAATTTGAAGTTAACATTATAAAATACGTAGACCTACACCACAAAACTAGTTGAGGATAAATTATTTAAAATTTGGCAATTTCAGCATTATGGACGTGAAATTTGCAGCCAAAACTTGAAATATAAATTCTCAGAAAGTGCATTAAATTAATCCTCAATTGACCGGCATCACATCCAACATGCAGATGCATATCCTACGGCACCATCCCGAAATCAATTTAGTTGGAACACAGAACACAACCCAAAAGCAGCAGCCTACACTGCCTAGTATAGTTTAATAATTTGCATAGTTATTATTGTTCTTTGGTGTTTAGATTATACAGGTTTTTCCTAATGTTATTTAATGAAAATACCGGTATTTTTTTTCTTCTCTCAAAATCTCTTTTTTTCACCACAAGCCCCGTCCCCTCAAGCCCCGCCCCCGTGATAGAATCGCGATACGAATCGAATCGTGGGTCAAAAATCGTGATACGAATCGAATTGTGGGTTTGGTGTATCGTTACAGCCCTATATGTTATGAATGTTACACGAAATTCATCTTCATCACTGTGTAAATGATGGCAATGGAAAAACATGTTTCATGCAACCTGTTTTTAGCTTTGCCTTATAGATAACTAGCTCGTTAGCGAATCAATAAATATATATTTTAATCTTTACCAATATCAATATGCTACTTGATAGTGAATACTAAAATACATCTTATTTGTTTATCTTCATCTTCATAATGATAAAGTTAGATTTTTTTATTACATGTGATTCTGACATGATGTCACTACATGCACTGCGCTCCTTCCTCTCCACTCGTCTCAGGTAAGCTCAGCTGTAGGAGTCGCGCGTTCATGTGTTTTGGAGGCGTGGCTTTGGAAGGAGCCCAGAAGGGAGGGGGTAGAGTGAATGGAAATAATGAGCTGTCTTTAAAACAGCCCCCAACGCTGACCAGTCAAACGCTGGATGAGAGGTCTACAGACACTCGATTTTTATACTTTCTTTTTCAGAGTACTTACATTTTAATTATGCATTGATAAATACAGAAAGTTTAAACAAATTTGAAAAAAAAAAAAATTTTTTCAATTCCTACCTACAACACCTTTAACAGAAATGCAATATGACATCCATAACTATGTTTTCAGTGGTGTATAAAGAACTTGCTTAATAAACCGTAATGTTTTTATTACCTTAGAATGAGACATTTATATCTACATAACCGCGGGCACCCCCTTCTATGAAGGTCGACATATTGTGATGTCATGTTTCTACCGTAGCCGACAGCGAACAAACAGCGCTACAGAGCGCGTTTCGTCACTACCTTGAAAGAGAAGTAGCAGAAAGCTAGAAACTAGCCATAGACACCGTGAGTAGTGACTTTTCCCTTGTCAGTGGTGTAAAATATGTAGTTGGATTGTTTCATGTAACTCAGTTCTTCTCCCTCGCTGTGTAATGGCTTTGCTATGTGGGGATAAATGTGCTGGTAACGTTCGTGAGACAGCTGATTAGTACTCTTGTCATTGACCGTAAAACAGTAGGCTATGTTACAGGAGTCACCAACCCGTCGATCGCGGTCGACAAGTCGATCTTGGAAGCATTTTAAGTCGATCGCGAAGAGTTTTAAAAATCAGAGAAAAAAAGCCATTTGTGTAGTAAATGGTGTCTAGGGGATGCGGAGGCGCGCGCGCTGTTACAATCATGTCATTTTTGCCGCGTGCACCTTTGGGCTCATGCGGACACGTCGAGTTTAAACAAGGCTTTACGCTTTAACCAGCTCAGCCACAGTAACAGCTCATATTAGCCTGCTAAACTTTTACTACCCTGTTAGAAAAAATATATAGTTGCATAGTTTCATGTGGTTCTTCTCCCTCGCTGTATTATGGGTTTGCTATGTGGGGAGAAATGTGCTGGTTACGTTTGTGAGACAATCAGCTGATTACTATTATTATATTATTATATTAAGACCCTTGATCCTCACCTGACTATGGCTTTGTAAACTTTATCCATGATGTGGTTTATAATGGACTGTGGTACAGAACTAGTGACAATGTTACACACTCTTGGCTTACTCTGGCTAATCTCTGCTGTCTCAGACGATATGTTTGTCCCGTTTTAGCCACCGTAGCTTCTTCGAAAGGGAGGGGTGAGCAGTGGGCTGAGCCCTTAGTGCAACTCGCAACCGAACCGCTAGATGTCGCTAAAAAATACACACTGACTGCACCTTTAAAAACTTACTGTTCTTTTTAAATTTCCATTCACCCAAAACCATAATCACAGATTTCACAAAAATATTAAGCAGCACAACTGGTTTCAACATTGATTATAATAGATCATTTTCATTTTCAATTTCTAATAATATTTTATAAAATGTCTATTACTGCATTTTTTTTTACCAAATAAATGCAGCCTTGGTGAGCATGAGAGACTGTGATGTTTTCAAAAACATCTCAAACATTCAAAAAGAAAATCTTACTGACCTTTTGAACGGTTAGTTCTTCAGTCATATTCATAAATGGATATCTGTTATAATGACAGCAAATTGTGTTGTGGCAGCTAGACCATTTAGATTAACATCATCAGGTCATTTACTTAATAATATTATAAATAAATAAGTATAAGTAAAATAATAAGTAAATTAGTAAATAAGTAGATTAATTTAACTAATTTAAAACCATGCATTCATTTAAATTATGTAAGCACCTCAACTGAAAATAATATAATATATAAAAAAATAATTTAACATATTCTATGACATCATAACAGTAATAACTATTTTATTGCTTATAAGAGTAATAATATATCAGTATAATTTTTAATATAATTTTTTTTACAGTCTAATTTTTATACTAAATAGATCTCCTTGATTAACAAAACTGTTTCTCAGCAGAGACTACTAATATTACAACCAAAATCAACTGGTTTTATTACCAATGCAATATTTCTGTACCACTACCGACCCGAGCACTCATAACACACTATTAGCATGGCTACTGAGAGCTATCATCACAAACATACCGTTAAAACAGAGATCATGCAATCTAAAATAGAGTGATACTTAAAAAAACATCTGACATTACGTCACGGAATACAGAAGCCTATTTTGTCTGGAAGATGTTCTAGTGCACAGCTGTGTATAAATGAGTCAAAGTCTCCTGGCCTGGCCCTCACAGGCCCCGGCATCTGCTGACCAGGACAACAGGCGGCCACAGAGGGAGGGGCACACGGCGCATGCACAGCATCAACCGCAGCTCAAGCCAGAAAAAAAAGCTTTGGGCGCAGCATGGATGTTCTAGAAGGACAGATGGGGCAAATGATAATGAGTTTCACACTTGGAATACAAAGCAGTGCGTAATGCGGCGGCTTTTGATATCAAATGACTTACAAAGCTCATAAGGCATGAGGGATTTATTTTGTAGGTAATAAAAATAAAAATGGACCAGACTGAGCTTTGGGATACTGAATTTTGGCGCCTAAGTGAACAGCTCAGGATGTGACATTTAAGGGTCAATGACATATAAGCGCATCCTTATATCTAATGAGGCTTTATACAGTTGTATCACCATGACATTTTTGACTTTATGCACAGAAGAAAAAGTAAAAAATGTGGGCTGTGTCCGAAATCGCTCTTTTGTGTAAGTACTTATTTTGAATAAGTAATTACGTCACGGCCGCTAAAAATATGTTCTATATAAAGTGTGTGTACAACGTTAAAAAAAGTTGTTGCCTTAAATTAAGTACAATCAACTTGGATGTTTAAGTCATTTCAACTTAAATTACATTAAACTGACTTAATAAAATGAGTTGAATCTTGTATAACTTATAAAAAAAGTTGAATATTGTTAAAGCAATGTAAAAACATATGTTGTCATAATTGTTTTACAATGTAGTATGAATGTAATCCCGACATACTACATCCGCCATGTTTTCATTATCATGCGACCTACTAGCATCAGTTGCGTCGCTTCAATGTCATTCACAAATGCTCCCCTGTGGCCTCATGAGTCATGGGATAGTAAAGTGTTCATCATATGCACACTTAAGAATCTCACCGGTAGTATTAGTTCATCCGGTTACTTTTTGCCAACTCTTTTATGAGTACTGTGAATTCGGACATGCTTCTTTTGTCACATACTGTTTTCGCCGACTATGCGATTTCGGATGCTGCCATTGTCATCATAGAAGAGGATCAATTGTATTTTTTTTTTTTTTTTAAAGAATAAACATGACAAAAACGCAGCAAGTGTCATTGTCCCTTAAATGCATGTACAGTTGCCATAACTTTAGTTCCCTTTCGTTGTCACTCCGAGTTCCGTCGGATGACGACGAATGGGGGTTTCGCTTAGAAAGCCAATCGACTACGAGTACTACAAAACGAGCCAATGGCAAAGAAATGCCATGGGTCTGCGGAATTTGCATAGCGTAACTCCGCCTCACCTCGTGAGTATTTAAGGAGCGCGCTCATAGCAAATAGGCATGTTTTCGCTTCGGAGCCAAGAGTATCTCTTCGCTCCACAGCCATTTCTGACTTCACTCTACGAGACGAGCCACTCTCTCCGGTGTTGGTGTGACGGCGATCTGCAGCGAGTTCACATTGCCTGCTGATCTGTGCAGTGATCTGCCAATGAGTGTGTTTCTCCCTGCTCGCTTCAACATCGCGGAGTTTCTTCCTCCTCTCACAAAAGAGCTCGCACGCGGCACGTCTTTTTAAAGACGGCTCGCCCGTGCATTTCTGGTTGCGGTCGACTCATTTCCGATTTTGATGGGCACATTCTCTGCTCTGCGTGCTTGGGCTTCATCACGCTAGAGCAGCGTTTGTGGATGATTCACGTTCTCCCCGCGGGAACGTGATCATCGCGTCATTACGGTCGAGACTCAATGATCTCGTTAGAGAGAGAGTCCCCTCATCCACACCCCGATCTAACACTCTCCACGTGAGGTGCTACTTCGGCTGGAGGCCAGGGTGACCTGAGGGTGTGTGCGTGGAACAAATCCGCCGACTCTTTGTCCGTGGACCACGCCCCCCTCTTCAGTGACTCAACCCGCGAGTGTTCAGGGGATTCCCCGGGTCTATTTTCGGATGCCCCGCGGGTTTCCCTTGACGCTCCAGAATCGGATCTGTTGTCCATCACAGCATCACAGGGTGGGCTAGAAGTTTCAGGAAGTGAAGATTTGACAGTGCTGCCACTTTCGGGTGTGCATATGGCATTGTCGAGTCAGATCCTGAGATGACGGCCATGCTTTCCCGGGCGATTGGTTTTTGGGCGTGGCCGCTGACTCCTGTCAGCGTCCACTCCAATACCTTTTTTCCCGGATGTGCATTAGGAGATCTCGAAATCCTCGAAGACCCCCGTGTCTTCCAGCGATCCCTCGTTGATCTCCTTCGCCCTTCCTTCCCTCGACGGGGCCGCTGCCCATGGGTACACTGGGGTCCCCCGGTTGAACGCTCTGTTGCGATGCTACTGTGTCCTCAGAGTGCTTCCTCTCGGCACGATCCTAAGCACCCGTCCTAAGCCTGTAGTTTTTCGTCTACACTTGTGGCGAATTCCTATAGCGCTACAGGACAGGCAGCCGCCTCACTGCATGCCATGGCCATTCTGCTGGTCTACCAGGCCCAGATGCTCACGGACATGCACGAGGGTGGGACTGACCCAGGGCTCTTCAATGAGCTGCGCGCCGCCACTGACCTTGCTCTCCGAGCGACGAAAGTGGCCGTGCGTTCCCTGGGTCAGGTGATGTATACCAGTCTGTGGCTGAACCTGTTCGATGTGCAGGATGTCAGGCGGACCCATCTGCTTGACACCCCCATATCCCAGGTCGGCCTCTTCGGCGGTGCGGTTGAGGGCTTTGCCCAACAGTTCTCAACCGCCCACGAGCAGACTGAGGCTTATCTGCCCCGACGGCCCCGCCGTCCGAGCTGATCCCTCAGTCTGCCCACCGCCGAAGGCGCCCTCCTGCGGCTCCCACCCCGCCCGTTCACCCGGGCTGGCTCTGGAGGCCGCAGGGGGACGCCACAGCCCTCTCCAGCCCCGCCCCCCGCTATACGCCGGGTTAAGCGGCGCTCTTGAGATGGGCTCCTCAGAGATGGGACTCAGTTCTTTCCAGGAGCTGGTAGCAGGGCCACTCCTTTCCCTGGTGGAGGGCTGGGGAAGAATCCTTATTCAGAAAGAACTGACTCTCCCGTTTCTGAGCGCACAGAGTTCTCGGACGACACGGTGCGCCGCCCCCGGGCCGTGCACCCCTCGTCCTCCTCTGTTCCAGAGCCGGATGACAGTGCGCGCCGTCCCCGGACCGTACCACTCTCATCCCCCTCTGACGCCAGACCCCTGGCAGAGCAGACCCCCGTGGAACGTTCGTCCTTCCCTGGTCTGCTCTGTCAGGACGCGGTCTATGGCTGCACCCCCACACCGGGCCGCTATGCCGTCCACGTCTGGGTCAGCCATACCGCCTCGCTGCCCCACCGACGGGAAGTCTGTAGTTCGCATGACCCCGCTGGTTCAGTCGTTGGGAGCTTGGCTAGAGCTTCCCAACCTGTCCCGCTGGGTCGCACGAACGATCAGGCTCGGCTAGGCGATTCAGTTCGCGCGGTCTCCTCCCCGCTTCAGGGGAGTCCGCTCCACTATGGTCGGTGGCAATGCCCCTATCATGAGAGCGGAGGTTGCAACCTTGCTGGCGAAGGGTGCGATCGAGACTGTCCCTCCAGCCGAAATGAAGACCGGCTTCTACAGCCCGTGTTTCATTGTCCCGAAGAAAGCCGGTGGGTTACGGCCAATCCTGGACCTGCGCGTTCTGAACCGCTCCCTTCACAGGCTGCCGTTCAAGATGCTCACCGCCAAACGCGTTTTCGAATGTGTGCGGCACCAGGATTGGTTGCAGCGATCGACCTGAAGGACGCCTACTTTCATGTCTCCATTCTCCCTCGACACAGACCGTTCCTACGGTTTGCTTTCGAGGGGCAGGCATATCAGTACGCAGTTCTCCCATTCGGGCTAGCCCTGTCTCCTCGCGTCTTTACGAAGGTCGTCGAGGCAGCCCTTGTTCCCCTCCGGGAACACGGGGTTCGCATTCTGAACTACCTCGATGACTGACTAATCCTAGCTCACTCTCGAGATCAGCTTTGCGAACACAGGGATTTGGTGCTCCGCCATGTAGCCCGTCTGGGCCTTCGGGTCAACTGGGAAAAGAGCAAACTTTGCCCCGTGTAGAGGATCTCTTTTCTCGGTATGGAGATCGACTCGGTCGCCATGTCCGCGCAGCTTACGAGCGAGCGCGCGCAGTCACTGCTGACTTGCCTGTCACAGTTCCAGGGCAAGAGTGCGGTTCCACTGAAACTTTTTCAGAGGCTCCTGGGGCATATGGCGTCCGCAGCCGTGGCAACACCGCTCGGATTACTCCATATGAGACCGCTTCAGCTTTGGCTTCGCGACCGAGTCCCGAGGTGGGCATGGCAACACGGCACTCTCCGAGTACCAGCTACTCCGACCTGCCGTCAGACCTTCACCCCGTGGTCGGACCTCAGTTTTCTACGGGCCGGAGTGCCCCTGGAACGAGCTTCGCGGCATGTTGTTGTAACGACAGATGCCTCTACCATGGGCTGGGGTGCCATGTGCAATGGACGTGCTGCTGCGGGCTCCTGGACAGGACCCCACCGCTTATGCCACATCAATTGCCTCGAGTTGCTGGCAGTACAGCTCGCCCTGCGCCGCTTCTGAGCCGTGCTCAAGGGCCAGCACGTACTAGTCCGTTCAGACAATACCGCAACTGTAGCGTACATCAACCATCAAGGTGGTCTGCGCTCCCGCCGTATGTCGCAACTCGCCCGCCACCTCCTCTTATGGAGTCAGAAGCATCTGAGGTCGCTTCGTGCCATTTATATCCCCGGAGCCCTGAACTGTGCAGCCGACGAGCTCTCACGGTTTCAGCCCCTCCCTGGAGAATGGCGACTCCATCCCCAGTCGGTCCAGCTGATTTGGGACCAGTTCGGGGACGCACAGATAGATCTGTTTGCCTCTCACGACTCGACCCATTGCGCCCAGTATTATTCCCTGACCGAGGGCACGCTCGGCACGGATGCTCTGGCGCACAGCTGGCCGCGGGGCCGCAAATATGCGTTTCCCCCAGTGAGCCTTCTCGCGCAGACCCTGCGCAAGGTCAGGGAGGACGAGGAGCAGGTCATTTTGGTCGCGCCGTACTGGCCCGCCAGGACCTGGTTCCCCGAACTTGTACTCCTCGCGACAGCACCTCCTTGGCCGATTCCTCTGAGGAAGGACCTCCTTTCTCAGGGACGGGGCACCCTATGGCACCCTCGTCCCGATCTTGGAACCTCCACGTGTGGCTCCTGGACGGGACGAGGCAGGTTTGAGTACCCTACCACCAGCGGTGGTGGCTACCATCACTTCCGCTAGAGCGTCGTCCACGAGACACGTCTATGCGTTGAAGTGGAACCTCTTCGTCAACTGGTGCTCTTCTCACCGAGAAGACCCCCGGAGATGCCCGGTCAGTGTCCTGCTTTCCTTTCTTCAAGAGGCGTTGGAGCGAAGGCTGTCTCCCTCCACCCTCAAGGTCTATGTCGCCGCTATTGCCGCACATCATGACCCGATAGAAGGTAAGTCCGTGGGAAAGTATGACCTGATCATCAGGTTCCTGAGGGGAGCGAGGAGACTGAATCCTCCTCGCCCTCCTCTCGTACCCTCTTGGGACCTCGCAGTGGTCTTAACTGCCCTGCGCAGCGCTCCCTTTGAGTTTTTGCAGTCAGTCGAGCTTAACTTCCTGTCAATGAAGACAGCGCTCCTGACTGCATTGGCCTCCATCAAGAGGGTAGGGGACCTGCACGCATTCTCCGTTGACGAAGCGTGCTTGGAATTCGGGCCGGGTTACTCTCACGTGATCCTGAGACCCCGGCCTGGATATGTGCCCAAGGTTCCTACCACTCCCTTTCGGGACCAGGTGGTGAACCTGCAAGCGCTGCCCCCGGAGGAGGCAGACCCAGCCTTGGCACTGCTCTGTCCAGTACGTGCTCTCCGCACCTATGTAGACAGAACGCAGTGTTTCAGGACCTCAGACCAGCTCTTTGTCTGTTATGGTGGGAAGCTGAAGGGAAAGGCTCTCTCCAAACAAAGGTTGTCTCACTGGATAGTGGACGCCATTGCTTTGGCATACCAGCAGCAAGGTCGACCGTGCCCCCTTGGTGTGACCGCCCACTCCACCCGGAGTGTGGCATCCTCTTGGGCTCTAGCGCATGGCGCCTCGCTAACAGACATCTGCAGAGCTGCAGGCTGGGCGACACCTAACACATTCGCCAGATTTTACAATCTCCGAGTGGAGCCAGTCTCCTCCCATGTACTGCATGGGACTTGTTAGGTGTCTTCGCTTGCTCGCCATTCCACTCAACGGACTGGATGCGTGCGATATTCTCCTCAGGTGAGCTTCCCCGAAAGCACTGAGTTCCTCCAGCACTCCTGATGCTGGCGCCAGTGTCTTTTGCCTGCGCGTCGGCTAGATGCCTCCCGTGTGCATGGTACCTCCTCTGAGCTACCCCCACATGTGTATTTCCACTGTAAGCCTCTTTGAGCATGTGTCTTTCCCTTGGCAAGCCACCTTGCCACCCCTGGGGTTGAAATATTCCACCTGCGGCTGGACACCCCAGTGATTCCCCATATGCATCCCTCGGGTCATATGTGTATTCTCTAAGTCCCCCCCTCTGGGTTGGCAGTAATTGCATACTTCCCTTAAAGACCTTGGGATATGCTCCCCAGTGTACCTTGGTATTCCTGTGCTAATAGGAGTCCTTCGTCCGTGCTATCTCACGACAGGGATCTCAGATTACGCAGGGCACTGGAAGACAGCTGAGAAGGTGGCGTGATTAGACTGGTATCCCCATTCGTCGTCATCCGACGGAACTCGGAGTGACAACGAAAGGGAACGTCTCGGTTACGGATGTAACCCTCGTTCCCTGAGTAGGGAACGGAGACGTTCCGTCTTCCTGCCACTTTCCGCTGTGCTGCGGGGATCGCCTGAGCTCAGCCTTGGCTCCTCAGCGAGAAAAACATGCCTATTTGCTATGAGCGCGCTCCTTAAATACTCACGAGGTGAGGCGGAGTTACGCTATGCAAATTCCGCAGACCCATGGCATTTCTTTGCCATTGGCTCGTTTTGTAGTACTCGTAGTCGATTGGCTTTCTAAGCGAAACCCCCATTCGTCGTCATCCGACGGAACGTCTCCGTTCCCTACTCAGGGAACGAGGGTTACATCCGTAACCGAGACGTTGCTTTATGTTATGCACAAACTGTTTTTACAGTGTACAATGCAAAATGCTCTAAGACAAGTCTGTTAAAATATGGTAAGAAAGTACAATGTTAATATTAAGGAACTTTCTGTACTGATATTTCACAGGTGTTTTACCCATATTTTGACTTACATATTCCATTGTGTTGTGCTTAAGGGTTGAAGAAAATGTCCGTATAGATTAACGACAATACTGGTCATTTTTTGACAGGACATTATCCATTTTTCTAAAAAGAAAAAAATGATTTCTACAGTGAAGATATTAAGCACTAAGAAAATCTCACTGGCCAACAACTCGTCAATATTATTCCAACCAACAGAGAATGTAGGCACCCCACTTGCAATGCAGACAGAGACAACTGTTTCAGACCTCTCAGTTATGTGGCTGGTGCCTGATAATTTTGTCAGGGAGATGTAGACTATTTAACCACACCTAAAAACAGCTCTATGATAATCCAGACATTTCAAGTGCTTCCCTAATGATGGAGGACCCCAAATCTCAGTGTTGAGCAACACCACCAGGCACGGCCTTTATAAAGCAAGCCAAGCCATGCACATTCACACACACACTTGGATTTCACACTCTATTGAAAGGTGAACAGTTCACAGCAATCTAAAAAACACAATATAATTACATTATCTGATGGTCCACCATGTTCCAGCTATGCGTTACACATGGCAAATTAATTAAAATAGCGTTTAAGCTCTGACATATCATTGTCACATTCTGTCAAAACAACTCTCATCAGACAAACATCATCCCAACACTGACCTCAAGCCAGCTGGTCTACAATCTGTCAAAGCAACAAGAGGTGAAAAGAAAAATCTGTCAGCATAACACAATCTGAAGCAGAGACGGTCTGTTCAACTTCTGACGTGCTGCTTTGTGCACACAGACCTTGAAATTTGTAGCGCTAACAAAACATACAGACTCGCACACACTTAAGTGCCACTCAAAGCCACACTGCAGTCAATGGGGTAGAAGGAAAGTATGGGGTAAGATGAAAGTTGCTAAGCAACATGGCGAAACATTGAAACAATTTGGATGGGAATGGATGTTATGTGACATCTGCCTCAATCGTTGTCAATCATAACCCCAGACATTCACACCAACAGCACAATTGCATGTGTAATATTGCTTTTATACAACATTAAATAAATAATATGTTAATATTTACATTTATTTTAGACAGTAATGCCATAGCTACTTTTGTGTATTTTGTGTTTATTAACCATCCGCATCAAGCAACAAACTAGTGTTGCTTCCTTCTTGGAAGAATCAGTGTTTTTGAACAAATCAGCTGAGTGTATGATTCAATGATTCACTCGCTTGTTTCATTCATGAATTAACTAAATCATTTTCCTGTTAAACTTGAAAGGAGGTAACAATTTATAATAACTTTCATTAATAAATCATTCATAAACATATAATGCTTTACGGATGATTACTTAATATATATTCAAATAGCTATGAAAATGTGCTTGGTCATGTATCATAGGTTCTAGTACTAAAATGTACTAAATGATTAATAGTAAACATTAATAAACATTTACAAATAACGAATAGTTTCAACTTTAGATTGGGTACTGCAAAAACATGAATAAATAATTAACAAATGATTTACAGATGTGTTAGGGTGAACTTGGGTCATTTAGGGCAATTTTTCCATTGAGATGACTGCCCATCAAGGTACTAAAAGTTTAGTAAACGTTTATAAACATCTAAAAATTTAACTTAAGATTGGGTACTGCAAAAACATGAACGAATAATTATGTGTAAATAGTAGAAGTCTGTATACACCACAACAAAGTTAATGAGTAATATGTTATAATGAATAGTGAGTAAAGTTATTAAAAATACCATTAGTTTACCAAACATTAGTTTACTATTTAACTAATATTTACATTAAATAATAATTTGCTAATCATTATGTAATGTTTAATAAGTTTATTTAAACATCAACAAGCATATTATCTCATAGCTATTTGAATATATATATTAACTAATGATTCGTTAAACATTATATGTTTGTTAATGATTTATTGATTCATATAATGATAATGCTAACCATCTGTCAAAATAATTTGCATGATCATATGAATGACAATAAATGATGATCTGTTAATCATTATGTAATGTTTAATAAGTTCAATAGTAAACATTAACAAGCAAATTATCTCAAATTTCTAGTTATGTGAATATATATTAACTAATGATCTGATAATCATTATATGATGTTTGTCAATGATTTATTAAGTAAAGCTATTATAAAGTGTTACCATGCCATTTAAGACTGTATCTATATGTGAAATGCGAACAGTGAAAAATACAGTGAAAAGTCCCAGCGCTGTTGGACTGTATTTTCTGTAATGCTGCTCAAACAATCAAGTTATGGGCTGGACGAATTGTTGTATATTGCGAAATATAGATGCTGTTGTTACTGGCAACTCAATCAAAAGCTTTATCTGGACGCTGGACATGAATATTTGTTGAAGTATTTGTACATGTACATGACTACCAGTTGTAAAATACAATACAACCAAATATAACAGAGATCATAAATCTACATACATTTGCTTGGGATTTTCAACACCATTAAATTTCATCTGTGTCGCTGACAAAGACAACATAACAGATGACTTTATAATGGTCAAAGTATTTAACCACTTATTAAAAAAAAATAGGGGATGCTATTAATATGGTAATCCTATGGATGTGGGTGACTCAGGGGCTCCGTGAATGAATGGGAAGCCTGCGATTTTAATCCCCCTCAGAGCACTTCCTCTCTCCACTACCAGAGCCAGTGCTTCATTCCAGCGGCTGTCATACGCCTGCCCGCTCTCTCTTAGCTGTTTGTATCCAATTTGAGTGATATTAAAAATTAAGAACGTGCCTTAAAAGCATACCATGAGAAAAATAAAGGCTTAATTTTTGGTTATCAAGTGTTTGAAACAGCAGGGAAATGTGAAGTGGCAGTAAATGACACTAGGAGAAATGGAATAATGGCACATGTTATTAGCAGTCAAAGCATGTCTGGGCATAATTGCAGTGCTACAAACTGGCATTGACTAATGTGCAAAAAAACAACAACTTTTATGCCATTCTCAGTGCCCTGTAGAGCTACTTCAAAAAAAAATCCTGAGGTATCATGGCATATAGATCTATTCTGAAATATGTATAATGTAACAATCGGATGATCCTATTTAAGATCAGCCATGTCAAAAGTGTTATAGTTTGTCTATTCATTTGTCAATTCAAATGAGAACTAATTTAAACAGTGTTTCACCACCAATCTTATAGGTGCCTGTTCACCACACTAGACAGTAACATGATTCTACACAAAGCTTATAAAATATTAAGCACCCAACACAAATTATTCATTCTCTTTGTAAGGAGACGGCTTCTAAAGATGCTGGCAGGAACTTCACCCAAATGTTGCACTCACCTACTTAAGATTTTAATGTTGTTCACTTCCTCTTTGCTGAAATACTATATACCTTTTTTTCACAGGGTGTGAGATTTAAGGAGTGAGATGTCTGTATGCTTCAATCGGATTACAGCTACAATATAACAATAAGGAATATAACAGAACTTATAGACTTATAGTTATCACATTTTGGCTTGTGTTAACAATTGCAGTAAAACCTGCTGGTTATTTATTTAACATTTATCAATTTACATTTACATTTAGTCACTTTATCCAAAGCGACTTACAATTGCTATATATGTCATAGGTCGCATGCCACTGGAGCAACTAGGGGTTAAGTGTCTTGCTCAGGGGCACATTGGTGTCTCACAGTGGATTCGAACCCGGGTCTCTCACACCAAAGGCATGTGTCTTATCCACTGCGCCATCACCACCCGCAATACTAGAAGGGAAATATGTTGATATTATAGCAGCCCATATCACTTTAGTCTCTAATGCCAATAAACTATATCAGGAAATCAGGAAAGTAATTAAGTCTAAAAGTTTAATATTACGCACCTGGATAGCCTTCCAAAGGCGACAAGCTCATACACCAAACAAAGTTTGCACTAGAACTAAAAAGAAATTCATAAATTAATTTGAGATTAAGTGTAGTGGTACATTTCGATATTAGTCTTAGAATAATATTGTAAAACAGGGTTTTTAACCCCTGTGAAAAATACAGTATTTGTACAGATCTCTTTTTTGGCTTTTAACCAAATTTCTAAAAACAAATCCTATAAGCTAATTTAACTGGGTTATCTACTAACGGAATGACACTCAATTTTGTTGTTGTTGAAGAATTCTTAATTTTAAGAATGCTTAAATCTTTCATTTAAATAATTATAATTTCTTAAGAATTCTTCCAGGGAATATAAAATGTTGCTTACTGTAATGGTGCACAGTTTATTATGGCAAGTTAGGGTTAGTTACATAAGCAAATATGGGACAAGATAATGTCACAATTGAACAACTGAGAACTGAGAATGCTCTTCTTAAACATAAGCCTGCATAAAGAATAGAAATCAACTTCATTATACTTTTACTGGGATTTTTAAAATGCTATTTGGAAGGTCAGTTACCAACAAAATATATTACTGAAAAACTGTCTGTTTTAAAGCTGGACGATGCTGGGCTGCATTTCTTAAAAGTATAGTGACCACAAGGTGATAGAATATTGGTACCATGGTTCTACGATCTACTTAGGCTTGCTTTTTTGAGAAACACGGCCCTTGTCATTTATGGCCTAGAGATGATGACTATCAGCTGGTGAGATCGAGGTTGACCTGGTAGACCTTGATAAAGCCAGTTAGAGGTGGTAGTCCACCTTAGACAAGTTCCAAAAAACATCTTAGGCTGATATAACATGCATGGTTTGCCAAGCCACTTTGCCTTTTGGCACTTTTCATAAAATAAAACTCTTAATGCATTAATGCATCATTGTATTATTTAAACTGCAGCAAACACATTTGCTACAATCATAGGCATATAAAATCACAATACTTGCTGCTATGTCCTAACTTACCTGAGGAAAAAAGTTAAAGCAGTAGGCTACCTAACTGTGTTCTAAAGTCTTTAGAAATTGCATCAAATATTATTTTGATATACTTAAAGACTTAAATATACAAAAGGCACTTTTGCATAGTTCAAACATACTATACGCCTGCCGCATAAACCGCACTCCATTAGAACAACTCATCCTAACATTCATCTTCGTAAATACAGGCTGTTATATCATTGCACTCTGGGACTAAAATCTGAATAAACTGTCTTATGTGTCCAAGCCATCTACAATGCAGTGAATTGAACTCGTGAAGTCTGGTTTCACTGTCCTGCTCCCTCCCCATATCCAGTCAATCCTATTCCTTATTTGGATGTCGAAGTCAGGAGGGCTCTTTTCCTGCGGAATACAAATTATCTCCATCCCGTCTCCTTCATCTGACATCTTATAAACGCCTGAGCTCTTCAATAAGAATGCAATTTATAGTTTCACCCTTTATATAGACATACATTTAACACTAGGCTATATAATAATATCAATAGTGCTGAAGTAACTAAAACACTAACCCACGTTGCCGCACTTCTGCACTGCACATTTGTCTGCAATGGATGGCCGCTGCGGTTTATTGTAATAAACCCTAAGCCAAATAATAGCCTCCAAACGAAGTAAATACGCAAACTTTGCGTTTTAGTTTGATGTGAAATATCACTGAGGTATTCAAATAATGTAGATATGACGGGGAATGTAGTATGCGTTGTGTAATACTCACCTTTCTGAGGAAGCAGTCCAGTTTTCCGTATTGATAAGGCTGCTGCACGCTGCACAATTCAGTGACGGTCACCGCACGCGCTCGCTCGTGCGTCGAGCCTCTCACGCTCTCATCACAATATCACTGGAGTGGGTGGAGAGAGAGAGAGAGAGAGAGAGAGAGAGAGAGAGAGAGAGAGAGAGAGAGGGGGCGTTCCGTGGAGCCACAGACGTTTCATAAAACTCATATTCTAATTTAATAAAAGTGCATTTGCAGTCCACATTTGAATGAATACATTTAAATAAAACATATTACATTCCGTTAATTATGTCCTCATTTAAATTACAACAACAAATTATAATAGTGTAGCTTTAATTAAGTTATATTATTTTAATATAACTTATTTTAAATAATTGTAAGCCAAAACTTGGAAGTTTGCTGAGGCCCCCTAGCGGTACGTCGACCCCCTTGTTGAGAACCACATATAGAGGAGCTAAAAATAAAAAACGAATTGACAGAAAATATATAGATTCATTTTAAAGTAAAAGGGTCATACATAAGTGTATTAATTATAACCATATTCCAAATAAATAACATATATTATTTTGTGAGAAACAGGCATTGTTAAAGTAACACGTAGCCTACTGGTATGAGCCAAGTAGCAAAAACTATACTGGAGTAGGTATTAAATAATTCTGCGACTGGAATTTTCAGCATATTAACGTTAAACAAAAAAATAAAACGCGTTTCATGTGCATTAGGTAGGCTAAATAAGAATCTTTGGGTAGACAGCAAATTGATTAGATTCACAATTCACAGGTTTTCGATTTGATTCAGATAGATTCGACTCCATTCCTAATTCGACTCGATTCACAATAAAATTCAATGCGATTCGATTAACGATGTGATTTAAGTGCATTCATAGGATTATTTAAATGCTTCCCCTAAATGTGTCTTAGTCTGTTTTAGTTATTAGTGTTCCATGCACTTTCCCAGTAAGAAAAGTCCTCTTTGTTCTCTTTATACAGAACATTTTATAAACACTGAGTGACTACAGATGAACAAGTTTCATGCGCATATGTTAAAATAAACCGCGGGGGATTTACTAAACTGCTCAGACAGGCACGATGACATTTCCGTAAACATATAAAACATATACATATAAAACGTTTACGTAAACGTCGGTGTTTTATATTTTTTCTCATATAAAATAAGGATGACGTTTACACGCAATGAGATATCAAACAAGGGCTACTCAAAAAGAGCTAGATAGGGCGCGAGGCGAGCGCAATCCAGTGAGAAAACGCGGTAAAGAGTGCAGCACGTCTGTGAGAGCTGCGAAGGCGCTAAAAACGCCCACAACGTCTCCAATAATTTAATCAATGTTTATATATTTTAAATATTTGAATGCCTATTTGACTCTTAGCTTTTTTTAATCGATTATTGACTGAAATCATCGTCAGGATTTGTAATCAATGCATTGAGAAAACGAGTGAATAGTACACCCCTACTAAATACTTATTCTCAGCAGGTAGGCTGCTAAAATGTGCACTGCAGGTAATATGTGAACTTACCAAAAACATCCGCTAGAGGCCAATGTTTACACATATAACTTTGCATATTGAGCTACAGCAGGGGTTCTCAACTCTGGCAGTCAAGGTCCACTTTCCTGCAGAGTTTAGCTCCAACCCTGATAACTTATTTTACTGTCTATGGATAACTCTCCTCCCTTTAACTTTGCGCCTTTTCAAATACCAACACTTACGGTCTTGGGCATGTCTTGGCCACTTAAACGCGCGTTCACGCGACAGGAAGTAAGTGCGTGAGACTGGTGAGACCTTTTTTACAGCCTATGGGTGAGACCCTTTCTTTTACTGTCTATGGGTGAGACTGTCCAGCAATGTCTAAAAAAATGCCAAAACGCAGTGCCCTGAACGCACAATAAAAGCATCGAGGCTAAGCGTATCCCATCATGCATTAGGGAAATAGCAAGATAGCGAGGAAAACTTTCCACTGTAAGTTAAATTAATTCGATTTTATATGGAATTTGGTAGTAAAACAAATTGTTAAAGTGCCATTTTATTGGTGCAAAGATGAGTAGGCTGCGTGTATTTTGTATAACATTTGAAAGAAGAAGAAAAAAAAGCTCTGTAAACACCATAGAGTAAAAAAATAGACTAAACACATTTGCTTTGTTTTGTTTTTTTGCAACACTATAGAGGGTATGCGCATGACGTCACCGTCGGCCGGAGTGAATGAGGTCACGCCCACAAGTGGCAAAAAGACTGAGCGGCTGCATTTGTTTTCAGCGTGAATGCCGTGAAAATCACACAAAACACATCTAAAACGGGAAAGAGCTTTGCGATTGACTGTACAACTAGATTTGACCAGAAATCTAAGGTACTGTATATTTTTACAGACTGCAAAAAGCTACAGAACAGACTATATTCTGCATAATTGGATGTTTTTAAATAAACACTGACAAAAAACTATACAAGTTTTAGGGCTGGACGATATGATGATATACAGTATAACATTAATGTAAGTGATCACTCGGATTTAGACCTATCTATATTGTATTTATATAAAACGTTTACAGGCAAATTTTCTTCATTTATTTCACCGGCGTCGAAATCAGGCACATATAAATGTCAGGAAACACGATTCCTGGCTGCATGTCAATATCCATGGATCACTGGATCTTTGATAAGTTGTAAGGAACACTATATCGAGTCCAACTTTTAGTTTAAACTGATAATAGTTTGTTTTACTCGCGTTAACGCAGTTTCCCCTATTAACTCCAGTCACGCAGCAGCTCTTCTGCCACTCAGTCCCGCTGAGGGGGGCGTGTTCCGGCGGGGAAGTGACGTTAATGCATTCCCTCTATAAGTGTGTCCCATCGGGTAATTAAAAGTTCTACACACACTTGCAGTCTTCACGCCTTCTTGAACACTTGTGCCTAATACAGGAAATACGTCATGCAAGTAGACAAGTGGTCAAGTGTAAACACCGCAAGTGCAGGGATTTGGAAAGGCCCAAATTTCATGTGTGTTTGACTAGGGTTTGAGTTAAATTCTGCAGAATAGTGGAACTTGACGGCCAGAATTGAGAACCTCTGATCTACAGTACTATCAACATTTATGTATTTGTTTGTTTTATCAATCTATAAAAAGTTTAAGTTAATCAGTTTTCCACTCCAGACAAAAAAAAAAGTAGTATTTTTTTACCTCGTAACAATTATAACTGGACCTACTAGTGAATTTTCATTTGAGTGGCATATGCAGGACTTCCCCAATCATATAATCATCTTCAAAACCACCTATAGGTGTTTTTACACTATGTTGTATTTACCGTAATTATGAGTTTCCAACTTTCACATCCTCGTAGAACTCGTAATTACAAACTAATTAAATAATTAAACTTGTTAACTGAATTTTTGGAGAGCTCCAACTTCCATATGACCGCTGCAGATTCATACTGCTGTTGAAGTTTTCATAGAAAGCATATGCAAGCATAAGTAGCATATGCAAGCACTCGCTAATCTGCCTTCACTTTTGAGTGCAAAATCCAGTCAAAAGTCTCCAGACCTACATTTTTAATTTTTCGATATCCCTTTACACTCAGATGTATGACACAACACGGAAGAAAAGATATCTCGCTACTTGGGATTTCATTGGGACTTTAATCAGTTTTTTCGTCATGGTTGACAAAACAAACATGAACACACACACACACACAAAACACATATCTGCCCTTGTCACACTGTGCTTTCACACTTAAATACACCGTTTCCATTTTCTCTGCTTTTCTTTGGGTGATATATATATATATCGTAACCAGCTGTGAAAAGTGAATAAATATGTTTAAAATACAGACAAATATGCTACTTTAAATCTCATGTGCAGTGATCACAGCCAACACAAGCTACACTGAATTGCAGTTTTAAACAGAAAAAAGTTCTAATTCAAAAAGTAGGCACGTTCTTGAGCTTGCTATTTGCTATAACTAACAGCACTCAGAGTGTACAAACCAAATAGCTAAATTGCAAACAAGTGACATGAGAAGACCCTTCAAACATATTGCATATATTGCATATCTTCAGCTGAAGATTTATCTTTTAAAACCTATAAAGGAAGGTGATTGTTTGCATTGCAAGTTGAGTCTAGATCAATTAAAATCACTGATCACTGGCTGTAACAGAAACCTAAAAAAAATACTGTATTCACAGGCAGTATATGGTAAGATAGCTTCAAGACTTCTGAATCTTATCCTGTGTGCTAATTGGATCGTTTTTGAGCATATATACTGTATATTTTTGCTGCATATGCTGCACAATTCTGTGCAGATTTGGCAGTTGGTAAAAATAATATAGATGGCTAACCAGCTTCCTTAAGAGACGCCTTCATTCGAACCTCTGTAAGATCACTGACTGACAGTACAGCCAAGCAGATGTCTTCTGTTTCAGACACAGCCCGTATCTTTTCCTCCATCTTGAAGAGACTTACAAATCTCAAAGGCTCAACAAGAAAAGTGCACAGTCAAACAGAACGAAAGCCAGCAATGTTGAAGCAGGCCATCACCATGTTCGTCTTGGTATAGGTGGAGGTGGCATAGACCTCTGTGCAGGCGTCTGAGGAACAGGACGTGTTGGACTCGATACGTATCGCTCGTTTAGTACCTCTGGAACCCTAAGAGACAGCGGGTTCAATTTAAAATGTATTCATGTGATGGCAAAGCTGAATTGTAATAAACAATTACAGAATTATCTTTTTGTTTTTCACTTTTTAAAAAAATGTGAAATTAAAAAGTTTGCTCCCATTGACTTACACTGATAGAATGTTTAGCATTCAAAATATAACTGCCAGAAATAACATTGTAACGTTCGAAATACTGAATTGTGATCGGTTTTGTCTTCCTTGCTGCTGTATACTGTATATTTCACCATTTAAAGCCACCTCTAATGCCACAATGACTGTGCTGAAATTAAGCAGAAATTACGCTAAAATTAAGAAATTACACGTAAATTGAAGCGTAAACGTTTTTGTATGATTCTTTGCTGATTTGCAAACACTGGTATTTTGTTCCAGAGAAATGCAAATCCTCTTTTTGAGTTGGGTTGGGTGTGCACACCTCTCTCAAATAGTGCCCATTAGGTGAGAATTAGAAGAGGTTATGTGGAGCCCACATCAGAGGGCAGATGTTCTTCACCCCCTCTCTGACGCCATACTGATGCGTTGGTGTTTGTGTATATCAGCTGGTGAAGAAGTAGTGCATTCTGAACCCACACTCCAGATTTAAAGGTTGATACATACTTCTACGTTCAATAAAGTTACTGATGGAAAGTTAAGCTTCACAAACTCCGGCATTGTGGTTAAGAGTGTTTTGCGATTGATGCTGTGGTTTGTCACATGGGGAGGCGTAGAGTTTCATACATGAACCATCTCTGCCTCATCTACAAACTTTTATCCAGTCATCTGGTACATTCTTGCAGTGAAACTTTTCGAAAATAAAACTAGCTGAAGCCACAAACCTAATATGTACATGTTTTCTCTGTACACCTTCTAATCTCGCTGTGTAAAATAACACTGTGTTAAAGTGTATTTTTTATTTAGAGTTAGAAATGTATTTCGCAATAGAGCAATGACAGAAACCATGCCCGTCTTTGCGGTTTCACTTTATATTGGTGGTCCCTTTAACACATTCTGTTGACCATAAGTAACGTTGCACCTACATGTCTACTAACTCTCATTAGAGTATTAGTAGAGTATTAGTAGACTGGTAGGGTTAGAATAAGTTGACATGTAGTTGCAAAGTTACTTCTAGTCAACAGAATGTTCAAAAGGGACCTGGTATTTTAAACATGTACCTCTCCGTTACACGTGGCGGGACCCGGGGGGGAGGGAGTACTGGTGGAGTGCTCACTGCAGGCCGGAGAGGCCGTGGAGGAAGTGGAATGTCTGGAGGCTCCTGGACCATGAAAGTAAAGACATATGAATGTTAAAAAATAAAGAAAAATAAAGATGTAATAATTTACATGGTTTTATTATTTGCCTTTAAATAAAATATTCTGGTGCAAAATCTCTACTATGACACAATCGAAACACTTTTTCAATTTTAAACCAGTTAATTTTAACGTTACAACCATACATTAAAATTCAAATCTTTGGGGTCTGTTTTTGAAAGAAGTCTCTTATGCTCACCAAGTCTGCATTTATTGGATCAAAAATACAGTTAAATAGTTAGTAATATCAATACAGTTTAAAATAGTTTTCTATTTTAATATATTTAAAATTTTTATTTTTATCCATTACTCCAGTCTTCAGTGTCAAATTATCCTTCAGAATTCATTCTAATATTCTGATTTTGGTGCTCAAGAAACATTTCTTATTTATTATAATCAATGGTGAAAAACGTGTGCTGCTTAATGTTTTTAGAAACCGTGTGACTTTTCAGGGTTCTTTGAAGGATAGAAAGTTCTAAAGAACAGAATTTAGTTGAAATATAAATATTTTGTAGCATTACAAATGTCGTTACTGACACTTTTGATCAATTTAATTAATCCTTGCAGATAAAAGTATTAATTTCTTTAAAACGAGAATCTTAATAATCCCAAATTTGTATACATTATAGGACTCTGATTCAGAACAAGTGTTGTTAATGACAGGATGGAGCCAATAATGATCATTATAACCCAAAAAAAAAAAAAAAAAACGATTAAAGGAAAAAACTGACCTCACATTCACCGTCCATCCCACTGCTGTTGCTAACGGTGCTCTGAATGCTCAATCTGTGACTGCTACTACCTGCACAAGTCAAACCTTTACAATTTCATTGTTGAAACCCAACCATACTTGTAAACATTCAGTTCAGTGACTTCATCAGTCCAAGTGTACATTTGTGTGGGATCACCCCAAAAAGACTTAAGTTTTAAGAAGACCTCATATGCTAACAATCCCCAAAACATCCTTTGGAAGTTTCATAGTATAATGAATCTCTGAGATGGTAATGCAATAAAATTCATATATACGATGGTACTGACATTAATGTACCATGGTATCACACTCCAAGGCATGTTATTGCATGAGATTAAAGAAGTAATTTTCTATAACATACTAGAAGTGCTGGAGGTGCTTCCTGTCTGCCAGCTTTCTCTCTGCAGCGGTCTACTAACAGGAGGGGGTTGGGCAATCAAATGAGGTGTGGGTTCGTACACGGAGCAATTCACGTTCATTTGAGAACCCCACTGAACGTTTGTTTGCATCGGTGCAGTAATCATAAGCTCTAATGGGGGGGAGAAAAAAAAAGTTTAGTTACATGCTAAATTCTTGCTAAATGTCACAAAATGTAACATTCATTTTAAATGGTCCCACCATAAATGTATTCTTTTTTATGTGCCAGAAACAAAAATATATTATTTTTAAAGTATATTTGTTTGTGTATTTGTTAAAAAACACAAAAATAACTTTCTTTTGCATTATTATTAGCAATAATATGTGGAAACAATACAGTTAAGTAACTTCATGACAGTTATAAATTCATCATTTTCATACAACAATGGACTGATGGGACCTGAAACTCTTTCACACTTTCCACAGACCATTGGTTAATTATTTTTCGTTGAGTTATTTTACAACTTTTCTTGTACACTTTAATAGCACGGCATGTTGACCACTTAGAAGTATATTGTGGAATTACCAGTTGCCGCTTTGCCTTTACAGCGTCGTGTGATGCTGTCTCTTAATCTTTGTAAGTTTTCCTAGAAGTAAATGGAGAGATGGTTACAGAAACCTCAGAGACACTCATTTCATTTGTTAACCTTCTGTTTTGACAATTATCATGGAGTTACTTGTTACCTGCTGAAAGCGGAGAGAGCGCCATCTTTTATCTTGATCAAACTGCCAAGCCTTGAACTCCCGCACTGCCTCTTCCACATTCAGCTCTCCCACCTTCACCCTCTCCTGCAGAGAGATGAGCTGCCTCTGTCCAGGGGTCTTCATGCCTGCAAAGGGGTCATGGTGACTGCTCATGTCGCTGTCTCCCACCAGCCGTACGGGTGCTGTAAGAATAGATCATTCCAGCAAGGAAATACTTTCAATTGAATATATTCATTATCTGTTCATATACACCAAAGGTTCGCAATTAGGCTCAAGAAAGACACTGTCACTCGGTACCTAGAGAGGAATCCCTTTCTGGCCTTTGCCTGACTGAGTATACAGGTTCCTTGAGGCAAAACACTGTAAAACAGGTCAAATTAAACTGACTGTTAAGATTTGCAATAAAGGCATAGTTCACCCAAAAATGAAAATTGAGACATCATTAATTCATCCTCATGCATTCTAAACCCGTATGCATTTGTTTCTTCAGCTGAACACAAAAGAAGATATTTTGAAGAATGTTCATAACCGTAATGAAACTTTGGTTCGCACCTTTGGAAATGTAGGTTGTGTTCTCTTCAGGCTCTGCCAGGTTGGCTGGCCGCGGAATCGGTGCAGGTGGGCGATTGATCACTTCAGGGTTGGAATGTTCCTCCACCGTGTCATAAATTTGATCAGGGCAGCACGGGTTATACGGGTCCTCCTCTTCTACATCACCATAGATTTCCACATTATTGCCCATGTCATGATAATCCTCATCATCCATTTCAGGGAATCCACCATTGGTTGAATTATGTTGCAAGGATTCTGAATGCGTGTCAGGTTCTGCTAAACAAAAACCAAGGATTCATATTATTTGACAACTGCAAAATATACAATGCTTGTATACTAGCTTACATTTTTGTAAACGTCATATATTAGCAACCTGCTCCGTTTTCACAGTATGCAAACATGCTACATCCTGTAGATTGCAGGTTCAAATACACATACTAGCAGAATAAGATAAGACGGCATAGCTAATTTATCTATTTCCCTGTGTTTTGCATTACAAATGTGAGGACAATATTGTAAACTTTTACAAAAATGTTGTACACTTAAGTTAAGGTAAAGACAGCTTTGGCATAAATGCATAAAGACAGATAGCTGAAGGGTGTTGTTATCACATGGGGAAAAAGTGACAAAAAGTCATAGTCTCACAAATAACTGTTATTTTCTGTGTCGTTTCACATTGATGTACCTTCAAAAAACTTTCTCAGCATTGTCTCCGTGTTGGATTCCTCCAAAGCACCTTCCAAATCATCATCTGTAGAAACAGAAATTTTGTACATATTTACAGAACATATCTTCAACATCTGGAAATAAAACACTTTTAATCCTTAAATATGTACAATTGTAACTTCATTCTCATATATTTATAGGATAGCCCTAGTAAAAAATATACCTCTAAAAAGCAATAGAAATGCTTCAACTTTATTCAGTAATAACGAAGAAAAAGTACACTAAGAAAATGCCATGTACGAACCCATCTCAGGTTTCAGTTTCATCATAGACTCGTAAATATCCTCATTATCGAAATTTGTGATGAAATTTTGGGAAGCTGTCAACATATCCTCATAGATATCCTCATTGTCAGGGTTGTTCTGAGATTCCTCCATGTGGGTCTTCACTATATCTACTGTCTCCTGTTGGGTTTTAAGAAAGAAAGAAAGTTTACATACTGTAAATAATTAGCATCGTCACTGCTATTTTGAAATGAAGGCAATACTGCTGTACAAATGTATGCTGATCATTAACAGCCTAAATAACATAATTACATCATTGCATTTCCATCACCAATGTTCTGTGCAATGAAATTGCCCATTTCACTTTTACAATGCAATGATATTTAGTTATACGTGCATTAATAAATCCGTGTGCCCACAGCATTTCAGGAACTGATGGCTGGCTCTGTTTACTACACTTCGTAGCCAGTTACAAAAGTCATCAAGAATATTTACGCAATGCACTCACAACATATTCATCCATGAAGCGTCTTAAATCAGAGAAGCCACTCTTCTCGGCCAGATTGTTAGGGTAATCTCCATCTTTGTTCATCACACTGTAGGCCTGCAAGGCTCCGGGGCACCG
This sequence comes from Tiaroga cobitis, assembly GCA_030578255.1. Taxonomy (NCBI): domain Eukaryota; kingdom Metazoa; phylum Chordata; class Actinopteri; order Cypriniformes; family Leuciscidae; genus Tiaroga; species Tiaroga cobitis. Next base: position 31,353,753 of record CM060603.1, read on the forward strand.
CATTAACGAGGATGTTAATTTTTTTAAGCCATATTTGGCTGAGAAGTGAAGCAGTGTTGGGAGTTCCACATTACGGGTATCTGAAAACAAAGAGATCTCTTCTTATTGTTTTTCAAAAGAATGTTAATGTTTCCTGTCTTTGAAAAACCCTCACCACTTGGTGTTAAGTAATCTACCACCATAAAAGATATTAATGATAAGCTATACTTTTTAGAAACAATATATATGAAACCACGTACTTGCTTCTGTGTTATCTGCAATCTGACTAATTCCAAATACTTGTAATCCAGTTAGAGGCAAATGTTCTTCCAGAGAGTCTGCGAGCAAATGATCCAATGACTCGGGCACCTTTGATGTGATATCAAATGCCTGAAAATTGAATTTGAAAAAAACTCAGCTCAATATTTGTCTTTAAATGAAAGGTCCTTTCCTGTAAGTAAACTTTTTAAAAAAGGCGAACATTGTAGTCTGCTTGTTTGTAATTTGTGAATGATAATAAAATGTTTATGTGTATCTGAAAAGTTTACAGCTCCTGTTGCCTCACACAAACTAAAATGTCTATAATGGACTTTTTGTTTCTTATTGTTATCGACTAATCAACAAATTACATAAAGCATCTTGCATTACGGATTTCAGGCTTGTGGGCTGCTATTCAGGCATCTGTACGATGCCAGGCCACTTGTGGGGCTGAAACACTGTCACAGATATTTGACATTTTTTTAAATGTCTGCATATTTTTTTAAATATATCTTATATTAAATAATATAATATATTATAATATTAAATAATTATGAGATATTACATTTTTCACAATACCATAATGTATCCTAAAGGAATTAAAAATATCAAGTGAAGTCATATTTATTGGTATAGCGCTTTTCTCTGTAGTTTATCCTTTTTATATAGGATCATATATGTGACCACAAAACCAGTCACAAGGGTCAATTTTTTGTAATTGAGATTTATACATCATCTGAAAGCTGAATAAATAAACGTTCGATTGATGTATGGTTTGTTAGGATAGGACAATATTTGGCCGAGATACAACTATTTGAAAATCTGGAATCTGAGGTTGCAAAAAAATCGAAACATTGAGAAAATCGCCTTTAAAGTTGTCCATTAATGTCAACGATTGTGCTGCATTCACTCACAAAAATAAATATTTATATATTTACGGTAGGAAATATACAAAATATCTTCATGGAACATGATCTTTACTTAATATCCAAATGATTTTTGGTATAAAAGAAAAATCAATCATTTTGACCCATACAATGTATTGTTGGCTATTGCCACAGATTTACCCGTGCTACTTGTGACTGATTTTGTGATCCAGGGTCACATATGAGATGTACATTTCTATGACGCTACTTTGAAATGATACATATTGTGAAAAGCACTAAAGAAATAAACATGACATGACTTAACTCCGTTATCACGTTCATTCACAAGTCATTTCAGTGTACGTGATCTCTTTTATTGGTATGAAGCTTTTTTCTGTTTTAACCGATTGTTTTTTTCATTACCTGACACATGAACTGCATTGGATCCATTGCTTTCTCTAGATACCTGCAGATTTCCTCCATTTCTGTGAAATATGTTACTGTTGTTGAATAGACCACAGACTCATTATTATAAAGAGTCAATGAGACTTTCCCAGAAGGCATTTCTAAGAGAAAAAAAAATAGTTAAGAAAACAACTTTTGACAAAGCCTCAAAGACAAACCTTTTCTTATAATAAATGAGCACATTAACAGGAAACAATATGCAAATTCATTTGAAAGTGAAAAAGCATAGAGGAACTGAAATGAAAAGTTCCTCTTTCTGCGTTTTTGTCTTACCAGGTGACTGTACAGTAACAATACACTCGTTTACAAGAGTCCCAGGCATTCGCTGCGGTGTTGAGTGCTGAGAGTGAAACTCCACCTCCAGGCTGCCCTCATCCACAAATTTCTTTGCCATGATTATATAAATATTCACACGATTCTTTATGGGAACAAACAAATGGTGAGAAAGTCATGACACCATGTTAAATACTGTAAATGACATCGAGTAACGCTAGCTGATGATTGGTGTTGATTCCGCAAATGTCAGCAAATGCTTTTAAAATGAAATACTGAAACTATAGTTTTTAACGATTTCACAAATTTCAAAAGTAACAATAGTTTACAATGTAGAGGATAGTGAGTCAAAACAGTTTTAAAAATATGAACAACACTGACAGTCAAGCCATAAATACACTAAAATGTTGAAATGTCCACACCATGAGGCATACTGTATAAAATGTCTCTTCAGCCATTAAATTAAATTAGGCATAATTTGAGTCATTATGTTCTTCTCACATAATCAAATCGATTGATTTAAAAGTACAAATTACTTTGTAGGCTTCAAAAGAAGACCACTTCATTCACTGGAAAATAATTTACAAGTTAAAAAGAACAACATTGGCAGCAATTGTTTTAGTCATATCCCTCATGACTGCTACATCATCCTTATTTCATCATGTTACTGAACTAAAAATGGCTTAAATAATCTAAATCAAGCTTCTTAGATAGGGGCCCATACAGAACGGAAAAACACACAAAAAAAGTGTGATCTCAAACCATGTGAGCTTCATGCTGACATTAACAACTAAATATTCTTAGAAAAGGTTCGGCTCTGCATGCGTCACGTCCCGTGCACTTACCCCACATGGTATTCTGTCCGGTTGGACGGTGAGGCAGATTTGGTTGTCTTGTGGCTCAGCTGCATTTGAACAATTCTGCTCAGTGGGACAAAGATCATTCCCGTTCATCTGATGATGTTCAGTCTCATCGGGTAAAGTTAAGGTGTCAGGAATTTCAGATATTGTGAACGCATCCATGTGTTCTTCAAGTTCAATTTCATATGTATTCTGGCAATGATGTTCACTAACGGATTCTAAAATGAAAAATTATATATTAAAAAAATATTATACATTATACATATTATACAAAACTATTTATGGATAAAATTTAAAAAATAATATAAACCACAGGCCTATGGAAGCTTGTTTCTGCAACGGAATAAAAAATAAAAAAGTTAATTGTGATTTTTTTATCTTACAATTATGACTTCTACCATTTGAAATTGTGATTTAGTCCTAATCTTGAGACAAAGTGTCACAAATATATTTTCTGTATTTTATTCTGTGGCGGAAACAAGCTTCCATACTGACCAAGGAGTAAACGTTAATTTACGCCAACCTCTCTATGTTAAGTAAGATTTTGCATGGTGGATCAACTTAAAATATACATTTATTAGAAAAAAATGTAGTTATTAAAATATAAATAAATCATATGTAAATACAAAAATATAAATCTAATATTTAAAAATTACAGTTGAATACAACACATAATCCTTAAAATTATATTAATGTGCACTAATTTTGCAGTTAATGTTCAAATATAAAAATCTTTTTAGGCCATCTTTGTATTGTTGCTGTTGTAGATGAACAAAAGTGCAAGTATTAATATGTTCTTATGCTGAATGAGACTTATAGTATAAAAAATACATACCATCATCTATGCACTGAAGGACAGTAGACACATATACTGATGGTTCATCTTCTGAGTTGAGCTTTCTCCAATGTCCCCAGTGTTCAAAATAATCTGCTGACACTTGCCTTTCTGATACACCACACAAAAATGCGACAACTTTGTGAGGAGGCTGAAGAAGATCCCGGAAAGTGTCCTGCAAGTCTGGGTCATGCTGCATGTCCAAGAACGCAGTAGACAGCAAAAGCATGATACACTTGCTGGAGCCAAACAGCTCATCATTTTTCAGGCAAATCTGTTCATTAACATCGTACAGAATGACGGAGCCCTCCAGGAAGTTACATGATGTGGCCAAGATTTGCTGTAGATACTCAGCCCATTCGCTGGCCTCACTGGTATGAACAACTAACACCTCACACATCGTGGAGTATCCAGGTTTTTCTGCAAAACAATGGATAATAAATGCACATAAATGCTTTTAATTGTAATAAAAGAAAAATTCTAAAGAATTCTTCATAATTTAAAGCAATTGAATGGTTAATCAACTACAAATAAATGTGAAAGGAACTCATTTAAAACTGTTTCATTTTAATGAACTATGTTTGCATTCAAATCTAAACCAGGGGTATGTCACCAAAACTGTTTCATTTTTTTAAATGCTTAAATATAATAAGTTACAAGTGAAACAAAGCACACTCCAAACAACTGGTTTATTTGCTTATTAATGAAGAACTGAACTCCTGGCATGTTGCACAGGCAACATTGTTAAGCCAGACACTTTTTGTGATTAAGAAATAAGTTGGTCTGGTCAACCAAAAATTTAGCAACATTGAAATTAGTCATCTTTTGTCTCCTAAAAATGCTCTATAAAAAACTCTGACATGGTGTCTGTGTATAAATGAATGTGAAATTTAAAAGACATGATATGAATGCAGAATTTCTCAGTGGAATTCTATAAATTACAGGAAAGTAAGAAGGACCATCCACTATGACCCATCAACAGTACTGAGGCAATCAAATGATCAACAAATAGTATAAAAATGTGAAACTATCGACATATCTGTGTCAGTCTTGCTTGTAATGTAATCTGAGATCAATTCACTTCCATAGGTTTTCTCAGGAAACTTCTTTAGGTTTTCCACATCATTAGTTACTATACAACACTGCTCTGAATACAGTCGACTTTGCATTGGGTTAGAGCACACACTTCAAATAGAAACATGCAGAAAAGGAAATGTGATTATATAACTTTATATATTTATATTTTTCCCCCACAAAGCTGATTGCTTTCACATTTAATGTTACAGCACAAATACAGGAAGATTTATTATTCAACTTCCTTATTGCTTTCACCAAAACTATTATTTTGCATCAAAACTGCTTACATGTCATCTTTAACATTTTCAAACAAGATATTAAGAAACCTCAAGCCTTCTGATGACAATCTATTCAAATAACCAATTCAAATAAAATAAAAAATAGTTCAAAACTACAATTTGATTTCTTCTTAGTTTAATCATTAGGGTATTTGTTCCGGCGTAACATTTTAATGTCAATAAAATAAGATCTTGATTTAAAAATGACTTACCTTACTTCTTGAGATAAGACTGCAGGGTTGTAATTAACAGTGCCTTGTTTCAGGGACCGTACAGTGGTTGCACCTTCCCACGGCGGCTTTCCACTTACCCGCGTTCTCTGTCTATACCTTCTGATCAAAATACGTTTCGTATTTGATTGTGGTGCATGACCGATTTGCCTTCAGCCCATGACTTACATCTACTAAAAGAAACAGTCCATTTCCTGATGGTGGGCGGTGGCGTCACTTCCTAAAATACTCTGCAACTGCCTAAACCATCACAGACAGAGCTGCTGTAGGCCGTTGTGACTCTATAAAACAGTAAGAAAATTTCCCAGACAAGTTAAATGCAGAAGTTAAGTAAAACTTCCCTGAATCGCATCTATTTAAAACAGCCAGACCATTCATAAAACTTGCACAGCATAGTATCTATACAGATTACATTTTTTTTAAGTTGCAAATTGAGTTTCTCAAGAAAGACATGCATGCAAAATATCATGATTACATCTCAATAATGTTTCATTTTAGCGTCATTTTTTCTTCTGTCTGAAATTTACACCAGTTTAAACCACCCGTTTTATTTTATTATTTCAGTAACACTTTATAATAAGGTCTCATTTGTTCACATTAGTTAATGTAGGCGTTGAGCTAATTCGTCTTGGCGCAGAGGCCTTCATCGGGGCTTCTTCAGGCATTTTTATTACAGGCTTGTGGGCCGAAACGCATTGGCAAAATAAAGAGCAATATCTTTTCAGCTCTGTCCTCTGACTATTTTGATCTCTCCATTTCGCAAGTGTTGCTGATATTTTTGCTGATTAATAAATGCAGTAGAAGTACTGTTCATTCTTAGTTCATGTATAATGTTAACAAATGAAACCTTATTGTAAAGCGTTTCCTTATTTTATGATTCGGAGCCCTAGCTGTTAATGATATTGGAAGTCTGCAATTCTACTGTAACTGGCATTTAATTGTTTGACTATGTATGCAAATACAGAAGCAATGCAAAACCACTCTAAAGTTCCTATTAAAGCTTGCTAATGTTATTATTCAGCCTATTATTGACTAAAAGGAGGAAATAAAACACTGCAGCTTCTGCAGTGTTCCAGGTACATTTGAGTCACGTTACAGCCAAATGTTGAAGTGAAACATACATTGTGAGATTGAAGTGGAGATAAATTAAGACACAAGCAGCAACCACACTTTCATGGAATGAAGATTCCCAAGTAGGCAATATAGGCAACATTTCTATAATTTATCTAGTCAGGCAACATGAGTTCTGATAGGTCAGTGACCAGAAACCTTTGCAAGTGTCACTGACCCCATGAGAGGTTTCATCAGGATGTCTTCTCTGCTCTTTTGTATTCTCAGAATTTTTAACTTCTTTAGTTTAGTGACATAAAACAAGAATAATAGGTATTAGAAGAAAATTCCACCTTGTAGGGAAGGATGTTCTTATGCCACATTTGAATTAACATATGAACTTCAGCAACTTGAGAGACTTCACTGACAAATATTAGAGGCTTGTTAACATTATAAAGAATATCTATGAATGAAACATGTTAATAGTATAACAGACACAAACGCTACCTATTAAAAAGTGTCTAGCTCATCTTGTTGTTTAAACTTATAATATTGGCTGTTGGATTTATAATTTTAGGATTTATAATTTTGGTAAAGTGTCGTTTTAATGTTATTGCTGTTAACACCAACTAGGTAAACTCAATTCAACAAAACCCAACAGCTGCTGCACTTTGGTGTTTGTTGACTGCAGCCAAATATTCAAAAAGTGGCAAGCACAGGCAGGTATAATTGCCACATGCTAATTTTAATTAGTGCCATGTTTTAATATAAAATTGATAATCTCTATCAATTTTAGAAAGGGATAGTTCACCCAAAAATGCAAATGCTGTCAACATTTACTCACTCTCATGTTGTTTCAAACCTGTGTGAGTTTATTTCCTCTGTTGAACACAAAATAGATATTTTAAAGTCCCCCTGTGTAATTGATGGCACCCATTGACTTATAGTATGTTTTTCTTACTATGGAAGTCAATGGGTGCCATCAACTATCTGGTAAATTTTGACAGTCCAAAAAAAAAAACATTTAAGCATTTATGTTGTATATTACGCTTTATCCATTTGCATTTGTAGATTTCAATTACAAAACATTATTAAAAATAATCTTTAAAGGCTGTTTTCTCAGAATTAGGTTTTTTTTTCTGCATGTGAGCCAAAAATCTCCACTTCAGTAGCTCTTACATACACAAAACTTTCCAGGATTATTCCTATCTTTATTCTGAAGGTTTTAGAGGGGTTTGTCACCTGATTTATAAAATATTTTATGCCTATAAACATGATGATTTTTTCTGGCATTTGATAGTATTACCTGATTTATAGTGATTTGATATCCAATCCCCTTTGTAGAAAAAAATATAACTCTAAAATGTCAACAAAATTAAATTGATTTTGAACCTGGCTTTATCCAATGTTCAGATTTCTGTTCTGGAAATGTATGCAAATGAGTGCATATGTAATTAGATAATGCCTCATTTGCATCTTTAAACATAACTTTTTTTAGACAACTAGTATTACAGGACAATTTTCCTAATGTACTGTGATTTTTTACTTATTGTGATACCTATTAGTTTTTTTTTATTACCCTATATTCACTTGTATAGTGTCTTGCATTAAACCTGCCAGCAGGGATATCACACTGTGTTAATGTAGTATTGTATAACAGCTTACACGTTCAGTGTTTTTCCAATGTCGATGTGATGGAAACCTTAAAGCCTGCCCCAATACACACACAATACTGTATCAAATAAGTGCCAAAGCTCAGTGCCCTTGACGCACACTAAATCCACACTATCTCTAATACTGCTTCCGAAGATGAGTAAGTGGATTTTGTAAAACGTTTGCTACTACTTTTTATCACTTAATTAGAAGCACCACAATTAAATTGTGCCGTCTGTTACATGGGGACTACTAAGATATGTATTAGATTATTTTAGAGTGCAGAGTATTGAAAATCAAAATGTGTAGATAAAGCTTGCACAGTGTACCGTTGGTTAATCAGAAGTTCTACACACACTCGCATTCTTCATGCCAAATTGAACACTTCACTTGGGCTAAATACAGAAAACCTTTCATGTAAATAAATAGGCAAGTGGTCGGGTACAAAGACCACAAGTATGGGTATTGTGATAGGCGTCAGGCCCCATGTATAAATAATTTACCTGTCATTTCCACCAACTCACAGGAAGTACAAGAGGCCTGCTTGTCTGTGTGACATACACTGACCTGTAGATACTTAGTGCCAGAGTGTCTGCAAGAGAGAGAGCGACAGTGACTGAACCAAGGCGTGCACATGAAGAGTTGATGATGAAAGTTGATGAAAAGCATCTGCTAAATGAATAAATAAATGATGACAATAAAATAGAGAGGACAAAACAATAGAAATGAGCTAGCACTTCCGGTTCTATAAAATACATCAGTAATACCCTCTTGTGATTTTTTTTAAAACCTTTTGCTTGTCTTGTAAAAGGCAGTTGCTAACAAGTGGCTCAATGGGACTACCGAGGTTGTCAGAGACATTCAACGTCATCACACTTTTGCAAACTATTATAACTCTAATTTTCAGGGGAAAGACTGAAAGAGTTGTCGGAAGCTGAGTGATGGTGACGTTGAAGTCATGCAACCGTGGTGTAGTTCATTTGTAGCCTACGTTTAGCTTTTAACTTCTGTCGACTGTATTGAAGCTTCAAATTTCATAAAAGTTGTGTTCATTTGTAAAGATTATCACAAAACGTTTAAGAATCGTAAGCTTTTGTTTGAACTCTGAGCCGATGTAGGAATAGTGTACGCTTAGGTGAGAGTATTTATTTTCTCCAATAATGCAGAAGCCAATGGAAAAATAAAATTGTTTTTTTTGTCGAAATATGAAATTTAAAAAAACTAATCAAAAATATAAATAGTTAGTCACCATGAAATCAAAACGCATGCCATATTGACGAATGCGGAAGCGCAGAGGATAGAGCAAAACAAAACACCAGTCACGAATTGGAAGTCTAAGACGAGAATATTTAAAGAGAAATGTTGAAGGATTTTGATATAAAAGGGGAGGACCTTGAGTTTTTTACCCAGCCCTATTTGTTTGAACCGTGAGAGGCGTCTAGTCTACTCTCACCTAAGCGTACACTATTCCTACATCGGGTCAGAGTTCACTCTTCTTGCGTGGGCCGTTACCGTCCGGAAGCCAGCGATAATAGTGTATACATTTATAAATATGGATATTTTTCTTACAAAAATGCATGTTTCGCTTCAGAAGGACTTTATTAACCCCCTGGAGCCGTATGGATTAATTTTATGATGGATGGATGCACTTTTTGGGGGGCTTCAAAATCTATGGTACCATCGACTCCCATTACAAACCTTAAAAGAGCCAGGATGTTTTTTTTAATATAACTCTGATTGTGTTTGGCTGAAAGAAGAAAGTCATATATACCTAGGATGGTTTGAGTGCGAGTAACGTATGGAATAATTTTCATTTTTGAGTGAACTAACCCTTTAAAAACCCTTCGTGATTTCATTAGTAGCATCTGCCTGCAAAAACGGAGGCTGCATTTTCAGGACCCCACTTCTAGGACCGCATTTCTAGGACCCTACGTTTTTAGTGACAACGCCACCTACCGAGTTAGAGGACCAGCGAAGATGGATGACATTCAGAGTGAGTATCAAATGCGAATCAATTTTTATTTGTTTAACTTTAAAAACAATTGTGATGCATTTCATTGGAAAGCTAACGCTGCCAACGTGCTGGTGATTTGCTAAACAGTCTTGAATGCATAGCCATCATATATTAGCCTCTAATGCTGGAAAATGAATTGTTAGCACGTTCATTTAACGGAACTGTTGCATGATAAGCCTGTGTTGACTTATTTACAGCACAATAAACTGTAGCATGTTCGTTCTGAAAGCTTGTTAATTACTCATTGTTTTTCCATTTTAATTCAGTTAAAATAATCTTAATGTTTTCACTGTCACGTGCTCACAGTCAACCTGTTTACCCACAATACATGTTAGGTGTATGTCTCTTCATTTTGACATGGTTTTATAAAGTTGGTTGAGACATATGACATTTTAATAGTCAGACATATCAGAGAGGCTATTATAATAATTGACTGTTAAAATCCAACGTGTTAGATTGTGTCATTTACTGTATACTGTACTCTATATGAAGTGCTATCAAGGACACAGCTCAGGGTAGGCAATAATATGACAAAAGATAAATAAATTTATAAATTTAAACAAATAAATTGTTTAAGTACTAGGCTTAGGCCTAATTTATGTCTATTTATTTATATGAAATTAACTTAAAATATTTTTCAACAAACACATAACAATCCAAACAATTGCGAAAAGAGGGGCGAGCATCAGGTGGTAGGTAGTGCTGCTGCATACATCACAATGTGTGCTTTAAATCTGATATAAATATGGTCAGGAAAAGTCGTGCAATGTTATTTCTATTCAGATTTCTTGCATCTCTCTCTATTATTTTTTTCTCAGTTCAGATGGGCTTTATTGACATGAGTGTTTCTAGAACAATTTTTTTCCCACAACATCAAAATTATTATTTTTTTCAAATCTTTGAACAGTATGCAATAATTGTATTATGAACATTAATTGGTATGAAGATTGATATCATTATTTTTATCATTATCATTACTCTGTGGTAACTAAGATCTTTTAAATATGAATTTTAAAATTAGAGAGTAGAACATGTTCAACTAAATGTTCCTTATTTAATTCACTTCTCTTTCTCTCTCTTAGGAGTCAGTGATGATGTTGTCCTTGTGTTTGTCCATCCATCGAAGTTCTGTCTATGTGGTTCACGTCATGATCAAATTTGTTTTTGTGTGTGTTCAAGTTCAGTTGTTATATATTATTTTGTAAAATATTTTGTGTGTTCAAGTTCAGGTGTTATATATTATTTTGTAAAATACACAATCTTAAATCTACCCCCAGAGTCATCCTTGTCTTCCCTATGTACTTGAAAATGTGGTCCATCTAGAGACTGAAAAGACTATAACATGATTCCTTGTTTATTTTACTTGAGTTATTATAGTATGCTACTTAGACCCAATAATTTCTCAACATTCCTAGGAATCTGGTTTAATTGCAATAAAGAAAGTAGTATTTGGGTGTAATAAAACTTGAAAAAAAAAAACTCTAATGTAGTTAAAACTGGGTGGAAATACTGCCTTGGTGGCACTTTTTTCGGTCCTCCAAAACTAGGGTCCTGGAAATGCGTTCCTGGGACTGCGGTTCTCCGACTCGGTAGGTGGCGCTGTCACAAAAAAACTAGGATCCTAGAAATGCGGTCCTAGAAGTGGGGTCCTGAAAATGCAGCCTCCGGGACTGCAGACAGATAATATTGGATTTCATGGTGACACGACTACTCGAACCAGTTTATCGGCTTCATCACTGACCTCTGCTGGTGAACACTTGTCATAGCTCGGGGAAAACATGGCTGACAACCAGAGCGCTGAGTGGAAGGCGGTGTGCGAGAAATTTCGCCTGGCCCATGAACTCTCCGAAATAGAGTCAAAAAAAGACCCTGAGAATAACCCTTTCCGATCGAAATACAAAGCTAGAGATCTGTTGAAGGAAATCCACTGTTCTTTGAAAAAAAATCAAATCGAGGAGGAGGGCGAGGTTGACAATGGAGCGGATAGTGAGTCCAGTCAGACGGTGGATGGAGAACCGGGGAATGATTTTGGGAAAGCGTATGCTGGAGACTCTCCAGCCGGTCTGCGAGTAGCGAGGCTCGCGGTGGTGCAGTACTATCTCGGCGTAAACCACATTGAGACTGAGGAGCTCTCAGCTGGAGAGGAGCATCTGATGACCTGCATGAAACTCATTGACAAGTGCACAACAACACGAGAGAACGTATCGCTGTTTGTACAGGCCCGGGTAAATATACACTGCGTATTTCGTTCTAAAATTTCATATTGACTAAATGTGCAGTGTAGCTTATTCTTTGATTTCTGCGCCATGGTGTATTCTGATGCGTACGGTATTGTGTTTTCTGGCAGAATCAACTCGGCATTTTGTGGGCGGGAAGAGATGAGATTGAAAAGGCTCAAGGATTTCTGGAGATTGCTGAATCAATGTATTTTCTATACATGAAAGAGGTGTGTGGTACCGTGCGGATGTGGCTGTCACAAACAACTCTCTTTGGGCATCAGATGCGAGTTCCGGGTGACGTCACTGTGACGTATCCTTTTCGCATGGTCTGATAGTTTGCTTTTTTATTAAAAAACACTAGTTTTGTCCTAAAGGACATGCACTGTGTACTACTCAACCGTGTAGTGCATGTATTTTATAAGATTATTTTTGTCATCTAACATCAGAGTCTAATGGCCCCTCCCCCTCCATGAACGTAAAGAAGGCGACAACAACATTACACGATTCTCTTTTTTTCCGGTTAATTAATCCATAGTTCAGTTTTTTTAAGCTCATTCTTTTTGGAAATTTTCAGTATGAACACTACTCACACTCAGGGCCGTATTAAGACAGTGTGGTGCCCCTGGGCACTATACCTCAAAAGGCCCCCTATATTCAAATGTGTCAATTAAAAATGTACATTGATTAATTGACAGCGTCAATTCACGTTTGCCCAAAAATAATAATAAATCTGAGGTTTCTTACCTCTACAGGCATGAAAAGGGGTCAGGGGTGAAAAAGGTGAGAAGGATATCATATTACCCCTCTAGGGGGGTCCGGGGGCATGCCCCCCGGAATAAATTTTTTAAATATTCCATATTTTAAAGCATCAATCTGATGCATTTTGAGATGCATTTTTTTTGCCAACCTGGGGAGAGTTGGAGAAACTTAACTTCAGCCATGAGTCAAAAATATTATGGCCTCTGTAGTAGCGTTAGCTAATAATTTCCCACCAGAGCTTTACTAGCTGGCTAATGTTGCGTTCTCTCCTGGTGTTTTCAACTCAATTCATCAAGCTGTAACTAACGTTAGCAAAGCCTATGTCAACAGAGCTCCTGGGTAACTTAGATATAGCCTACCAGAAAATATTAGGGATGTCCCGGTACCATTTCTTCTGAACCGATCCAATCCGATACCAAAAATTCTGAGTATTGAATTATACCGATCCGATACCAGCGCAGTTAAAAAAATAAATAAAATCAAGTAGAATTTCTATAACTCTGTGTGTTGAACTGATAATCACTATTTTCTGTTAAACACAATCTACTTAATACAGACAACTTCATTATAAAGAAAAACAACAAATAAAAAAAATATGATCATAACCTATGACAAAAATTCTATTATATAAACTAGATTAGTGGGTAACTCAGCAGTAAAATTTAGTCTAGAAAAATCACAAGTGCACAATAATTGTATAAAATCGAACATTTAGTGAAAAAAAAACATTATTTAGTGAGGAACAAATAAGACAATAAGTGTAGCACTAAATCTGGTAAAAACGTTTTCATGTATTAAGTTTAGCAGAACTGCTCCTTCCTTGATTTTGCGCAAGCAAAGGTGTCAACTACATCCCCAAAGTCCATTTCTTTGTTACCGTCTCCACAGTTCGCTCCGGCTTCGTCAGACTCAGCGCTGCTAGTGATCGCAATTCCCGTGATGTTCTCACAAAAAATCTTTCGATACCTGGAACATTGTGAATTGTAGCTACGTCTAGCGTCCTTGTCTTTCTTTAACTTTCTTTTTGCAAAACCACTCAATTGACGTCTGTCCAGTTTTGATTTTAATTCATTTTTTTGTAGCCGTTAAAAAAATGACACATTTGCACGTATTTGTTGTGGACCAACGCAACTCTGACAGATTGGGGAGGGGGGAGTGATAGTGGTCATGTAATCTTTATTTATTTATAATTTATTATTAAATCATTATTGTTATTATTATTGTTAAATTAGTGTTCATAAACGATTTATTTATGGTCTATCAAGAATTTCAAGTTAATAATATAACAATTTACGAAAAATATTTTTAAAGCTTTACTCATGTGGTGCCCCCCTAGTGGCTGTGAATGGTTGGTGCCCCTGGGCACTGGCCCAAGTGCCCTTATGGATAATCCGGCTCTGCTCACACTATACTAAATGGCATGGAATAGACTCAGTGCCAGAGCCGCCTGCCAGCCACGCACGGCTGGGCAACTCTCTCTGGCCCTTGAGATCCACTTTCCTGACGAGTTTAGCTCCAACCCTGATCAAACTCCCATGCCTTTTGCTTAGTAATCCTGAAGACCTTTGCTGCATCCGAAAGCTAAGCGGCCGTTCACATATCGCGTCTTTTGCGCGCTCAAGTTCGTTATTTCAAATGTATGGAAGCGAGTCAAGCGACGCGCATGCGGTGCGGCACGTTTGTTTTTCCAAACGCCGTCTATGCCGCGGCGAGATGAAAACATCTCAACTTGTTTGTGCCGCAAGCGCACCGCAGGTCATGTCACAAAAACCAACCGATCAGCTTCGGCCTTTCCGTAACAACATCGAAAGCTCGGCCGAACAGCTGATCATAGCTGTATAGGGCGGGTTTTTATTTCTCATCTCCATAAATGTATCTAGTAGTAAAGCTAATGCAAAGGCCAGAAATCATTAGCATAATCCTTTGCTGATACTTCCTCGTCATCATGGATAGAGCAGTTCATGGTTGCATAGCAACGACAGACAAGCGCTTGTGGAAACAAGGAGAAAGCGGTGCGGCCGCGCTTTCCACGCGTTTTTAGACGCGATATGTGAAGGCCCCAATATCTGCCCCATCAGTCAATGATTTTGCATTTGTGCACTAAGGTAGCCTACCTCACAAAACTAATTTCGCACATGCTTCTGAGGCAGCATAACGGTTTAATGATCTACAACAAAATGGAGAGAGCTTTGGTGATAACTAAGCAAACATTCAATTACTACTACAATACTAATTTCTCACTAGAAATGACATAAAATGTGGAAAACATTGGTCCAAAAAAAACCCCATTTCCATCAGGGATGGGCAACTTCAGCCCTGGAGGGCCACTGTCCTACCGAGTTTAGCTACAACACTGATAAAAACTCACCTGCCTGTACCTTTCTAATAATCTTCAAGAAAATAGCTTGTTCAGGAGTGTTTGATTAAGGTTAGAGCTGAACTCAACAGGACAGTCAGTGGCTCTCCAGGAGTTGCCCATCCCTGATTTAAGGTGATGATACACAGGGCAACTTTTTGAGCAATGTTGCCGTCAACGGGCAACCAGATGAGACACAGGGCCCATGACCGATCTAAATTATCCAGATAGAAATGTATTGCCCATTTTCAATAGGAAAGTACCCAAGCAACATTCGCTTGGCAAGATTGCCCAGCAACATTGCTCAAAAAGTTGCCCTGTGTATCATCGCCTTTACGCACAAACTAACCACCAACCACAACTTTCAAACGGCATCTTTATTTTATTTTACACACAATGGAATGCATAGGATTGTGGGATATCAAAGGTAGGGAAGGATACATCAATGCTGCCTTCAAAAATCGTTCAGTGATATCTCAGGATACAGGAAGTGAAGCTAACATTGGATTCGGACGTGCCTTTATGACTTCCTACCTTGGAATGCATCCTGCAAAGGCAGCATTTTTATGCTTTTGGATGCAGCCTTTGATTAACTTGTACAGTTATGTTTAATTAGGCTTGGAGCAAAAAAGTGAAAAGAAAAGAAAATAAGGGAAAAAAGTGGATCTCGGTGGACAGAGTTGCCCACCCCTACAATATGCATTTATGGTATCTTATGTGCAAATTACAGTTTTTTTTTTTTTTGTTTTTTTTTTTTGTGTTGATTATTATATTATTATATCTAAAAATAAATAGCAACTCAATTTGACAATTTGGGCTCTGTTTTTAACTGTATATCCTTTAATATTATAGTAATGTGTAATTAAGGGCTCCCCATATAGTTTACAGCATTAGCTAAGATTTTTTTAATTATTATTTAATCTATGTAAACTCTGCCTCTCTGCAGTCTCTACAAACTACTTATAAAATGCGATGATGTTTTGGGCTAACATTTGTTTCCTTTATGCATAATAGGATGGTCAGCCACCACTGGATCTTCAAGACTTTTTTGTGCCAGAGGGAGAAGAATTATCCCAACAAGAGAAGACAAGAAGGTAATAACCCTACCCTTAATCTGCTTTATAAAATAGTATTGTTTTTCCAGAAATGTTTTAACTCCACTCTATCCCCTTATGTGCCAACAGGTTTGAAATGGCTTATACGCACACACTGTATTACTTGGCTCAAGTGTACAAGAATCTGCAGCAGTATGAGAGAGCTGGACAGTACTGTCACAGTACACTACAGAGGCAGCTGGAGTACAAGCAGTTTGTGCCGCTCGAGTGGGCCATTAATGCAGCCACACTGTCACAGTACTATATCACCAAGGTAAAGTAACCATTGCAGTGATTAACAAGTACAAGATACAGTGTGTAGTCCGTTGAGTTTATGATCAAGCTCAGAGGATTTTTTTTCATTGTGTGTTAATCTTTCAACCATAAGTTATTTTTCACTTTTTTTGGTGTATTATCTTGACTGTGGTCAAGGCCCGAGGAATTCACTGTATATATGTGGTATGTCTCTCTTGTCTCTGTATCACAGACACGGTACATGGAGGCTCGTCACTGTTTGGCTGCGGCTAGTGTCATTGCTACCCTGGCTGGAGAAATCCCCTCAGAGGCAGCTGCCAAAGAAAGTGGGTTTCTGCATGGTGTTTGTCTGTTCAATCTTGTATATTGTTGGATATTGTGTATTTCTCTGCATTTCCATTTAGGGATGCACAAAAATTTCGGCCGCCGAAAATTATCGTCCGAAAATGGCATTTTCGGGTTTTGGCCGAAAGAGACAAACAGCTGAAAATATATGCTGCCCCGCCCCTCAGTGTTCAGCGCTCAGGTTTCTCTCTCGCTCTATCCGTTATCACTACGCGGTGTGACGCTCCGCTCAATATTGTGCTCTATGCACGTGCGGAGCTCAGTTTCTCACGCTCCACTCATGGACCAATCATCATGGGGGAATCGCAAATAACACTCCGACAAGAAATTTCTATGTAGTAGTATAATTGTTTCTGTTTGCAATAGCCCTGCTGTGCTAAAAATGACGCTACCCTCTCATTTACTGATCCGCTCCCCACTACACTCTGCTCACATGCTCTGATAAATAGCCTTTTACGATTATACATTATTTGGATAATTGGTTCAAAATAAATCTGTTAAATCTGATTGTTGCATAGAACTGAGGAAAGAATAATACATTGATATTTAATATTAATATATTTCCTGTTCAATTTTAGTGTGTTGCTTTCAATAACAGTGTGATTATTTTATTTTATTGGCTTGTCATTTTTTTATTCAGAATCATTAAAATGATTGAATTTCAGTAAAAAGTCTAATATTAATACATTTATACAAAAAAAGCTCATTTAAAATAATAAATAAATAATTTTTAAAAAGCATTTTCGGCCAAGTGCATCTTGAATTTTCGGTTTTCGGCCCAGATTTTTCATTTCGGTGCATCCCTATTTCCATTTACTTTACTTAATGCCAATTGGTCGTTGATTAATGAAAACAAAACTCCCTTATTTTAGGCAGTTCACAGGAGGCTTTAGTTTCACTCATAATACAACTGAAACAATGGTATTTAACACAATCTGTCTGTTATTGTAACGTTCATGCTTGTCAGTTGTTTTACATTGCATGAGATCCGGAGGTTGTACAAACCTACACACTGTGGTATTTAGCAAGAGAGTCTTTGACCAACTACACAGAAACTCTAATTTGATGTTCATTTTTTAGACAAAAAAGGTTATATCTTCTAAACATCTTTAAAAGTTGAAGATATATACAAGTGTTAAAAATGCTGCATTTGAAACATGAGACTAATGGTGTTCACAAACACTAATTTAATCCATCTTTACTGAATGGTAGTTTACATAATTCATTGGCTCAGTCAAATGTGACAGTGAAGACATTTATTATGTTACAACATATTTCTATTTGATCAATTCTGTTCTTTTGAACTTACTATCCTTTAGACAATCCTGAAAAAAAGTTTCACGGTTTCCTCATATTAAGCGGCACAACTGTTTTCAACGTTGATAGTTATAAGAAATGTTTCTTGAGTGGAATAGATCTGCTACGCTGCTGTTTGTCATTGCTTCTGCTGCAGAGCAAGTACAGGACTTGTTACTGCCAATGCATACACGACACTGCTGTGAGCAAGTAAGACATGCTGTTACAATATAGCGTACATGAATAACCCGTAGCAAATCTATACAGGTGGAGCTGGGGAGGGTGGAGGGTTTCTGAAAGTACGCTACACTGCTAAGGCAATGCTACTGGCTACCCAAGTATTTGAAGGTTGAGGTGCAAGCTCATTGGCTACTGATAGGAACTAATCAGCTGTGCCCTATAGAGAATGAAGTGATTGCAAGCAGATTGAATTAAGGACCTATAAACCTGCACCATCTAGAGTTTCATGACAGAACTTTGTATTTTTAAAAAAAAATGTTTACACATTGGTCTGAATTAAAGTATATGATAATTTACAATAAATTATTATTAATCTTCCCAAAGGTGAAGCTGAATTTGAAAAACGTGAAGAGCTGCTGCAGAAGCGAGCCGAAATTGCCAGATGCTGGATCAAATATTGCCTTAATCTGCTGCAAGATGCAAAAAAACTTCTTGAGGTAGCCATTCTTTTTCTTTTTACATTTCAAGAGCTTATGTGCACAAATTGACAGTTATTATTTTGACTTATCTGAGCAATTTCCATTGCTACACAGGATAATGTCGGCGAACTAGACTCAGATCGGCAGGAAGAACTGAAAAGAGCACGTCGGAATGAAGAGGAAGAGAAAGAGAAGGGAAGAAAGAGTGCCATCCTTTTTGGTTCAAGCGATACTTTCGACTCTATTTGCAGCCTGGAAGAGAACGTAAGCAGCATGCTTCCGCTGGACTTTGAAGAAGCACGTGGCATCTTCCTGGTGGGTCAAGGCTACGTAGCTCAAGCCAAAGAGTATTATGAAATGGATGGTCATGTGACAGATCACATTGAGATCTTGCAGGACCATAGCACTCTCTTCAAGGTCCTGGCCTTCTTTGAAGAGGACCTGGAACGGCGCTGTAAGATGCACAAACGTCGCGTCGACATGCTGGAGCCAATCTGCAAGGATTTGAATGCTCAGTACTATTTGTTAATCTGCCGGCAGCTGCAGTTTGAACTTGCAGAAACCTATTATGAGATGATGGACCTGAAGCTAGCTGTGGCCGACAAGCAGGATCAGCCAGACGTGCACACCATAAAGAAGTTTAACCTCTTGTGTTCCTCCTCTACGAGGTATTATCAGATGTTCCTCGACTCCGTCCGCTCACCAGAGGGCAAGTTTCCTGAAAAGCTCGAGGATGACCTGCTGAGGCCGGTGTTGGTGGCCAAATTCCGTGTCGCCAGATTACAGTCCAAGCTTATTTCCAATAACCCGGCTTCTCAACTGGAGAATCTCAGCCTCTCGCTGGAGTCGTACAAGTTCGTAGTGCAATACTGCGAGGAGAATCCAGAAGCCAAGAATGCAGTTGAAACCGAGCTAGAGCTGAGTGTGGAGATGGTCTCCCTGCTTCCTCTGAAGATCAACAGAATCAAATCCACAATGGCCTCCTCCAACTAACACGCCATTGAAAACACTGTATTGTGGCGCCTCGCATAAATATGAACAACTCACTACTACACACTACTCCTTGTTCCATGCCACACATAAATGTATCTAATGAGCCTTCACAGGACCACCTTGTAAGAAACTCGTTCAGCCTTTGCAAACGTTGACGTGAACTGATGTAACTGCATGATTTACAGTCATTAATTTATTTTCAAAGTACTATGTACAATTTTGTTTCATGCTGTGCAATTTTTTTTTTTTTTTTTTTTATATTGTGATTGGTATGTTTAGCAAGCCCAATATGAAAGATAAAACTATACTAATATTAAAGCATTTTAGGCCAATAAACAAGCCAAAATAATTCTTTGGTTTGTCTTATTCTGTCAAAATCGTATTCAGAGTATATTTAATTTCAGTTTATATCATTTTAGACACACATACACAAAACTGGCTTAGTTTAGTTGCAGCCGAGGTTGTGCAACTTATAGCTGTCAAATTATCCAGCTGAATGCAAAGAGGAAAGTACCTGAAAGTACAGGGCCATTTAACATTTAATTGAGTTTGTGCAGCAAAATTAGGATGGTGAGAATTGTTTTGCAGTCAAGTTTGATGTACATCTGATTCTTTCTTTTTCTTTATCAAGAATATGGTTCTTGTTTGGTAATAATCATACTGTAGAAAAGAGTCAGTTTTGTAACTAACGGTTGTTTTCAACATAAAGTTGAAATAGTAGAGTTTGTAACCAACGGTTGACCCGCAAAGTATAACCCAAACTTATTGCATTTCCTTCTCTAAATATTTCAGTAATACCATTCTGGTGCTTCCCTTTTTTTGTATTTTATATTCATAACAAATAACCAATACCAAATAAATACCCAGATAGTTGGTGCACATATACATAACTGACTATGGGTGTGTGCCAAGTTTTACTCTGAGATACAATTTGATATCAACAGTTTAAGCCTAGCTACTCGGATTCTTAAAAGAAAAAAATTAAATTCATTTTCTGTTTTATAAATTGGATATCCAATGTTTTGGTGTCTATAATAATAATTTAGTGTGATCAATTAAAAGAAAGGTTTGATTTAAGTTAAATCAAAGAAACTTGCTAGCTTGCTATATATCAATCAAAAAGAAGAAATACATGAAATGGTGTCATAGTTTCATCTCGAGTAACTATGCCGAAGAGCAAATGCCGAGAGTGCAGGTTTTTCCCAAAGGCAATAAGATGTAACCATCATCATTACATGTTTTAGTCAAGTCTCTGCGAGGAGCAAATATTACACAATCAGAATAAGCTCTACCAAGCCAAAATTACACACTCTTTTGTTCTTGAGATATAGCATCTGATCATTATACTTGAAATATGAGTAAATGGCCTGTGACTTGTGGGACACTCTCTCGGTCATCTTCAGCCAGAGAGACAGAGGACAACAAACTTCAGACCCTGAACTTAGCCAAGTGTTGAGTATAGTTTGACTGACACCAAACTTGATATACTTTCCATCTTAGCGCCGTTTAAAGTGTGAAGGTTGTTGTGAAACACTTTCGTCTACAACTACAACTACAAACTTTGATGTTTTACCTGAGACTCCTTTATTATCTGAATCCGATGTCAGGTTATTTCCATATATTAGATGGAACACTATTAATTAGTTACTAGTCATCAAGCCTTGAATGACTAGTGTTCTTAAAATACTCATAGAATGTACCAAAAAACAGTTATCCGACTGCTACAGTATGGCCAAATTAGCCATGTTAACAGAAATCTAACAAACTCCCCAGTATACAGTACTTGGAATATTCTTTAGACAAAATTTCCCACACTTTCCTTTTGCTTATGCATGCAATGGAAAACTCCTCTCTGTCTTGCCATATTGTGTGCTAATAAAAGGAGAAACCCATGTCATTTCTTGCATGAGCAAAACCACTTCCTGCAAGCTATGACAGCTTTGTATCAACATGTTGACACATTCAGACTGAGCACAAAACTGCTCCACCATACATTCTTTTCACGGTTTCACATTATAGATGTTCGTATTGAATAACATATAACATATCCATCTCATCCATCATATTTTTTTTTTTGTTAGATAGCAGTTTATAGTGGTTCATTTATCACCATGTGGATAGCAATACACATTACTAAAAACATATTACAATAGACTGATATCATCCAAAGCATGTATGTCTGCATCAAGTAACTCTTTTCTTTTTTTAATGCTCTCATTGTGTTTTTATTAGTAGGCTATTGTATAATTTAACATTCATGTTATATTAATTAATCTATTGGAAATTACTTCACCAACCCATTCCCAGAAAAGTTAGGTCTTAGTTGGAAATAAGCTATGAATTTATGGGTGATTCTGCAGAATTTAACCTTAATCTATTCTGTGAGTTAATATTGCTCAACGTCCCAGACCTGTTGCAACAACAACAAAAATTTTAAAATATACATTTTAATAGAAACTGACAGTGTCCATGATATGGGACAGTGACTGACTTCCAGGATGAGAATAGTGAGTTATAATGGAGCACAGTATAGCCTGGATTTCACTTGAAACATTTTTTTACATAGGAACAAATAGTAGCCTAAGTGTGACAGCAGTTTTATTTAAGTGTTTTTTCCTACTTCAGCTGATGTCTCACTTTTGCTGAACACACATATGTTTAGCAAAGGAACATGCCCTGACATCACTTCAATTATAAAACTTTTTTTAAAAAAATTGTAATTGTAGTGGCCTACTAGCCTATATTTGTGTCACTCACTTATATGTTTGATAGACACAAAACAAGTTCTAAAATAGTTTTTTTTTCTGGCTGTAAATCAAAAACAGGGAGTTTATTGATGTTCTCTCGATGGAACTGACGTTTTCATATTTGTTTAGTTTTAATCTGACTTGTTTTGGCATTCCTGTTGTGTATATTTAAAATGACGGTTGAATTCGGTTTGTATATTAGTAATAGTTCAGATTGAGAAACCTTGCCAAAGCGAGCTGTTGTGGGCTGATTTCAGGAAACAATGACGCACACAGGGGCAGGGTCTTTTACATAGCCTATTGAACTAGGAGAAGTTTTTGTCTGAAGTTCATTTGCAGACATTTTCTTTCGCATCTTCTGCTTTGCATGAACAATAGGATGAGATTTTACCACAGAATAACTTTGGCACTGGCAATAATATGCCTTTTCGGGGACAGTGGACAAGGTAGGTTTATTATTTAAGCATTCTAAGATCAGGTTTTGAAGTAGCCTAGATGATAGTAAACTCTTCACGGAAGGTGTTTCTGGGTTTTAAAAACTGCGTATCTTCATGAAAAGTTCGCAAGATATTGTTATGAAAAATAAAATATTTAAAAAGAGTAGCCAAACTTGTCAGCCACGAATGTTGACTGTCAAATCATCCATCGTTATACTGAAAAATGTCAATACATCCATCTCTTACACAAATAAGGCTACTTTACCGCTATTTCTGCGTATGGCTTTTATATTAGGAAATGTGTCAGTGTTTTAATTTAATTTAATTAATTCACTAGCCTATAAGTAGAGTTAATACTGACTTTGCCCATACTAACGTTACCATTAAATAGTAACCTAATTATAAAATCTTTTATATAGGCCTAGGCTACTAATAATGAATTTACTTATTCTTCGATTCCGAATCGCGTTAACGACCCTGGTTTATTTAACGGTTCTATCAATTAATAATTTAGTAGGCTAGTTATTTATTAAGAAATGTATGGAAAAACAATCTTGTTGCTTATAATGAAAGCAGCCCGTTGCCGAAGTTCGCGATGTATGGTTTTAATTCACTAAAAAGATCCGGCTCATTAAAATGATCCGTTCGGAGAACTGGCTACATTGTAACGCGCAGCTTGGTTTTGATTCAGTAAAAAGAACCGGCACATTAGAATTATCTGTTCGGAGAAATGGCTACATTGTAACGCGCAGCTTGGTTTTGATTCACTAAAAAGAACCGGCACATTAATGATCCGTTCGGAGAACTAGCTACATTGTAACGCGTAACTTGGTTTTGATTCACTAAAAAGAGTAGGAAATAGTTTTATATTGTGAAATTGTGCCTTATTGTGCAATAGGCTACTCTTGGGCGAGATTTATTTAGTATATAGGCTACAATAAAAACACATAATAAACAAATACATAATAATACATAAGATAATACATAAAAATAAATTAGGCTATATACTTAAAACACTATTTAATAAATAAATACAATTTGTGCTCACAAATTAATGACAAAATACATAATAAAACTGGTCAGTTCATTATATCATGCCTGAGGAGTTTGTTTGAGGATATAGTGTGAATGTCTGACAAGTCCCTCATCTGTCACTCTGTATTATCCCTGAACTCAGGAGCCCCAACCAAAGGCAGGTATATGTGGTTGAAATGCAACCCGGATGATAAGAATGCAAACTGTGTCACACAGAAGGGGCCTTGGGTGCCCCTGTCAGGGCAAAGCACCCGACTTCCACCTTCTGCTGCAAAGCACATGTAAGTTGCCTGTTTATTTGCTTCTGTTCACTTACTTTGACATGTTTATTTATGTCTAGATTAATGAAAACTAAAGAGTTTAGGAAATGTATTGTATTGTAACTACTGTAAACTGTAGACATTTGATTAGATTTAGTTTGTTTAGTTTGCAGAAAATCTTTTCACCGGGATAGTGGATAGTCCTCTCATACCTGAATATTTTTTGGGGAAAAATTATGTATAGCATTTTCACATCCAATATTCATAATCAAGAATGGGACCACTGGAGTCGTGTTACAGCTTAATCACCCATCAATAAGTTCAATACTATCTGCAGTGGAAGCTAAAGTTTTAGAAAAAGTGTTATGAGAGACATTTTTCGACCTACAGGAAGTACTGACTGTTTCCTCAGATATTATGTCATAGAAAGTGGGTTTAAGAAATGAAAGAAATGCAATAAGTTTTGCTGAATTTTGTTTCTTGGAAATATTTTCGCCAAAATATGCTGATGTTGTTCAACGTCAGGGGCATTTCCAGAGTTGCTTATACTGTATGTTTTGACATTTTGAATGTGACGCTTCACCACATGATTCAAATCTCTGTTATCGTTTTCCTGGCAGCGGTGATTATTTCTGCTGAAAGCAGTAGACTACTGTGTCTTTCACTGAAATAATTCATAAGGATGAGATATTTTCTGTAAGGATTTGTCACTGTCAAATACATGTTTAGTGCTCATTATGCTAGAACTACAATTGCTGTGGGTTATATAACTGGAAAAGGCAGCTAAAGTGTCAAATGTTTTTGATTTTGCTAATTACACAATATGACCATATTATGGTCTTATTGGAATCAATGTAACATCGGTTTTTACTATTTAATTACTTAGATCAAATTTGTTCTTAGAGTGTATCTTTTTCTACTCAGCATTTCTCATGCTGAATCACTTCCTTCCATGCCTCAATGATATTGACAGTTGTCCTCCTTACAATTTTTCACAATCTTCTCCCTGAAAACATGGTATCTTACAGATCAAGGAGATAACTAGAATGTTTAAAAAAGTAAAACAATGTTCCTGTTATTCACTCACTGTTTGGTTGAATTGTTATAGTTCACAATATCTTCCTTACACATACTTAGAAACACAATGTCTTTCTTTCACATATAAAAAGACGACAAAAAAGACAGTTTGAAAGTCACCATGAAATAAAAATGGGCAATTCTTTTTTTTCTTTTTCTTTTTTGAATATTGAAGGCATATTTATAATAAAAGATTTATCTGAGCACATTATGATTTCTAAAACATTTATATGCCCCCATAATCTTTAATCAAAATAACTTCCCTCTTGCAACACCACCTCCTCCTCTGGTGACGTGTTTAGGCGTGAGGACGGGACAACCTGTCAATCACATGAGATCACAGCATAGCAAACCACAACAATCCAAACAATTCCCGATGGACAAAAGTCACTGCCTACATTCTTTCCGGTTCGAAAAGCCATTTCACTTAAATATATTTGTCACAATAGGGAAGGCAATTCTATTGCAACTTCTTTTTTATGTTGACTAGTGTGGAGGTCAGCGGGATGATTAAAGAGGCTATATTATGCCCTGCCCTGCCCTGCCCTGCCCTGGATTTTGTTTTTGGGGTCTAGTAGAATTGTTTTATATGCTAGAATGTTCAAAAACACATTATTTTTTTACATATTTTAAATTGTTGCAGCACCTCTCTCTCTAGTCTGCCTGTAACGCTCTGTTTAGTTCTGGTCCCTAAAGCCCCTCCTTCTGAAAAGCGCAATGTGCTCGGATTGTGTTGTGATTGGTCAACTGTTATTGTTAAAAAATATCGGAAATCGGTGTGTGTCCCCCGCCCCCTCCTCCTGACTCGACGCTCGGGTTTACAGTTTAAGGACACACTCAACAGGAACGAGCGCAATTGACAATGAAAGCCGAGGAGACTTACACACTGTAAGATAATGAGTTGATTTATTCAGATTTTAATATGCTCTCGTTCATAGACATTTTTAGATGGATACCGAGGCTTTTTAGGGTGAGAATCTGCAATCTCTGACCCAGTTTGTTTGCTGGCTGTAATACACCGTTTCCTGCCAACTGGCATCCCGGGGTGTTGAAATACTATTGGGTGAACTGGCAGTGGGCGAGATCACACAGACCAAAACAAAAACAGACTTTCCAACACGGACGCACATTTCAAAGTAAATACTGGCTGTAGAAGTGTTTTTCAGAGAAACGAGTATGTGAACTCTGCATGTTTCCTAAATATCTGCAAACATATTATGGTATTTTTATGCTTTAGTAGAGTGAAAAAAATACATACAGCACCTTAAAGACTAAAAGCAAGGCATTTCAGGGAGTTCAGAAACAGGGCTTACTGATATAGAGAATATCTCTGTAGTAGACGTTGTGCTTTGGAACTTTGCAGACCTTTTTCATGCTCAAACTGCAACATTATACACTGAAAGCTGAAAATGTAAAAAAAAAATAATAATAATAATAATCTTGAACTGGCCCCTTAATTTCCCAACAAAATGACAGGAAGGGCTGAGAGGATGTTGGAGCGCTCTTGAATGACTTTGTGCTTTTGTTTTCAACAGAGTCCCAGTAGAGGAAGCCACTCCTGAGATTGAGGAGCAGTCAGGAGAGGGTTCAGGTAACTCAGACACCTTGGCTCCTTTTCTCAACATGGATCAGCAGTTGATGGGAGACAGTCCAGAGCAGGAACTCAACAAGAATGAAGTGGAAGCATCGACTTGGATGGAGTCCAGTGGAGACATTGATTACGCCGATTATGTCTCACCTCAGAAAATAGATTGGCTTTCTTCACAGGATTTGAAAGAGGACAACATTATTGTGTAAAGTGCTGGATAACATGTCATGTGCTTTTTCGGTTTTCTTTTGTACAATGTGAAACATATGGGATGCTGCTTTCTTGGTCACAGATGTAATTAATATATATTCATAAACTGTGGCATGCTCTGCAAAAGTTAATTATATCCAAGTTTGCATTGTAAGGATCTATTTTATTTGCTCTTCATTTTTTAAACTTATTATTTTATTTACTCTTAATGTCCATAGTGTGACCCATGATCTGACTTAACTATTAAAACAATCATTTGAATTCATTTGGAATGGAAATATTATTAAATGCAACAGAGACTATTTAAATAAAGTGTTTGGGTAGCAAGGAGTACATTTTGTAAACATTTAAATGTCTTTTTTTGCCACTATTGTATAATATTTCAAATTTCAAAAAACAACTTAAATAAAAAATTATACAAAAAACAACTTAACTATATGAAGCATCTGTGTCTTATTTTGAACTCTTCAAACCAGCAAAAGGAGTGATGAACTGTATTCAACAGAAGCTAGATATGAGATGAGGTCAGCCATTTAGGCTTCCTGTTTTACCAGAAGTCTATTATCACACTTGGGCTGACTATGTCTCGTATGTTTCCGGTCTCACTTCTCGTGACCTGTTTCTCAGTGTCAAGTGCACAGACATACATTTGATTCTGTATTTAGATCAACATTGAAAAGATGGAGACAAAGAGAAAAATTTGACAATGCAAAAGGTGCAAATGTGCAAATTCAAAAGTGCGGTTAAGATGACACACACACTGCCTTCAGAAACTTTACACCCACATTTGTTCCTGTTACACCTCCACAGTTCAGCACATTGAAATATTTTTCTCCAGGTTCAACACTAAATAATAGTTTTTCAAGAGCATTAATGACGCCAAAATGGGTACGTTTTTCTTGTAAAAAAACCATCCCAAAATTTACACCCATAGTTTTAGCAGCAAATCTTATTGAGAATGTGTGAGATTTCCATTTTCCACAAGTTGGTATGATTCTTTAGGGTCTTCATGTAAAGTTTGTTACATACTTTGGTTAAAATTCCTCAATGGTTATGTAAAACAACACCCTTTTTACCTCCTCAAAAACAGCTCTGTTCACAGTGACCCATTTCGGTGCATGTGTCTTTAAATGATAATAAGCAACTGCTCACCCCACCCCTCTCTTCCATGCGGGTGTCGACACTAAAGTGCTGCCTTGGTGGACACGGACAGTATACAAATGGCTGAGGGCGGAAATATGCTAATATGGGACAGTCCGTCAGTGGTCGTGGGCAGAGCATGAGCAATATGATCATATTGATCAGAAAAACCAAACGGATTGATTAGTGAGAGTGTTTAGGCTTTTTGAGGATTAAAAAAAAGGAGTGAATGGATTTTTCATTGTATGGTGGTTGTGTCCACACACTGTAAAGAGACATTTATATGCAAACACCATATAATAGTGAAATTTGCATCCGATGACCCCTTTAAAAGAACATTAAAAAATTAAGCTTCACATGGCTTTAGCAAACTCCAGATGTGAGACTATAAAAGTGCTAGCCACTCTCACAAGAAGAGATCATAGTGAGGTTTCTCTGAGTTGGTTAATTTCTGTAGACAGTTTTTTCCATTTTGACACATCCATGAGTGAGCTCCAGGACCACTAGTTTTGTGTTAATTTTAACTCATTCACTGTGTTAATGAGTTTAACACACTAAATGTGTCAGAAAGGTTACCATAAAGATGTGTAAACATGTGTAACATTACCACATTATGTGCTATTCTTGGCTACACACATTGTGTTAAAAAGGTATCTAAAATCCTAAATAAAACGTTAATATAAAGTCTGTGGTTGATTATCTTTTTTATGCGTGTCTAAAGTGCTCAGTTTTTCTTCAGAGAAGATCACAGTTTTAACACTTTATAAAAATATAAGAGGGAAAGAGAGAGAGGAGAAAGTTACACAAGCATAAATTGTTTTTAATCTCCATCATACTATAATTCAGTATATATATTTGTTAGTAACACCCTGCAAATTCAAACATTTCAACTGAACTGTAAACTAAATTATGCCAGATTCAATTTTAATACTTACATTTCCTTAATTCTCTCCAAAAATGCTGAGATTCAGACGTAAATACTGCAATCAAGGATTTAGCCAATTTCAGCTTGTTTGCAGTGAATGGATTGCTGTTTGAGACAAATACACAGTAAGATACAGTAAGAAATCCCCATGTGATGATCTTTTTCTTTCCCTCAGTTGTTAACCCACCTGTGCGCTGATATGCTGAAATCATATTAGGCACCTGCCTGGTCAGGTCGGACTCTTCCTCTGGTCAGGTCGGACTCTTCGGCCTAATAATAGATCAAAATTCAAAAATAAAACTATAGTTGTTTATAATGCTTGATTTGATATAAATTAATGATTTAGTGAGTTTTACTGCAATGCTTACCTGAATAAATTCAATCTGGTGAGACTGAACAAAGAAAATCTTCACCATTTACAGGTAACATTGACATTTTGTGTACTGTAAATCGAGTAAGTTACAATATACAGTCTAAAGCGGACTCGCTGCTTGACGACATTTTGCGTGCAAAATCCATTAATTTATAAATGTGTCTTCATTATCGGGAATTTCGTGTGAAAGTAGGAAAAAAAATTATGTCGATTTTGAATCGAGATTTGATATAGCAGCTAACGGATTCGACGCGTTAATCAACTGGCTTGGTTTAGCCGTGCTTCAGCTAACTATTGACAATGGAAGTTTTTTTTGCCCGCAAAATCTCGTCGTAAACTAGCTTTTAAACCAGTATTACAATAACAGTAGCAGAAATTATTGTTTTTGTAAATAAACATAAGTAAAAATATGAATTCCAAGTACAGCTTACCTCAAGAATCTTGCTAGCATCACCGGCGTGATTCGGCGCGAATCATCTGGTAAAAAGGTGGTAGGCTATACTATGGCGTTATATATGTGCCTCATTCCTGAGCGAGTAATTATAAGTTTTGAGCACAGATAACTATATTTTGCAAGCACATTGCATTATATTTTGAACAGAAATTAACAATCGCAACAAAAAAAAAAATCGTTTGAGCAAAGAAAAAACGATTCCGTGCTCAATAAATGTATTTGCTATAACGTGCATTAATAACCTCTCACGCAGTTTACTCAGGGCCTCTCACAAACTTATTATCTGCGCTCTGTCAAGTCCCTCTCTCTCTCGCTCAACCTCTTAATTCTGTGCGCGCTCAACTCTTCACACATATGGCAAGCCAAAGTGTTCACAAACGCCTGGCCAGGCGTCCGATTGCACATTGACACGTCAAAAGCGTGCGTTCGACAGCCAAACGCGCGTCAAAAGCGCGCGTTTTTGCCATAAAAGCGCGCGTTCTTAACGTGCCCTTTGTGCACACAGAAAATGCGCGTCAGAAGCGCGCGTTCGACAGCCAAACGCGCGTCAAAAGCGTGCGTTTTTGCCATAAAAAGCGCGCGTCAGGAACGCGCGTTTGGCTGTCAAAACGCACGCTTTTGACGTGCGCTTTGGGGGTCACCGAAAACGCACGCTTTTGACGCGCGTTTATCGTAACAAAAATGGGCGACGAAAACGTGTGTTTCGAGTAGGACGTTATGAACGTGTAAACAGGTAAACCACACAGGCAGTGCCAGCGTGTGTGAAGTTTTCATACAGGCGAAAATAACGTGCTCGTTCATTTAGTGTTCTCGGAATCGCACGTCGAAAGCGTGTGAGGTCTTATGTCCCGGTTTCTTGTACTGTCATTAAACCCAAGCTAAACAGCATGGCTTTATCGATGGCAAATTTGACAGGAGAGGATTATAATTGGTGAGTTATTATAATCCAGTATAGTTATCATTTAGGTAAAAAAAGAAAACTGCACTTCTACAACATTTATTGATTTTTGCTCATGTTAATTTCAACGTTTACTAATGATTATTAAAATAAAAAGTTGTATTTGTTAACATTACTTACGCACTGCGAACTATCAGGGTACACGTCTCAGATTATTAAATAAGTAAAACAAAGTTGTAAAAGTAAAGTTTAAAAGGTTATAGAAGTCTATGAAAATTGTAAAAAAAAAAAAAAAAAAAAAAAATTACATACAGTGGTGTGAAAAAGTGTTTGCCCCCTTCCTCATTTCCTGTTCCTTTGCATGTTTGTCACACTTAAGTGTTTCGGAACATCAAACCAATAGTCAAGGACAACAAGTAAACACAAAATGCAATTTGTAAGTGAAGGTGTTTATTATTAAAAGTGAAAAAAAATCCAAACCATCATGGCCCTGTGTGAAAAAAAAAATGATTGCCCCCTAAACCTAATAACTGGTTGGGCCACCCTTAGCAGCAACAGCTGCAACCAAGCGTTTGCGATAACGTGCAATGAGGCTTTTACAGGGTCCTGGAGGAATTTTGGCCCACTCATCTTTGCAGAATTGTCCTAATTCAGTTACATTAGAGGGTTTTCGAGCATGAACGGCCTTTTTAAGGTCATACCACAACATCTCAATAGGATTCAGGTCAGGACTTTGGCTAGGCCACTCCAAAGTCTTCATTTTGTTTTTCTTCAGCCATTCGGTGGTGGACTTGCTGGTGTGTTTAGGATCATTGTCCTGCTGCAGAACCCAAGTTCGTTTCAGCTTGAGTACACGAACAGATGGTCGGACATTCTCCTTCAGGATCTCTTGGTAGACAGCAGAATTCATAGTTCCTTTTATCACGGCAAGTCTTCCACGTCCTGAAGCAGCAAAACAGCCCCAGACCATCACACTACCACCACCATATTTTACTGTTGGTATAATGTTCTTTTTATGAAATGCAGTGTTCCTTCTACGCCAGATATACTTGGACACACACCTTCCAAAGAGTTCCACTTTTGTCTCATCGGTCCACAGAATGTTGTCCCAAAAGTCTTGGGGATCATCAAGATGTGTTGTGGAGAAATTGAGACGAGCTTTGATGTTCTTTTTGCTCAGCAGTGGTTTTCTCCTTGGAACTCTGCCATGCAGACCATTTTTGCCCAGTCTTTTCCTGATGGTGGAGGCATGAACGCTGACCTTAACTGAGGCAAGTGAGGCCTGCAGTTCTTTGGACGTTGTTGTGGGATCTTTTGTGACTTCTTGGATGAGTCGTCGCTGCGCTCTTGGGGTAATTTTGGGCGGCCGGCCACTCCTGGGAAGGTTCACCACTGTTCCATGTCTTCGCCATTTGTGGATAATGGCTCTCACTGTGGTTCGCTGGATTCCCAAAGCTTTGGAAATGGCTTTATAACCCTTTCCAGACTGATAGACCTCAATTACTTTCTTTCTCAATTGTTCCTGAATTTCTTTGTGTCTCGGCATGATGTGTAGCTTTTAAGGATCTTCTGGTGGACCTTACTGTGTCAAGCAGCTCTTATTTAAGTGATGCCTTCATTGTGAACAGGTGTGGCAATAATCAGGCCTGGGTGTGGCTAGAGAAATTGAACTCAGGTGTGGACAACCACAGTTATAGTATATTTTAACAAGGGGGGCAATCACTTTTTCACACAGGGCCATGATGGTTTGGATTTTTTTCACCTTTAATAATAAACACCTTCATTTACAAATTGCATTTTGTGTTTACTTGTGTTGTCCTTGACTATTGTTTAAATTGGTTTGATGTTCCGAAACACTTAAGTGTGACAAACATGCAAAGGAACAGGAAATGAGGAAGGGGGCAAACACTTTTTCACACCACTGTATTGTTGTATTATATACTATATATATTTACAATACATTTTCAACTCTAAAACTTCAAGAAAACCAATGCTAAATATCTGAAGTTCAGGGCCAGATTTTAGGCTGATGTCTCAATAAATGAACTTTAGGGAAAAAATATTTGTTTGTGCAGTAACAATCTTTTCCACTAGATGACATCCAGACTCTACCAATGACTCTTCGATTTCCATATATGTTTTTAGTGATCTGAACCTTATTTTCCATACTATTCCAAATATTTATGAAGTAGATATCCTAATAGTTAGGGCAGTAATGTTAATATTTGATTTCAATTAAACCTCTAAAACCCCCAAATGTACGGAATGAATCAAAGCGCGTGTTATAGTTATGTTATAATGTAGAATGGCAAGTGTCCCACGGGTTTTACATTCATTTTACAAAATGGCTGCTGCAAGGTATCAAACATATGTTGTCAATCATGGTATACTAACTAAATTAAGTAGTTTAATCCATTTTTATTCTCTTTTTTTTTTTTTTACAATTACCTAACAATAAAGTAGGTCATACCAGTGACTTCAACTAAAAGCTTTATATGAAATCATGAGATAAATGAGAATATTTCTGATAACTGAAAAGAGACAGTGGATTTATTATGGGCTTTTCTTCATAGAAATTCAGGAAATTGGAAGAAGGAATTAAAGTGATGCCATCAGTGTGATTTTTATTTCAAAATAAGAGATTTTTGTTTAACGGTAACACCAGTGACACAACTCCAGGGGACCACTACTTTCATTATAAATTTGATAATATTTATTCTGCATTTCGTTTTTTTATGTCATTTACATAATATATTAGATAGTTAGGTATACATTATTCTATTTTAAATGGTGTAAAAAAACTGTTATTGACCTCCAAATAAAGCATTTTCCCTCTGTACATGACTGTGGGGACGAGCACTTCTGTGGTGCTTGGAATTCTATATAGTTAATAAAAAATAGAATATTGCCACTTGATGGCTCAAGGTGGTGTAATTGTTCAAATAACATATTGTTTTATTTTAAAATGTAAATGAATTGTAATTCTAAAGTGTTTTTTTAAATGTAATATTTCTGTAAAGGCTAGGGAAAGAAAATTTGACATTTCCGTAGAATGACCCAGTAGAACCAAAGCCCATCTAGAACCTCTGGGTAGAACTATCTACACTACAGCATCCCGGAAGTTTACTGAAAAAAAAATCGAACAAAAATAACAGACTACAGCGAGACTAATGGATTAAAACTTATTTTGGTAAGTATTTTTTATTATTATTAACTTAAAAGTGCCTTGTTAGTTTTGTGTATTATAATGCTGTTGTGTTGTTTAACTTATAATATTACAGTATATCTCCTATTGTGACTAAAGTTAGTTTGACTTATCCCTTTCAAGCATTCTAAACGCTAGCACAGCCGCAGACTGTCATGTTTGATGGTGGCTAGAGAAGACATCTATCCATAAAATACATTTTTCGTCTTCTTTGTGCTGCGTGGTGATTGGAGACCAACAGCCAATCACAATTGACCTTTAATTTTCCGATTGGTTGATTTTGTGGCACACTTGTAACGCTGATGCAAGTTGAGCGAGTGTGTGTGTGAAGATTTGAGCGAGCGTGTGTGAAGACTTGAGCGCGCGTGTGTGTGAAGAGTTGAGCGCGCGTGTGTGTGAAGAGTTGAGCGAGCGTGTGTGTCAAGACTTGAGCGCGCGTGTGTGTGAAGAGTTGAGCGCGCGTGTGTGTGTGAAGAGTTGAGCGCGCACAGAATTAAGAGGTTGAGCGAGAGAGAGAGGGGGACTTGACAGAGCGCAGATAATACGTTTGTGAGAGGCCCTGAGTAAACTGCGTGAGAGGTTATTAATGCACGTTATAGCAAATACATTTATTGAGCACGGAATCGTTTTTTCTTTGCTCAAACGATTTTTTTTTTGCGATTGTTAATTTCTCTTCAAAATATAATGCAATGTGCTTGCAAAATATAGTTATCTGTGCTCAAAACTTATAATTACTCGCTCAGGAATGAGGCACATAGCCTATATAACGCCATAGTTTTCACGAACAGTTCGGACGCGAGGGGTAACGTCAGTCGATAACGAAGTGATATGTTATAGATGTTTTAATTTCAACAACATAGAAGTAAAAACAAAATAGTTGCTGTCAGACTATTATCTCCTACCGAACTGACTCGAGCTGTTCACAAAGTCACTAACGTTAGACTTATAGGTTCAGTTCAACTAGCTAATTTAAATAACGGTCGCGACTCACGTTATAAAAATAACACATGAAGTGTGTAAGCACATCAGTATACTCATATTGTGTTAAATGCTTTGAGTAAATTCCCAAGTTGTGTTAATTTTAAACTAGGCCTACACATTGATATGTGTAAAATAGAATATTTTTTTCTACACATCTTTAGTCAATATTGACACAAAATGTGTAAATTAGAGTGTAACACATATTTTGTGTAATTTTCTACACATTCCTTCTAAGAGCGTAGTTAATGCGTTCACTTATTCAATCTCACATTCAATCCCACTACTGGAACTGTGTTCTAGAAATAAATTTGATATTGATGAGGATAGCAGGAATAGATTCAGGTAGAAAGACTACACAGGTATTACATACAACAATGCAACAATAATAAAACAATGCATTGACTTTTGATACTTAAGGCCTACTTCTAAAAATCGGTCTTTACAACTTTTACTTGTAACGGAGTAATATTTGACCAGTATAGCTGCTTTCACTGAAGTTGTGTACTTTGTCCACCTCTGTTTTCCCCTGTGATCAACAAACATACAGTAAACTTTTGTGACAAGGCATTGCCACAAGGCTACCTAACAGTCTATTTAAACTGTCTATTCAGTTCAAATTTTAAAAAAAAAAGAAGAAGAAGAAAAATGGAACAATTCATGAAATGGCACAAATGCAAAATGTGGCATACAAAATTGTCAAATAATTGTTTTGGCCAGCAGAAATTGTAATTAATTGTAATTCAAAAAAATCCCACCAGACACATAAATAGGTAAACCTGTTTTTTGTTTGTTTGTTTGTTTTGCTCCATTTTATATTAAGTTTGCCATGTCAAAAGATAGTTTATAACCCTGATTTGGGGGATTTTAAAAGCAATTCTAGCTTTTTAATATTCTAACAGTGCATTTCTAAACTAAATGTACAACGCATGTTAAATGTAATAATAATAAAAATTATAATAATAGGCCTATAGGAAAAATGCTCAACTTTGTATTTAAAATCGTAAAATC
This sequence comes from Tiaroga cobitis, assembly GCA_030578255.1. NCBI lineage: Eukaryota > Metazoa > Chordata > Actinopteri > Cypriniformes > Leuciscidae > Tiaroga > Tiaroga cobitis. Next base: position 31,389,905 of record CM060603.1, read on the forward strand.
TAAGGTTAAAATCTCAACATAACAATGAAATTTAGTTTTAAAAATTTTAAAATAAATTTTAACTAAAACTTTTATTTTGAAATTCGATAGCCGCGTTCTCTTAATGTTTCAGCGCTCATTCGCTTTGTGTTCCTGTCAGTCCCAGTCCCTTCAGCTCAGAGGAACAGGGATCCAGCGGAAGTTGTACTGAGGAGGACTGTGTTCAAGCTAAAGCTACGGAGCTGAAATGGTGAGCGTTCAATCAGACTGCATTTAATGGGTGATATTCTTGAACTCACGGAACACTTGTCTCATTCCCTCTGGAATAAAAGCCCCCAATCCCGGCAAACATGTTTGCAGTTTATCCAGCCTTAAGTAGGCCATGGAAGTCGTGAAGGATTGGGTGGGGAGGCTGGTCATTATCAGTTGAGCGATTAAACACTGATAACACACAACAAATGGATTCCTGTGTCCTTACAAATTGGTTCTCATGGAGAATCTGTACGCGTTGGGCTTGCGTAAACAACGCAAATCCTACAGGACCTTTAAAAACAGCTGTAAAGCTGAAGGTTGAATTCAAACTAGATACCGAGTTTGTTCTGGTTTCCTCTAAAATTAAGTTGTTTTTAAGGTTTAAATTTTACACTCGTTGTTAAAAGTTTCTGCAGTCCTTCCTGGCTCTGTATGGATATTGAGCAATGCAATGCACATGATAATTAATGTTTCGCACTGCGTCAGCATTTCCTTGCATTGGGAGTGATGTTTTAACCGATAAACATTTTTGAATTTTGAATTGATGTGAAACATTTTCCGTAGAAAACAGATTAACTTGGAATGTCGCTTTAGGTGTGTAATGCTTAATAAAGTTATAGCACCACCCGTTATGACAATTTGTTCATGTGAGGGATGATAATTTGACTGTTTTGTATCATACTATTGCTGATAAGCAGGTTTCTTTCTTACACTTCGAACAAATTAGGTACAAATACCTGAAATTCATTCTTTATTTTTTTTGCAAATTGCAAAAATTGTCAAAAGACAGTTTAAATTAAAAACTTGATTTGGGAATTAAGTTCTAGCATTTTATTATTATAACATTAAACAAAGTATGTGAAATGTATTAAAGTTGACATGAAATTAAAATGCAATATTCCATTAAAAATAAAATCAAAATTGAGTCCCCATCTTACTTTTTTATTTTTTTATAATTTGTTTAACATGGCTGTATGTCACAATACAGAAAAATAGATCTGAAACTACCTGGATAACGGTGAATTGAAAATAAAATAAAATGAGATGATGTGGTACTTTCAGAGTTTCCTTGGAGGTCTTTTTGGTCCTGTGTGTGAAATCGATGTCATTCTGAACGATGCTGAAAGCAGGAAAACAGCAGAGCTGAAGACGGAGGAGGGGAAATTGGAGAAGCATTATATGTTTTATGATGGAGAATCGGTTTCAGGAAAGGTGAGAGAGTAAACATCACCCGTGTGAGTCATTTGTTCAAGTCTCTGGTTTTGAAAGACAATTGACGGATGTTGTCTTCTGCCACCCCAAGGTAAATATCAATGTGAAACAAACAAGCAAAAGGCTTGAACATCTGGGAATCCGCATTGAGTTTGTTGGACAAATCGGTAAGTTAAAACAATGCATTCAGTTATTCTCTTTTTCAAGGCATTCATGAGTAAACTGGCTTCAGTATTGCTGTTCTAGTATGCTGAGAGCTTAGGAGAGCATGTGGTTGTCACATGCAAAGCTAGACTGCTCTACACATTTTCTGTAAGGGAGGCGATCCGTTATGGTGCCCTAGTTATTTTATTTCTTAATTTAAGTATTATTAGTGATTCTGATGGTCTCAACGATCACAAGATTGCTGCTTGCAATGTAAAAAAGAAAAAATATGTCTTATGTCCCCCCCCCCTCATGCAGAGCTCTTCAGTGATAAAAGCAATACTCATGAGTTTGTAAACCTTGTGAAGGAGCTCGCTCTGCCTGGAGAGTTGACACAGAACCGCAGCTATGACTTTGAGTTCATGCAGGTGGAAAAGCCATACGAGTCCTATGTCGGAGCGAATGTGCGGCTGAGGTTAGTAAACGCTTTGTGGAGTTTTGTTTTTTTCGCAGCATAGAGACAAAGCCAAACTGGAACAAACACTGAGATGTTAAAAATGCTGCTTTGAGACATGTTATTCTTTTCAAATGGCCCTGACAATTAATTTCAACTTTCATTTCATGTGCTTTTTGTGTCTATGCAGGTATTTCCTTAAAGTTACAATTGTAAGGAGGCTGTCTGATTTGGTAAAGGAGTATGACCTCATTGTCCATCAGCTGGCCACCTACCCTGACGTCAACAACTCTATCAAAATGGAAGTGGGCATTGAAGACTGCCTGCATATAGAGTTTGAATACAATAAGTCCAAGTAAGTGCACTTAACTTTGCCACTGATTCAATCCTAGTTTCTAAGCTGCTGAGTAATTCTAAGTATGTATGGATTCATTAAACATGTTTGTCAGTCTAACTGATTTTGAGCTAACAGAAGTCGTCTTGTCTTCAGGTATCACCTCAAAGACGTAATTGTGGGTAAAATCTACTTCTTACTTGTACGAATTAAAATCCAACACATGGAGCTTCAGTTGATCAAGAAAGAGATGACGGGAATTGGTAAGATCTCCTTATGTTAGATTTTATACTCTTGTATGATTCTTGGTTAATTGTTTTGAAAGGATATAATTTGTAAGTCACAAAAACCAAAGTTATTAATCTTTAAAGAACATTTTACTGTAGTCCAGCTTGATTTGCATTTTATTTATTTATTATGAAGTGCGTCATGTGACATGTCTCTCTAGGGCCGAGCACAACTACTGAGACGGAGACTGTGGCCAAATATGAGATTATGGATGGAGCACCAGTCAAGGGTGAGCAGCTACTCCACATCATTTTCTGTATATATTTGTTATGATATGAGTGTAGATGTGTCTTTAAAAAATTTTTTTACTACTATTGAAGACGTACTGAAGTGTACTAATGTCAGGTAGGCCTCAATCATGAAACAAAAGCAGAACACATTTCTATTAACCATTCATTTAAACTTTCATGCATAAAGTCTATTAAAACTGACAAAAATCATTCACACCGGAACATTCAAATCTGCGTCGGCGCTGCCGCTGAGCTAGAGAGAGCAGTTGTCATATACAAGTATGAAACAGCTTTTCAACCACGTAGCATTATTTCTTTGCTACAAATATTCTTATCACAGAAGAACTGGGATAAAAGTTTATAGTTTGGATAGAAACATTGATTTCTATGGAAGCGATCATATTAGAGCAAATCACCTTTTGAAAGTAACACGGATGGCGCTTCAAATAAGGATTGTGTCCTTTATATTGTTATGCTACCAGGTGGCGACAAGTGACTGTTAAAAAAAAAAAGTTGATTCATCCAGTAAAGAAGCAATGCAGTATGCATTGAATCATTCATTCAAAACATTTTTTTAGATAATGTCTAATGAATCTGAGTGAATTTTAAATAGATCACTCCATTTGATGTGCTATAAGTATTTAGAGACTAGTTAATATTGTGGTGCTGGTCTCATTGAACATAGTATGATATTGCCAGTTTCATTATTCCTAAACTGACTTTTGTTCCCCTACTGGACTGACAATATATTTCCAGGTGAATCCATTCCCATTCGCCTTTTCCTGGCTGGTTATGACCTTACACCCACAATGAGAGATGTAAACAAGAAGTTCTCTGTGAGGTACTTTTTGAACTTGGTGCTTGTAGATGAAGAAGATAGGAGATACTTCAAACAGCAGGTACAGTTTGTATGAAAATGCAGTTGTAATAAAATGCAGTTTAAATAATGTTTCTTTTGAATGTCCCAAGTGACAATGCTTGTTATATTTTTACTTTCAGTGTCTCATTTGTCAAGTCATGTATGTATGTACGTCAGCAGTATGACTTTTATTATCTGATTATTTGTCCTTTTTTTTTGTTTTTTTTGTAGGAAATAGTTTTGTGGAGGAAGGCACCAGAGAAAATGCGGAAACGGAACTTCCATCAGCGCTACGAGTCACCTGAGCCTCGGCCGAGTCTCTCTGCTGAGCAGCCGGAAATGTGAGCGGGTTTTGGAGAGCAACCAGCCAGGGACACACGTGCCTCTCAGTGACCAGTCGCAGGAGAGGAGAACAAATTCCACTGAACATACATGCAGATCGCTGTTCACATGGTCACCCCTCACAGCTTATGGTGATAAACTGTGCCTGAATTGGCTCTGCCCTCCCTGTTGTCCACAGCAAGCAATCTGTTATTACACAAGGACACTTTTTTAGAAAGCACTGGAAACGGTCATTTAAGTCATATAGCACACCTTCAAGGTTGCACGCGTCCCTAGATGAAGAAATGTTTTTAAAAGTGCACTCACTGGTATCCTCTATGTTCCAAATAATAGAGCAGAAACACATTTTAAAGAGCTTCATCATGCATGCTAGCTGGTGAATCAGAGTTCATAGTAACAGTTAATAAAAGCTATGGGGTCATTTAAAAAAAAAAAAAAAAAAAAAAGGTCAAGAAATAGATTGGTACCCAGGCTGCACTGTATTTGCAATCCACTTAAACATTTCTATTTAACTTATTTAGCATCTTCTCTTTTTTGTTTGTTTCTTAAATATTCCTTGAAATGAAAAAATATGTCTATATATAAAATATTTAAAGAGGCTTTGGACTAGAAGCTTTATAAAACTAGGGCAGTTTGTGTAATTCTATTGGGCACATGTATTCAACTTGTTTGCCCCGTTTTGAACACACTGGCTTAGTAGTAAAAGAGGGCCACTTGAACTTCCTAACGAGCTTTCTGAGATGATTCATCAGCATCGCTATACACTGCTAAATATCATCTCTGCTACAAACTTACATTTCATATCGTCTAAATTGTTAGACACCTTAGAGAAATGATGGGATTGTTTTGTTGTATAATTTGCATGTCATCCTGCTTTAAGGCTTTCTAACAAAAGGATGTTAACAATATTTCACTGTCGCAAATGTACTCGTTCATATTTTATGTGGTTTGTGGAGTAAATGTGTTTATTTGGACTTTTTTGATTTCACTCTAAACATTACAAATTATTTTTTCCCTACTGCTTTGATTTTAAAACGCACTACGTTACAAATGGAAAGTCTGTGTATAAAACTATTAAGTGCCCCAATGGTAAAGACACAATGACTAATGAAATAGTTGTACATCATGAAAATTGTACATATCCCGCAATAGTTTGTTTATCTGCCATTATGTCAAATAAAAATGCCAGTTTATACTTACAACTACATTTATTTTTATTAAAAAATAACAAGGTAATAATGAGTGGTAAAGAACATCCATATTCCAAACCAGGGGCCTGTTCTTCGTACGTCGCTAACTCAGTTAGCTGGATTTGATTGTTGGCGATTTGGTATGATCTTGGATTGTTTGGTTCTTCGAAGCTCATCCTAGACTTGCTGTCATAGCAACAGGTGCGCAAGCTTGAACCTGCTCGCGAGCAGGCTTATTTCATGTAAACAGGATTAGATCGCGGCTTTATAAGCGGAGGTGATACGAGAAGTCTTTTAACGCAGCGCGATAGTGTACTTTTTGAGAGATATAATTTTTCTCATGACTCGTGAGGATGTCGTTTACATCAATTATTTTTTGGAAACGCACATTAAATGTTCGACTCGTCGGAGTAGGCCTTTAATAACAGCACAAACTGTGTGCATTGTCCTGATATTATTTGCGAGTGGCTCTTTCCTTTAAACTATGGGGATGCGGAGAACTTGATAAGTGCTGTCATTCACAAAGTTTACCCTGGCGCTCAAGCAGTTTTTAGGGTGTTTTTTGTGGCATTTCCAAGCCAGTTTAGACCCAAGGTTGTAGGATATAGCAGGGTTTTTTTTTACCAACGCAGGTATATTATACATTTTAATGAAGATCATGCAATCATGAACATGCCGATTAATATGACACAGAAATGTCCCCCAGGCTTCACTTAATGTGATTGGTCAATAGACTGCACACATGTACCCATCAAGCCCTCCATGAGGGGGATTTTGTGAACAGAAAGGGGGACCACAATGTAAATGTGCAGCCAAGTTACTATTACAATTCTTAATATTCCAGATTAGTAATATTAGGCCTATATCAAATTTAAAAAAAGGCAGTTGACAGACTAAAATCTCTAGATGGTGTGTGACTGTTCCATATCACAAATGTGGAAGCACAGAGATTCACATTTATGCACATTACTTGAAAATGGTAAGGAAACATATAAATATCAAGCTCACTGTATTACATACACAGTTACAATGCAGCTCTAGCTAGGACAAGGTCACACAATGAAATGAACTTTGGCCAACTAAAGGGAAGATTTCAGTGTCTGAAAAGCCTGAGGGTTGCACTTCACAGGGCCTGTGACATTACATGTGCCATATTACACAACATTTCCACCATCAGCAAAAACATGAAACATTTCAATAAATGTTTAATAAAAGACAAGACAAATATGCTTAGTTCTTTGATTTTTTATTTAAATTGTTCTTTGTAAAGAAAAGCCAGTGATCAAGTCATATTTTACCTGCAATAAGAGATACTATGCAAGGTCAGCAATAGTACCCTGTGTGAAATAATATATTAGCACTTACTCTGAAGTTCCTTTGAAGCAACTCTATCTCTAACTCTATAGTGCCAGTTTTTTTTCTTTAAGTTGTCCCCCCCAAAATACTCTATTTTCTAGGGTCAGGGGGGCTTGGGTTAAACCTGTCAACACAAGCCTTATGCAACAAAAAATAAAAGGAAAATTATACACTGCCCACCTCTGTATAACTGCTTTGTGCAGACTCTTCTGTAGGCCTTTCTGTAGATGTGGACTCCTGCAACACATATTGCATTCAGAAATAATAGGTACTCAAGTGTAAATTAAGTAAAGTTATTTAAAGATACTTTTTTCAAAAGACAGTCATCTGAGAGAGTTTCTTCACTGTCCTGTGCATTGGGGGGAGGGATGGGCATTAGAAAGTGTTGTACTTTCTTCCCTTTTGATGTAAAGTTTGGAAAAGTCCACTTACTGCACATGCTTCAGCCACTTGCTTGGGAACAGATAAAAGTGTTGGTGTTTAAAACTGCAAAAAAGAGGAAAACACAATTTCATTACAATGAAGTACACTGGGGGAAAATGTGATCAATAACTCATGGCAACAGATTTTTTTTTTACATTAACTAGGCTACATGTAGTTTCACGCATGCACACTTTCACAAGTAAGCAATTCATCACTAGGCCTACTCAAGACTGGACCAGCCATTGGGATTATAGGCCTATAGTGCAGCAAAAAATTATTTTACAGTGTAAGATCATTTAAAGTTCATTTGCCAGTAATGAAGGAGTTGCTGCTACTGGTCCCTGCTGTATGTCTGAGGAAGAGCTGAACCCAGGACGGGTCGGTTCACATTTAACCCAAGGGCCAGCTCTTCTGCCGGGGTATAATGTGGGGGTGCAGGACCACCACCTGTTTGTTTTTCTTTTCTTTTTTTTTTCTCAGCCTTTTTCTTGGTTGCTTTTATAAACAACCAACTATTTATTAACAGTGCCTTTTTAAAAGAGATTATAGTAGGCCTAGCCTATAGTACAAATTGCCATTATGTAGAATATTCTAGTACTTCACTTTTACTTGTTCCCATGTTCTAGTAGTGGGTGGTGACTGACATTACAATGAACAAAGTTATTAATTATTTAGAAATGATTAAAATAAAAATATATATATTGTAATGAGTGATAAAAACATCTAAATGGTCACTACAAACTTAATTAGCTACTTGTTGCCAGCCCTCTCTCCTGGCTTTTGCACATTTTAGGTGAAAACTTGTAATTAACTTTTCAAATTCAGCATGTCCTTCAAGCAATAGCTCTTGCTCTGCTGCAGAGTAAAACTGAGCGCGCTCTTTGGACACGGTGAGCAGCCAATAGCAGCGTTGCTGATCAATGTTTCTACTATCGATACATATCCCCTTTTAAACCAGCGCATGCACGCGCAATTATCTCAGATAACTCAATCCAGCTATACTAATCATAAACAACAGGAGTGTTCGAAGAACCTAATTAGCCGGATCATGATTAGCGCGATGATATCATCTTGGATGTCTCATTTGATCTCGGATGTTTTAAGCAACGTACGAAGAACGAGCCCCAGGTCTTTACGGAAATACCCTTTGATAAAGCTCTCGGGACGGATCTGGCGGGAAATTGCACACAGTTGTTCGATTATGTGTGTTACGTCAAATCCATTACATACATTGTCATGGACATTACAATTAATTAATAAATTTTTCCGGTTATGCTGTAAAAAAACAACAACAAAAAAAAACATTTCTTCGACTGGATCACCTTGCACAAGTAAAGTTTGAACAAGTTTACAAAGGGATCTGAATGTTTCATTCCTAAATCAGTTTGCACCAAAACGATCCTTCACGTCATCATCACATAACATACTAACGGACTGGAAGTGCTCAGTTTTTGCTTTCATGTTGTCATCTCAGTTATTTCATAGCTGGGGCCTGTTCTTCGTACGTCGCTAACTCAGTTAGCTGGATTTGATTGTTGGCGATTTGGTATGATCTTGGATTGTTTGGTTCTTCGAAGCTCATCCTAGACTTGCTGTCATAGCAACAGGTGCGCAAGCTTGAACCTGCTCGCGAGCAGGCTTATTTCATGTAAACAGGATTAGATCGCGGCTTTATAAGCGGAGGTGATACGAGAAGTCTTTTAACGCAGCGCGATAGTGTACTTTTTGAGAGATATAATTTTTCTCATGACTCGTGAGGATGTCGTTTACATCAATTATTTTTTGGAAACGCACATTAAATGTTCGACTCGTCGGAGTAGGCCTTTAATAACAGCACAAACTGTGTGCATTGTCCTGATATTATTTGCGAGTGGCTCTTTCCTTTAAACTATGGGGATGCGGAGAACTTGATAAGTGCTGTCATTCACAAAGTTTACCCTGGCGCTCAAGCAGTTTTTAGGGTGTTTTTTGTGGCATTTCCAAGCCAGTTTAGACCCAAGGTTGTAGGATATAGCAGGGTTTTTTTTTACCAACGCAGGTATATTATACATTTTAATGAAGATCATGCAATCATGAACATGCCGATTAATATGACACAGAAATGTCCCCCAGGCTTCACTTAATGTGATTGGTCAATAGACTGCACACATGTACCCATCAAGCCCTCTATGAGGGGGATTTTGTGAACAGAAAGGGGGACCACAATGTAAATGTGCAGCCAAGTTACTATTACAATTCTTAATATTCCAGATTAGTAATATTAGGCCTATATCAAATTTAAAAAAAGGCAGTTGACAGACTAAAATATCTAGATGGTGTGTGACTGTTCCATATCACAAATGTGGAAGCACAGAGATTCACATTTATGCACATTACTTGAAAATGGTAAGGAAACATATAAATATCAAGCTCACTGTATTACATACACAGTTACAATGCAGCTCTAGCTAGGACAAGGTCACACAATGAAATGAACTTTGGCCAACTAAAGGGAAGATTTCAGTGTCTGAAAAGCCTGAGGGTTGCACTTCACAGGGCCTGTAACATTACATGTGCCATATTACACAACATTTCCACCATCAGCAAAAACATGAAACATTTCAATAAATGTTTAATAAAAGACAAGACAAATATGCTTAGTTCTTTGATTTTTTATTTAAATTGTTCTTTGTAAAGAAAAGCCAGTGATCAAGTCATATTTTACCTGCAATAAGAGATACTATGCAAGGTCAGCAATAGTACCCTGTGTGAAATAATATATTAGCACTTACTCTGAAGTTCCTTTGAAGCAACTCTATCTCTAACTCTATAGTGCCAGTTTTTTTTCTTTAAGTTGTCCCCCCCAAAATACTCTATTTTCTAGGGTCAGGGGGGCTTGGGTTAAACCTGTCAACACAAGCCTTATGCAACAAAAAATAAAAGGAAAATTATACACTGCCCACCTCTGTATAACTCCTTTGTGCAGACTCTTCTGTAGGCCTTTCTGTAGATGTGGACTCCTGCAACACATATTGCATTCAGAAATAATAGGTACTCAAGTGTAAATTAAGTAAAGTTATTTAAAGATACTTTTTTCAAAAGACAGTCATCTGAGAGAGTTTCTTCACTGTCCTGTGCATTGGGGGGAGGGATGGGCATTAGAAAGTGTTGTACTTTCTTCCCTTTTGATGTAAAGTTTGGAAAAGTCCACTTACTGCACATGCTTCAGCCACTTGCTTGGGAACAGATAAAAGTGTTGGTGTTTAAAACTGCAAAAAAGAGGAAAACACAATTTCATTACAATGAAGTACACTGGGGGAAATGTGATCAATAACTCATGGCAACAGATTTTTTTTTTACATTAACTAGGCTACATGTAGTTTCACGCATGCACACTTTCACAAGTAAGCAATTCATCACTAGGCCTACTCAAGACTGGACCAGCCATTGGGATTATAGGCCTATAGTGCAGCAAAAAATTATTTTACAGTGTAAGATCATTTAAAGTTCATTTGCCAGTAATGAAGGAGTTGCTGCTACTGGTCCCTGCTGTGTGTCTGAGGAAGAGCTGAACCCAGGACGGGTCGGTTCACATTTAACCCAAGGGCCAGCTCTTCTGCCGGGGTATAATGTGGGGGTGCAGGACCACCACCTGTTTGTTTTTCTTTTCTTTTTTTTTTTCTCAGCCTTTTTCTTGGTTGCTTTTATAAACAACCAACTATTTATTAACAGTGCCTTTTTAAAAGAGATTATAGTAGGCCTAGCCTATAGTACAAATTGCCATTATGTAGAATATTCTAGTACTTCACTTTTACTTGTTCCCATGTTCTAGTAGTGGGTGGTGACTGACATTACAATGAACAAAGTTATTAATTATTTAGAAATGATTAAAATAAAAATATATATACTGTAATGAGTGATAAAAACATCTAAATGGTCACTACAAACTTAATTAGCTACTTGTTGCCAGCCCTCTCTCCTGGCTTTTGCACATTTTAGGTGAAAACTTGTAATTAAGTTTTCAAATTCAGCATGTCCTTCAAGCAATAACTCTTGCTCTGCTGCAGAGTAAAACTGAGCGCGCTCTTTGGACACGGTGAGCAGCCAATAGCAGCGTTGCTGATCAATGTTTCTACTATCGATACATATCCCCTTTTAACCCAGCGCATGCACGCGCAATTATCTCAGATAACTCAATCCAGCTATACTAATCATAAACAACAGGAGTGTTCGAAGAACCTAATTAGCCGGATCATGATTAGCACGATGATATCATCTTGGATGTCTCATTTGATCTCGGATGTTTTAAGCAACGTACGAAGAACGAGCCCCTGCTGTGATTGAGCCATGAGAATGTAACATCATTACAACGAATAAAGAATAAACAGGTCAGTTTCGGTTGCTCTGCAAATATCACCAGTCATTACAACTGTTTGTACCACATGCCTGTCATACCCACAATCCCAAAATGATTATCCTTCAAGATTGCACATTTTATAACGAACGTATTATCATGATATTGTAGTCTACTATACACGTATTATCCATTTCATTTAAATTTATCCAATCTTGATTTTAAGACTTGAATAAATATTGAGATAAAAAACAGGCATTTTCTTTGGGCAGCATAAAATCTTGGGTCCTTCTACACGTTGTCACTGAGGGGAACTTGACCTCCTTGTCATAATAGGTTGTGGGACTGTTGCTGTGGCTGAAATGACCTTATGTTTAACATTAAGTTTATAATATGAATTGTGCTAATGTCAGTTTTGATTACTCTGTTCATCTTGCTGCACGTGATTAACGGAAGCTAAAAATGTCTGTAAATCGCTGTATTTACTTGTTGTCGCGTTGCCACATCCGATACCGGGTATGTGCTAGCACAAGCTTCTCCACTGCTTCAGTAGCAAACAACACTTCACTGCATCCAACAAGAAGGACGTCTGAAAAATTATCCAAGAGACATTCATCTTCAGACAACTCATCGAGACCCCTGGACACATCACTGTTTATACCGCTCACCGTCAAAAGTGATGAAGTCTGGGATGCCGAAATCGGCGCTGAGTTGACGCAACCACTGGACAAAAGTATGTTATGTTATTAGAATATTGTATAATCGCATTAATGGGTTAAGGATCTGGCGAGAAGCCATTATGTCCTGGTGTTTTTATAGATTTTTATACATTTGGTGAACTATTGCAACAGAAATACATCTGATCTTTTTTATCAACTGGTTTTAACAGGTGAAATCCTCAAAGTACTGAATAGATTCTACAAAAGGAAAGAGATTCAAAAACTGGCCGCTGACCAAGGACTTGATGGTGAGAATCATGGACCCATGATTATTATTACCTGATCTTACATAATTAACATTGGTCAACCATGATGGGTCACATTGTGCCCATCTAAAAACTATATACACAAAGCAGTATGTAAGGGATACTATTGTATTGTATTTTGTTTGTTACAAAGCATTTTGGTTTGTTGCATCATTGTCTCATCCAAGCATTATTGTTTATTTGTTCTTCGACAGCTCGCCTCTTCCATCAAGCGTTTGTCAGCTTTAGGAAATATGTGCTGGAAATGAACGCCCTAAATGCTGACTTGCACATCATTCTTAGTGACATCTGCTGTGGAGCTGGTGAGTATTTACATCAGACATTTAACTGACAATATCCATACACTGTAAAAACTAAAAAAATAATTGTATACTTCGTTAACTGACAATGTGAATATACCAACCTATTTAAGTACTAAAATCTGTTTTGTGCCCTTATAATACACTAACAACCACCAAAAAACACTGTAAAAGCTACACGATCAATCAAAGTTCATCATAAGTAGCTTTTCTACAAACTGAGGGAAGTATTAATAGAAGGTGCACACAGTGTCATACAAATACAAATCATCATCATGGTAACACACATGAAACTAAAATAAGGCAACAAACATTAATTTAAAGGGATGGTTCACCCAAAAATGAAAATTAGCCCATGATTTACTCACCCTAAAGCCATCCTAGGTGTATATAGCCGCGTTTCCACCGCAATTACCAGGAACTATTTGTCCCAGGAACTTTTTTCATAGGAACTTTTTTTGCCCCAGAACGGTTGCTCACTGCGTTTACACCGTGGACTAAAGTACCGGGAAGATTAGTCTGGTGACGTTGAACTGCGTGCGACTGCTCCTCCCAGTCTGCGCGTACTTGTTTTGAGTTTTAAGTATTGAGGAGATTCAAGCTGTGCTGTTTTTGTGTGCGATCTATTGGTTTACTAACGAGGTAATTAACAAAACGGCAGAAAAGAGACGAACACTAATACCAAAGCGTATTCATTTCAGAAAGCTCGTAATGCTAGATAGACAACGTTTGTTATCAGCTATAGCCGACATGACCGTGAGATGGATGGGACGAACGCGCGCCATCCGGCAGAGAGAACAAGGTAAAAGAACCAATCAGCATGTTCAGCGCACAAGTCCCACCCCGAAAGTTCCTGAACTCTGAAAAAGTACTACCTCGCCAGCAGGGACTTTCTGGGGGGGGGAATTTTTACCCGGAACTTCATTTAGACCCTGGTTCCTGCGGTGTAAACACACGGAGTACCACCCCAAAGTTCCTAGTTCCTGGGGAAAGTTCCTGCGGTGGAAACGCGGCTTATGACATTCTTCTTTCAGACGAATACAATCGGAGTTGTATTTAAAAATGTCCTGGCTCTTCCAATCTTCATAATGGAAGTGAATGGCTGTATGTCTTTGGAAGTCCATCAAAGCGCATCTAATCATTTTTTAAAGTGCTCCACGCGTCTCCAGGGGTCCTCAGGAGCTAATTTCCATTTTTGGATGAACTATTCCTTTAACAACATAAGATGTTGCATAAAACCCTAATTTGCATAACAAAACTGACAGTTTTTTACTGTAAAATTACATGAAATGTCTTCTTTTTTTTCCTTTTACTGTGGTAATTTTTTACAGTGTAAGAAAAGCCATCTATCTTCCATTTCCTCATTCCAGGGCACATAGATGATATTTTCCCTTACTTTATGAGACATGCCAAACAGATTTTTCCCATGTTGGACTGTATGGACGATTTACGCAAGATCAGTGACTTACGGGTCCCAGCAAACTGGTACTGAGAGTTTCATTCTCTGATTTTACCAATAGTGTAACCTTATCTGCACTTACTAAAGTTTTCTGACACCATACCATGAAACAGTCATTACAGTTCTTAGTATTTTTACCAATACAATCTTTTGAACAAAAATGTGTTTTCCAGGTATCCAGAGGCCAGAGCTATTCAAAGAAAGATTGTTTTTCACGCAGGACCCACCAACAGTGGTAAGACCTATCATGCCATCCAGAGATACCTAGCAGCCAAGTCTGGAGTTTACTGTGGACCTCTAAAGCTACTGGCCCATGAAATCTATGAGAAGAGTAATGATGCAGTGAGTTTCATTCTTTAGACTTTTTTATGTAATTGCATTAGTCGTGGATGTTAGAGCCGCTTATGTGTGGTTTCCCATTAGGGAGTGCCGTGTGATCTGGTGACAGGAGAAGAGAGAAAATTTGTTGATCCTCAAGGAAGACCGTCTGGCCACATTGCCTCTACGATAGAGATGTGCAGTGTCACAACTCCATGTGAGTATGGAGAACATGCTCGTTTGAATGTGAGAATACTTGAGTTTTAATGGTAATCTTAAAGAGGCTGTATTTAGAATTCAGAAACCCTTGTTGTTAGTGCTTGTGCTCGCACTCGTGCAGACGTAACGTATAAGAGACTGAACAGGATTCAAGGCCCCGATATACTCACAGCAAAGTTCTTTTTACTTCTAAGCAAAGAACTGTGAAATACCTTTGCAGCGATATACTGTTAACGAACATCCAGATGCAGCCCACACTGCTGAGAGCGGTGTTTAGATAAAAAATGTTAATAAATAAACTCGGCCAAAAAAATTACAGCGCTAAGAAAACGGCAGTTAAGAAAGCATCTGATCATAGCTATGTGAATATGTTTGCACCAGCTCTGCAATTCACCGTAGACCTTAGATTGGGCCCAAAAAATCAAGCCCGACCCTACCCGAGCCCGGCCCGGCCCGACACATTAAACGCAATTATGAGCCCGAGCCCGATTTAAACCCGACCATTTTTTTAATACGTGGGTCGTTACAACTGACGTTCTCAACTTTCTATGTTACTTTCTCCCGCCCGCAACATTTATGTTTTGTCCCGTTCCTGCCCGCAAAAATACTTTTTTCTGTACCTCCAAATATTTTCAAGTTAGCCTACGTATCGGTGAACGTGATTTCACCAAGTACCACATGTTCCTGGATCAACATCTTTGTTGATCCTGGATCAACTTTCCAATCAACCAATCAGATTTGAGGGACAAGTTTACAGTTTATGTCAAGTTAAGGCTTAGAACCAGGGTGAAGTACTTAAACATCAGTGCTATTCACCTTTCATTATCCTCTGATTTTAGGGAAAAGTTATGGGTAGGGTTAGGTTTAGGGGTAGGGATTGGTTAAGGACTACATTTTGGGACAGGAATGTTGATCCAGGATCAACAAAATATGTTGATCCAGGACCATGTCTTACTTGGCAAAATCACGGTGACCCCTACGTATCGCCACCATACACATCAGCATAAATGCTCCTGAAAAATTCTTTGTTATTAAAGCATTAAAACACAAACCACTGTTAATTTAACATAAAAGCAAGCAGGCTACTGCGTGCATGGTTTGGCATGACTGAATGCACGCAAAGTGCGCTCCCTTAATAATTCCTAAAAAGCTGACAGTTCATCGCGATCTCACACATCTGTTATTATCAATGAAGCTGATTGCACAATCAAGCTTTCATAATATCCACACTTTGTTTGTTATAATGGGAGGATTTGCCAGCATACAGAATTCAGCACTAAACAAAAAGTCAGTTTTGAGCGGTGAGGGGAGTCTATTTTAAATGCTTATGATTGGCCATTGCGTTCAAGAAATCAACACATACCGTAATTCCTCAAATAAAAAACGGTATTCAAATAAACGCCGGGCCTCTGATAGTGGCCGGGTGCGTGATCAACGCGGACAAATAAAGGCCGGTCTCAAATTAAGGCCGGTGGAAAATTAGTGTGGATAATCTTGTAAATGCCTTTCATTGAAGAGATGTTACACCTGTCCACTTCATGCGTGTTCTGTGATTGATCGTGAAAAGACCATGTATAAATGCCATCCGAAGCGCATTCGAGGCAATTTAAATCCGATCGCTCAAACCACTTCTTCAGGAGGAGATCTGAGATGAGATTCCAGACGAAACTACACAAGTGTAAATCAAATGCATCTGATTGTTGAAACCACGTATCTAAATTTTACTCCTCCCAAAAACGCTAAAAAATAAAAGTGTGATAGCGTGTCATAGGCTATGTAAAGTTATAGCAAGATGTGACAACGCTACTGCAACACGCATCACGGCAGCTGAGCATCTATTCATAAAGCCAACGTGCAAATTAAAGTGAAAGTAAGTCGCAGACAATTCTCCTCATCATTAAAAGTAAAGAAACGAAATGATCTTACCAGGGTTGTTGCCGCTCTCTCTTATTGCGGTCTTTTGATTTAGAAATTACGGTAGCTGATCTATCCAATGCAGCTCATATCTGTTGCTTTCGGTGACGTGCACTCCATTAAATCTGCATATAGCGTGGGAATTGAAGATTTATATCCGTTTGCGAAAACGCATTTGTGAGCAGATTTAAGTAGAATTGTTTCGATAAATCGGATAGCTTTCCAATCTGAGAAAACACATGAAGTGGCCAGGTGTAAACATCCCCTAATGTGCATTCAAGTTCATCGTAACGTACAGCCAATAGATGTAACACAGATATAATGTAGTGCTGCTAGTGTAACGGTCTTTTCAACAACTTTATTGAAAACGAAATTGTCTTGAGGAGCATGGAACTTAGACTGAAATTGGCGAATTGTTTTATTCTCCACAACCCGCACACACAGAGTGAGTGCATTACCGCCCGAGCTCGCACTCGGCCATCAAATCTAGTGTCGCGCCGCACTCTATTGCGCTGGGAGTGCACGTCTCTAGATCAAGGGCCCGGCCCGAGGATAGCGTCGGGAAATATCGGCCCGACCCGGGTCAAGTTCGGGCTCAGGCAGAGAATCTAAGCTCTAATTCACCGCTAATTTGTAATTAAATTCACAAAATTTGACAACTCCGATCGTTTGATTATAAATTATATCTAAAACTATAGACTATATATAGATCTGGCAATGTGAGACTATAGTTTGAACCAAAATCCCTTTTCTTTGTACGAAACATTGATATCACAGAATGGCATCCTGTCTACAGGCTTTCATAGACAACCTAGAAAGTCGGGGAAGATCTCTTTTTTTCGTTTCGTTACAAACTGTTCACACGTTGCCTATAAAAAAGCGATTAATACATGAAAATTCTTATGTATAGCCTCTTTAAGCAAGCTAATTTACAAACAAATATAAAATATACTTTAATATTTAAAGAAATATTAATAAATATAAAAAATAAATATACATAGGTTTTTGTGTTACTTGACTGTTCATTAATCTTAATTTTGACTGTAAAGCTACCTTGAGATTTTGGAAAGTACTGTATAAATAAAACAATATTATTATTGTTTGAATATTTTGTTTAGATGAAGTGGCAGTCATTGATGAGATTCAGATGATCAAAGATCCCTCCAGAGGGTGGGCTTGGACCAGAGCTCTTCTTGGTGGGTTGACTTTGACTCTTCAGTAGAAACACTATTTATTTCCACATATAGTGGGGTCTCAAAAGTCTGGGAGCATATTAATCATTGGGGATTTACATTTACGATTTACGTTAAGTTTTAGGGAAAAAGTTTCAAACTTGGTTATGTCAAAATAAATAAGAAATGTATCATATTCTACGTCACTGATTAAATTTACGCAAATTTGTGACATTGACTGAGAAATTCTGAAATTCATCCAAATGAAATTAGGTTCTTTTCACCCAAATCACTACATTGATAATATAATTTGTAGTGAAAACTAATGTATTAAATGATTAAATAATGCAAATTAGAAGCATTTTCATCAGTGGTCTTGTTTTAGATTTTTTTTTAACCCCACTGTAGCCTATTTATCACTTTATTTACTCAGTTGGATTGTGCCTACTCATATTAATCGTTAGTGTCAAGTTATTAATAATATTTAAATGCCTGCTACTTTACAAATATTAAACTCACTGACTATTTTCATATTATAATATACTAATTTTCATCGGCATGGTCAAATCTGTAGTTTCACATAAACATGTTGAAATGAGGTATATTAAAGATGCATTTCTCTTTCTGAATAGGTTTGTGTGCTGAGGAGATCCATGTGTGTGGAGAATCTGCAGCAGTTGAGTTTGTCACTGAACTCATGTTCACCACTGGTGAAGAGGTTGAGGTGAGTCAGAGATACAGAATTGTTGGAAAGACTACTGACTGCTTAGTTATATTAGTTAGTTACTGACTGCTTAGTAAATGCAATGCCTGGGTGAAATTGTTGATTTGAAGAAATATTTCAATGTTGTGAGATATTGAGCTCATTAGTGTGGTTTGACATAATGTGCTCTTTTGTCTTTATGTGGTTTGACATAATGTGCTCTTTTGTCTTTAAGGTACATAATTATAAGAGGCTGACCCCCTTTTCAATCTCAAATCATGCAGTGGAATCATTAGATAACCTAAAGCCTGGTGACTGCATCGTGTGCTTCAGCAAAAATGACATCTACTCAATCAGCCGACAGATAGAAATCCGTGGCCTGGAGTGTGCCGTCATTTATGGCAGCTTGCCCCCTGGTAAGTTCCACATGGTAAATTTATGATCTGGTTTTATTTTTTTGAACTGTCTGTATTAACTCTTTTCCCACCAGCGTAAAAAAACAAGAAAAAGTCCCCAGCCACCGCCTGCATTTTTGATCATTTTCACAAAACTTTCATGGCCCCCAGAATATTTTGCTGTATGAATATCTGAACATGCAAAAGAAAGAACAGATCCTGTGATTTCAAACTGCAGCAACAACAAAAACGTTTGGTAACACTTTATTTTTAAGTTAACATAGTTACACGTTACTACATGTACTTACTATGGTAATAACAGTAAATTATGCGTAATTCCATTATAACTAACTCTATAGTAAGTACATGTTGTCAATTAATATAACTCGGTACTTATTTGAGGAAGTACAATGTAAGTATGTCACCTTACAATAAAGTGTAACCAAATGTTTATTCTAGCTTCATGCATTCTTTATTATAAATACTTGAATGTGGGTAAGTTTCGTAAAAAAGAAAACAAAAGGTTTTTTCCCCCTTTCATTTCAAAGAAATGCTTTTATTGCTTGTTTCTGCTCCTTTTGTGCAGAAGATATAATATAATATAAGATATAAGAGGGTGCCCCCCATCATATTGCCTTCCTATCACTAATTTCTCAACAATTGGTTTTATTTGATCTGGAAACTAAGCTAATATTTTGATTTGTCTACAGGCACCAAGTTGGCTCAAGCTAAAAAGTTTAATGATCCAGACGACCCTTGCAAAATCCTTGTTGCCACGGATGCAATTGGAATGGGTTTGAACTTGTGAGTAACTTCCTTCCAGTAACCTTATCTTACATTTTGACACTTAATCAAACTATAAAGGTTTAAGGTGATCATTAATTATATTTTGAATTTATATGTATATAATATTGGTAAATGGACTGCATTTATATAGCGCTTTCACAGACCCAATGGCCACCAAAGCGCTTTTACAAATTGCCTCACATTCACTCACTCATTCATACACCGACGGCGGTGTCAGCCATGCAAGGCGCCATCCAGCTCGTCGGGAGCAGCTGGGGTTAGGTGTGTAGCTCATGGACACCTCGACACTTGGTCAGGTGGAACCGGGGGTTCAGTATCATATTAGTAAACATGTTTTGTATTTTAGTTTTTCATGACCCTCTCCCACTTTCTTGTAGACCCTGAAATGAAATCAGTGGTTCTCAAACTTTTTGACTAAGGACTAATAATGATACTATACTTCCTTTAGGAGTATTAGGAGAATCATCTTTAACTCTCTGGTAAAGCCCAGTGTGAATGAAAAGGGGGAGAAGGAGCTAGACACCATTTCCACGTCACAGGCACTGCAGATCGCTGGTCGAGCGGGACGCTTCAGCTCTGTGTTTAAAGAGGGTGAAGTCACTACTATGCAAAGGGACGACTTGCTTGTTTTAAAGGAGATCTTGGGGAAGCCTGTTGACCCTATTGCGGTATGGCTAGTTTTATCTATTATAAAAGTAAACAATTTGTTGTTTGGAAAAAGGTTTTATCATTTGTTAATTTCTCCTCTTAGATGGCAGGATTACACCCCACAGCGGAGCAGATAGAGATGTTTGCCTACCATCTTCCCCATGCAACTCTCTCAAACCTCATTGTTGGTCTAAATAGTCCACATTTTTACATTATAATTTTACTGACTTGTGGTAATCACCATTTAAATTACTCCGTTTCCATTCTGCTCCTCTGTACAGGATATATTTGTGAGTCTCGCACAAGTGGATGGACTTTACTTTGTCTGTAACATCGATGACTTCAAATTCTTGGCGGATATGATTCAGCATATCCCACTGAATCTGCGTTCCCGCTACGTGTTCTGCACGGCCCCCATCAACAAGAAGCAGCCCTTCGTTTGTACATCCTTTCTCAAGGTGAGCGAACCACCTGACAGCTCAACCTGAATAACTCACAGTGGAAAACGGTTTACTGAGGATTAATATAAAACGTAGCCATTTGTCCGATTTGCTTTGATTAGAAATGATTTATAATACAGTGGAAATGGCATGTGAAAATTGTGCTTACATTATCACTGCAAAGCATGAAAATGAATAAAATCTTAAATAGTCATTTCTATTATGATGTTTTATAGAATAAAAAAAAAAGCATTGCTAGAAATCACAAACAACCTGAAAATTCATGGATATTAAATTGAAAAATGGTGAGGGAACCCTGTCACTGTCATGGCTGCTGTGCCACAGTGGAAACAGCAATTCTGTTTAAAGGGTTAGTTCACCCAAAAATGAAAATTAAGTCATTAATTACTCACCCCCATGCTGTACCAACCCCGTAAGGCCTTCGTTCGTCTTCGGAACACACTTGTGACATGGAATATTTAAACATTTTCTTCATTGACTTTCTGGGCCGTCAAGTTTCATTCCCTTAGGCAGCCTATGGAGGAGTGATCAACCTCTCAAATTTAATCAAAAATATCTTCATTTGTGTTCCGAAGACGAACGAAGGTCTTACGGGGTTGGTACAGCATGGGGGTGAGTAATTAATGACTTAATATTCATTTTTGGGTGAACTAACCCTTTAAATGGAAGTATGTCTTTTATTATATATTATTTTCTATTAATGGCATACTTTGTTAAAGTGTATAAAAAAATTGCATGATCTAAAAAGGTGGTAACACTTTGCAGTAAGATTCTAGAAAGTATACTGGTTATATATTAGTTGAAGCAGTAGCTAATAGTAATATGAAAATAACAACATATTGAAATGTTTAGCAGTTAATTTCTACTTATACTAATAATATTGTAACATTTTCAAGTACAAATTTGTGTTAAGATTTTCGTAATTAACAACATCAGTACTGTTTTTTTAGGTATTATGTACTATTATAATTATAATATTTATTAATATTTTGAATGGGTTGTATTTTTATATCTTCAGTTTTTGATTTGATTTGTTTTATTTTGTTATGTGCTTTTGTAATTTTTTTAGTTTTTGGTAACACTTTATAATAAGGTTCCATTAGTTAAGACTGTTTAAATATGAACTGATACAACTTTTTATTTTAATAATATATTAGTAAATGTTGAAATTAACATCAAATAAGATTAATAAATGAAGCCTTATTGTAAAGTGTTACCCTTTTTTGTATATTTCTGTAGTTCTCATTTTTATTTCAGTTTTAGTCATTTTAGTACTTCAACGTTAACTTATTTAGTTGCCATCTAATACATTTTTCATCTAATTTTTATATTATTATTATTATTTCTGCTACTGTAAATTATTTTTAATAGTTGTAGTTTTAGTTAACAATAGCAACACTTGAAAATATTAATAGTATATAAATGTCTAATAAATGCTGTAAAAATCTGTCCTCTATAGTTTGCCAGACAGTTCAGCAGAGATGAGCCTCTGACGTTCGACTGGGTGTGTCGAAATATGAATTGGCCCTTGGCCCCTCCAAAAAACATCAAGGACCTGGTTCACCTGGAGGCTGTCCATGATGTGCTAGATCTTTACCTTTGGCTCAGGTATATTTTTTTCCCTAAAGATGAGCCTAAACGTCTGGAAATATTTATTTAGAATTCTAGCATTAAATCAGAAAACAATAAATAAAAGTGTCCCTTTTCCACTGATGTGATCCACAATTTGAATCCTCTTGGACTGCTTCCCTCTTGCAGCTATCGCTTCATGGACATGTTCCCAGATGCTTACCTCATCCGTGAGATCCAACAGGAACTGGACGGAATCATCCAGGTTGGCGTGCGTAACATCACGCGGCTGATCCGTGCCACAGAGAATCAATCTGCTTCTGCAGAAACCACGGCCTCTATAAGACTTCCTGATTCAGACACACTGCCACAGAGGAGGGGACGAGTGCTAAAAGCCCATAATCAAAGAAAAGAGCTCAGGCCGTCGGATTCTTCACTGAGCTCCAGGTTGTTGCGGGATGGACTACTGACAAAAGAGCTGTTAGAGCAGCTGCAAAAAGAATGGGTCAGAGACCAGAGCCAACATGGAGATGACTTCGTTTCAACAAATAAAGGGAAAAGAAAGAAAAAGTGAACACTAACACTGTAACATGGACTTTTCTGTACTTTTAGAAGATCAAGAGAACAATATGGCTGTATTGCTGATGTTCTGAACTGGATGTAAAGGTTGTCTCTCCATTTATGGATGCTTGACATCTATTTTACTAAAAAAAATTCACAGTAATGTATAATCAAGTGTCAAAAAGGGGACTGTCCCACACACTTTTGGATGTTACAATAAAATTATATTGATATTTTTAATAGCTCTCCATTGTCAGCAAAGAAACATTTTTCTGTGGTTAGGCAATGTTATTTTAAAAATACAGAAAAAGAGAGAAATTCAGGTTCACATGACCAAAAAAAAGTAAAGCTGTACATGACCTAGAGTTCTTGTCAGACTATTGAACCTGTCGTTGAAAAACCAATAATTTGTATTTACTCCTTTTCTATTTTTAGCAGGGTAATGCAGTCTGATGTTATTTTAGGAAAACTACTTGACCAATGAATGATTAAAGCTGAAACATGGAGCGATTGCGTCACTGTACACCTAACTGCAACAGCCTTGTACAGGTGAGGGTGGTGTAAGGGTCAGTTTAAAAATATCAGTGCATATGTTACAGATTTACTTTATTCTGTAATTTCCTTCTACCAATAAGGAAAAGTTAAACTGATGTCAAATTTTGTTCTTTTTTTAAAAGAAAATGGATATTCTTAAGTCTTGCAACACTTTTTCCATAATGTGGGACATGTCTAAATCATAGACTGTAAAAGCGTGTGTTTGTGTGTGTTTGAACGGTCTAAATATGATTAAACTTTAATATGTTTATATAAACATTCAATAACAATTAAACAAGCAAAAAGTCCACTTATAATAATAATGTAATAATAACATATTGATGAAATTCTAGGTTAAAGGTTGTAAAAATAAACTTAAAATCCACACTAAAGATGATCTTTTGAAGAATATGGAAAATCAAACAACTAAGGGCCCCATTGACTTCCATAGTTGGAAAGAAAATGCTATGGAAGTCAATGGGGTCCATAAACTGGTTACCGACATTCTTCAAAGTACACTCTTTTGTGTTCAGCAGAAGACAGAAACTCATCCAGGTTTGGAACAACTTGAGGGTGAGAAAAAAAAATCTTTTTTGGGTGAACTATACCTATAAGTAAAGGGACTTCTGTTTGTGAAAATTACAATTAGGGCAGTTTTGTCTACAAATTGGTAAATGTTCCATTACCATTGTAACCATCCACTAAAATGGAACAGCTTATAGCATGGCTTCGCAGGTGATGCTGGGTCATTTCTTCAGGATGAATGATTCGGCAAAGAAATTAAGTGTTTAAAATGTTAGGTAGATCAATTTGCTCAGTGTTTGCTAAAGGCCCCAGATAATCTCAGTCTGTTACTATGGTAACCGCATTAGCTGAACGCCTGAGCAACATTTTAATCTTTGAACATTTTCCTTTGGTTTTAGGAAGGAAAGTTATATTTTTGAATGTGTTGCTATAACTTCAGCACATTTAGGTTATGTTTAATACGTTACAGTTACAAACAGAAGGCCTGGTATCGTCTGGGCAGAAATACCCTCTTGTTGATCCTGTCAGATCTGTCCTGGTGACTGCAGATAAGGCATTTAACATGTTTTTCTCTCTGTATCTTTCACTTTCTTATGAAGGATGTTTACATGTTGAACTCGAGCCGAACAGTTAGGACTCTTTTGATCTATTGTTTCGCTCATGATTGTTTTAAGGTGTTCCTGCTGTTTGGAATTGCCAGGAGAGACTGGAGAGCAGAGGGGCCGGACGAGGCTTAGCTATTAATTATTTAGCCGTTAAAGGGGAGGGGAAACCAAGCACACAACTCTGGATCAGTGAAATACAAGCTCAGAAGAAAAGTTTCTCTCAGTCATACTAGAGTCACTCCTGAGGATTCAGGGGGATTTTGTTTTTCAATAATAAATCACATTTTATCTGAGGTAAACCACCTGCTTCAGGAAGTCAAGATGTTTGCGGTCCATTTGCTGTCATTTTACTTCTCAAAGCTCCAGGAGGATCAGATCAAGAAGGTAATTGTTTATAAACCTCTATATTTGTTAATGTGTTTTAGACAAACTTTCCATGAGAATATTTCCTACAAAAGAATGCCCTGTATGCCTTGATAAAGTATAGATTTACTTATTCTGATGTTCTGTTTTGTGATTTTCTGCGCTGACAGTAAGCGTCCAACTCTAAGCGTCAGATGCTGCCTAGTGTTGATGATGAATATGATTTCACTGTGGCCTGTGGAATCATTAACTCTTCTCACACATGCCTTTTGTGGGCAGATAACAGACAGCATGAGGAGAAAGAAAGGACCTTGACCTCCTCATCTACATTTATTGAACTGATTTTCATCTCCATGAAAGTTCACACCTTGTTGTGAGCTGTAATTTAAACTGACTATTTTGTTGTAGCTTATTGGTCATTGGCTTTTTTTGGTATTTAAAAAAATATATTTTTTATTGTTTTGTATTTAATCCCCCATTCTTTCAATAGTTTACTATAAAGTTATCTATTATACATTTCCAGCTAAGGGTTGGACACACCTACTTGCTCTTTACTAAGTCATCAAAGTGATAAAATAACACATGGAAGGATGGGAATTATAGGGAGCAAAGGTACATCCTGGGATGCTTTTTAAGCTGTATTGAAGGAGTTCCTTTTCAACTAACAAAACATGTTCTAAAAACTTTTTGATAAGGTTCCCATTAAATGATGAAAACGTTATTTCTGAATGTTCAAAATGACCAGTTATTTTAAAATGTTTTGGAAAAATTTTTGGGTATGCGTTAAGGGAACATTCCATTTCACCAAACATTATGGGAACGTTACTTTTGAATGTTCTCTGAATGCTCCATTAATAATGTATAAATAGTGTTTTTGTGCTAACCTTTTGAGAACATTATTAAAGTTTCCGTAAAGTAACGTGATGTGTAGCCGAGTATGGTGTCCTATACTAGGAATTTGTGCTCTGCATATCATCCATCCAAGTCCACACGCACAGCAGTGAGTATTGAACACACACACACCCGGAGCAGTTGGCAGCCATTTATTTGCTGCGCACCCGGGGAGCGATTAGGGGTTAGATGCCTTGCTCAAGTTGTGGTTAATAGAGTCGAAAAGACTGCTGTTCATTCACTCACACCACCTACCTTTCCTGCCGGTACTGAGACCCTTCGGGTTACAAGTCCGACTCTCTTAACAATTAGGCCACAATTGCCCCAAGTGTTTATTTGAAGGTACCACATTGCCTGGAGATGCTGGGGATTGAACCCAGGACCTCATAGATGCAAAGCATGTGCTCTACCACAGTGCTACTGCAGTGCTAGTTAGGCTTATGATGCTACAGTGTATCATAAGCCTAAGTTGACTATAGAACCAGTGCTCCCAATGGTCTCTATGATCACAGCTTATGATGCTTTTGGGAAATGCAGCCCAGATACTTTGAACAAACATTCTATTAGCATTACTGGAAGAACGTTTATTAATAACTTTGAGAGAAATTGCCAGAACATTAGCCAAAGTTCTGAGAACGATTCCTGTGTTAGCTAGGATGTGGTTACTTGTTTGCCTGCTTTTCCTTTATCCGTTCAAATGTCCAATAAATACATAAAAATATACAGTCCCTGTCAAAAGTTTGGAAGCATTAAAAAATGTTTTGTTTTTGAAAGAACTCTCTTATGTTCACCAAGGCTGCGTTTATTTGTTCAAAAATACAGTAAAAAATAGTAATATAGTGAAATATTATTATAATTCATTTTAAATCATTAAAAAATGTGATTTATTCCTGTGATGGCAAAGCTGAATTTTCAGCATCGTTACTCCAGTCTTCAGTGTCACATGATCCTTCAGAAATCATTCTAATATGCTGATTTGATGCTAAAGAAACATTTCTTCTTATTATCAATGTTGGAAACAGTTGTGCTGCTTAATATTTTTGTGTAAACAATGATGCCATTCAAACATTTGTGGTAAGATTTAAAAAAAGAGAAATTAATACTTTTATTCCTCAAGGATGCATTAAATCAAAAGTGACAGTAAATAAATGTGTATTGTTACAAGAGATTTCTATTTAATAAATGCTTTAATTAATAAATGAATGCAAATAAATGCTGGTCATTTAACTTTCTATTGATCAATGAATCCTGAAAAAATATTAAGCAGCACAACTGTTTTCGAGGTTGATAATAATAACAAGAAATGTTTTTTTGAGCACCAAATCAGCATATT
This sequence comes from Tiaroga cobitis, assembly GCA_030578255.1. NCBI lineage: Eukaryota > Metazoa > Chordata > Actinopteri > Cypriniformes > Leuciscidae > Tiaroga > Tiaroga cobitis. The sequence goes on from CM060603.1 coordinate 31,417,062, forward strand.
AGAATGATTTCTGAAGGATCATGTGACTCTGAAGACTGGAGTAATGATGCTGAAAATTCAGTTTTGCCAGCACAGGAATAAATTACATTTTAAAATATGTTCAAATAAAAAAAGTTCTTTTAATTTGTGATAATATTTTGCAATCTTGTGTTTTTTACTGTATTAATAAAATAAATGCAGCCTTGGTGAGCAGAAGAGACCTCTTTCAAAAACATAAAAAACTTGCAATGTTTCCAAATTTTTTGACAGGTTCTGCATATAAATAAACTGCTAGTTTCACACCATATAGACAGTTAAAATTTGTATGCAAAACTAATTTCATGCGCAAGCCTTTGGATCAAATATATGTCCACATTCTTCACGGATAGTTGAGTCTAATTTTACAACAGTATCATTTTTATCTCAAGAAACACGCCTACAGTATCTTTCACTGTGTCATATAATTGCATGCGTCACTGATAATATTAGTATTATTTTTTGCTTGGTGATTTTTATGTTGTCAATAGTTCAAAATGTGTTGAAATGTTATTTTTAATATTTTTATTTCTGTTTTGTTTACCCTTTAATTCAGTCACTTATTCCCCAGTATTTTGTTTCATTGAATGTATGTAATAAGAAAGCGTGAAGGAAACGACGGCAGGCAACAGAAGAGAGCTCAAAACTTGTAGTGTTTAAAATAATTGTGTTTCTCAACAGGTAGACCGATATCTGTATGCCATGCGCCTGTCAGATGAACAGCTGGTGGACATATCATCTCGGTTTCGGCTGGAGATGGAGAAAGGACTGTCAAATGAGAGTAACTCTACGGCTGCAGTGAAGATGCTCCCGACCCACGTTTATTCAACACCCGATGGCTCGGGTACATTTACATGACACATGGCCACTTAATGGTTACTATTGTAACCATTTTCACACCCAAAAAAAAGCTGTAGAATCACCGCATTTGAGTAATATTAAATAATTAAAATCTGTTAATGTTCATTATAGCTTTACATCTGTTCTGTCCCATATGTTTCTCCTGCAGAGAAGGGTGAGTTTCTGGCACTGGATCTGGGGGGTTCAAAATTTAAAGTACTACAGGTGAAGGTTTCAGAAGATGGGAAGGGGAAAGTCCAGATGGAAAGTGAAACTTTTCCCATCCCTGAAGAGATCCTTAATGGCAGAGGAACAGAGGTGATTATTGCTTCACAAATATGAGTTATAACAATAAGGAATCCATTGCAGATTATAAGTTGTTTCCAGTGTATTATGATTATGATGTTAACAAGAAAAGACTAAATAAACTTTGGTGTGAGTTCTCTTTTTGTTTATTGTATTTAAAATGTCAGCTGATCTTTGGATTAAGTCACTGTAGATAATTACATGGATAGGGGGCAGATTATTCTAAAGTAATATATTTAACCTTTTTATTAAATATTTTGAATGCCTCCCTTTTCTTGCAGCTTTTTGAGCATGTGGCAGGATCTTTAAAGTCTTTTCTGAGGAAACACCACATTAATCACAAAAGAAAACCTCTGGGCTTCACCTTCTCTTTTCCATGTGCGCAGTCAAAAATAGATGAGGTACAACACATGTTTATATAAAATTTCACATTAAAGTCCCTGTAAAGTCAAAATTAAGTATGTGTTCTGAGGTTGTCACACTACAGAAAAATATGTTATTAGCCACCCAGTCAAAATTGAATGATAAAAAAAGCCGGCAAGTACATAAAATAAGCTATCAAAATCTTGAAAAAATTTGCAGTATTCTCTGCTCTCAAACGCTGGGGGCATGTCCGCTGGCTGCGCTGAAACCACGCCCACTCGCGGGAAAGCTGTCGACGGTGATATTAGGTGATACTGCTTTCGGGACGGGGAGATGAAGGCCGAGGCGAGAGATAGTCGGTTCGGCCCTATTCACCAGTAACAGCGGATTATCAGTAAATCTCAGTTGTCTCCGACGAAAGTTTATAAAACTATCCCGTGTAAAATGATCACTACAGAGGCGGGTGTTGGCGGTGATCCTCAGCTCTCCATCAAGGTTGGCTCTTCACAAATTAATCCACCTCTTCTTGATGTGATAGTTTTTAGGAAATTTAAATAAAGACACCGATCTGTTTTGTACATGATTGCATCCAGGTAGTAGCCTACACATTTCCGTGTCGAAGGCATAGCTAGCTAGCAAACTGTATAGGCTGTAACTAATAGTACTAACAGTAACTGATTCGCGAATGTGCTCTATTGTTAGGGGAGGGGCCAGCCTCAGTGGCCTCAGTGCGTCATCAAGTAGGGGCGTGTCCACGAGCTCAGGGGCTCCGGTGCGTCATCGAGCCCTGTTTTAGCCCCGCCCAAAAAATCCGGAAAATAGCAATGCTGTTCAACGGTCAAACTCCACAATTCAGTACTTCACAGTTCACAGTCTTTGTAATATGTTTTAGCAATACATTTCTAACATTTATAATGGGTTTAGATTTTTTTTTTAGAATGGCCTTTACAGGGACTTTAACTGTTTTAATTGGATCATGGTTCTCAGGTCATTGAGATGTTGAGTGGATTTTCTTTATCAATAAACCAGTGAAATAGACATTCATATCAGTTGATCTCCTTGTTGACCCATTTTGTCTGTTGACACAGGGTGTCCTACTGTCATGGTCCAAGAATTTCAAGCTGAGAGGTGTTCAAGGGACCAACGTGGTGCAGTCATTACGGAAAGCCATTCGTAAAGTTGGGGTATGAATACCATTTTCTTTGCTCATCATTTCCAATGAACAAAATGAGAAAGAAGAAACCAACTGGTGTTACTCCAGGTAGAAGTCATAACACAGTAGTCAGCTGGTATTGGTGATTTATGTTCATGACTACTACTTGCAATTGAGTTCTTAAATATACGGTGTGTGTGTGTGTGTGTGTGTGTAGGATGTTGACGTGGATGTCCTGGCTATGGTCAATGACACAGTGGGGACCATGATGACCTGTGGATATGATGACCAGAACTGTGAGGTGGGGGTTATTATAGGTAAGACCTCATTGGACACTTTTGGACTGGAAAATTTTCTTTCAATAGATTTAAAATGAAATATAAACACACAAAATATGTATTGCTTCATAAGGGAATCCCTCATTACAAGAGACAGCTTCCTTGCCCTCTCACTTTTGCAGGATTCTTATAAGTCAAATTAAAGGGTTGATTTACTGCTGCAATTTGTTTCCGCAGGTACTGGTACTAATGCGTGTTACATGGAGGAAATGCGTCACATTGATCTCGTGGAAGGAGATGAAGGCAGGATGTGTATTAATACGGAATGGGGGGCATTTGGAGATGATGGTGTGCTTGATGATTTCATCACAAGTTTTGACCGTGAAATTGATGCCGCCTCAATTAATCCAGGAAAACAGCTGTAAGTCCTTATTGATGGGCAAGTCGTTAGATTACTTTAACACAGGGATGCCCAAATCAGGGCAACATTTACTTTCAGCCAATCAAGTTTTGTTTTTGACCCTTCGTAGTAAAACGTTTGGGCATTTCTGATTTATTCCAAACTTACTGAAGGCAATTCCCAAATGATGTGTGCACTTAAAACCATTTTTTTTCTCTCTTTAAGTTTTGTAGTCTGTGTATTACCTAACTCTGCAACTTTGTAACCAGTTTTGAAAAGATGGTGAGTGGGTTGTACATGGGAGAGATAGTGAGACTCATCCTGCTGAAGATGGCCAAAAAGGGTCTACTGTTTCATGGCCAAGTCAGTGATGCTCTCAGGACCAAAGGAACATTTCAGACCAACCATATCTGCTTGATTGAACAGTAAGATTGCATGCTCACAAATATAAACCGATATTAAATGGGTTAAAATAAGAAATTAGGAATTTTCCCTGCTAAAAACACATCCATGATTCAGCATAAATGCTGGCTTAATCTGGATTTTGGTGGTTTGTGATAATCTGGCGGGTGTAGATGGGGTTTAAATGTACTTATTCTAACTGAGAATGTTTCCAGGTATAAAGGCGGTTTGGAGAATACCAGGGAGATCCTGGAAGACCTGGGACTTAATCCAAGTGATGATGACTGCATTGCTGTCCAGCATGTCTGCACCATCGTGTCCTTCAGGTCAGCTAATCTGGTTGCTGCCGCTTTGGCTGCCATCTTGACACGGATCAGAGAAAACAAGAAGCTGAAGACCCTTCGGACCACTGTAGGAGTGGATGGGACGGTCTACCGAACACATCCGCAGTACGTCAGTTCACCTTCACATGTAAAACCCAAGGAGGTTTTAAGTACGAAATTGGATGGAAGTTTTTTTTTTTAAATCCACAATGTTTAATACTTGTATCTGTATTTTAAAGGTACCCCAAGAGGCTCCACAAGGTGGTCCGCCATCTGGTGTCAGACTGTCATGTCCGTTTTGTGCTGTCTGAAAGTGGCAGTGCAAAAGGTGCCGCCATGGTGACTGCAGTGGCTCAGCGAGTAGCTTCCCAACGCAATGAGATTGATGATACCCTTGCGCCCTTCGCCTTGAACTCCACACAGCTCCAGGAAGTGAAGAAGAAGATGCATGTGGAGTTGGAACGAGGCTTGAAGAAAGACTCCCATCCCACCGCATCAGTCAAAATGCTGCCCACATATGTTTACAGGATTCCAGATGGGACAGGTAAAGGGAAACTGCCTACTTACAGCAATCATGTTGTAAACAGTACATCTTTGGGGAATTCTGAGTTATTATTTATTGTTAACACTATTGATATTTTTATCTCTGTTATATATTATATTATTTTATATTATATCAAACATCCATTCCTTCTTCAAACATATTGTCCTATGTTGGTTTGACGGGATGTTGGAGACCTTTTTTTATTATTATTTAGATTTTATTTGTGTATTCAATAGGAAACTTGAATTGAAATTTGAAGTCTGAACATGATAATTGACTCATTAAGAAACGTTTTATGCCACTGAATGTTGTTTCACAGAAAGAGGAAAGTACCTTGCCTTGGATCTTGGTGGAACCAATTTCCGAGTGTTGGTGGTTAAGATTCGTACTGGTATGCGGAATTCAGTCCGGATGTACAACAAGATTTATGCCATCCCACTGGAGATCATGCAGGGTACAGGAGAGGAGGTGAAGCACTATGAACAAAAACATAATCATTTTGGTGCAAATTAATACATTAGTATTACATATTTTACATCAAAATACTATATAGAGTGCAAACATTTATCGGTACAACATTCACAAGACATTTTAAGCTGATTTAATGTTTTGGATTTTTTTCCCCCTCCAGTTGTTTGACCACATAGTTCAGTGTATCTCGGATTTCTTGGACTATATGGGAATAAAGAACACTCGTTTGCCTCTTGGCTTCACCTTCTCTTTCCCATGCAGTCAGACAGGTATTGATAAGGTAAAAAAGCATCTACCTTGGATTATCAGAGGTCACTTCAATTGTCAATATAATTATCACAAGGTTTAAAGGGTTAGTTCACCCTAAAATGAAAATTCTGTCATTAATTACTAAATAAAGCGATCGTGTCTCTTCAGAAAATTTGGACTAAACCACACAATTCATATGGATTTGTTTTACGAAGTTTGAATAATTACTTTTTGAAGCGTCAAAGTGGTATTTGCGTAGCTGTCAACATAGAGCCAGAGAGCTCTCAGATTTCATCAAAAAGATCTTCATTTGTGTTCTGAAGATGAACAAAAGTCTTATGGGTTTGAAACTACTTTCAAGACTTTTTGGGTGAACTAACCTTTTAAACTTAAACTTAAAGCACAGACAAATGCTACTCTCAATTGATAGTCCTAGCCATTTGCATCATCTACTTGTTTAGGGAGATCTGGTCTGCTGGACGAAAGGCTTCAAAGCGACAGATTGTGAGGGCTCTGATATTGTGGATATGCTGAGAGAGGCCATCAAAAGACGAAATGTGAGGGGAAAGCAAACATCACGTAGTTTTTGCAGATGACACACTCATCCACTTACAGAGAAGCACCATCATCAATATTAATGTTCTATTGTCATATAATAAGAGTATTCAGGCTTCAATGCTTATCTTTTTGCGTAAATTAATAGATTGTAGTTTATAATCCTCTTTTTTGAATTAAACTATTTTGTGCTACTGATGTTTGCATTGGCGTGGTTATGATTTAATTTGTTCTTTTAGGAATTTGACCTTGATATCGTTGCTATAGTGAATGACACAGTTGGCACAATGATGACATGTGCATATGAGGACCCTAAATGTCAGATTGGTCTTATTGCTGGTAAGTACTAATGTATTTCCGAGGTGTTTCTGAGTGAAGCTGTATTTTAACTGACAACCTCATTGCTGATTATAAACCAACAAATGCAAAAAATAAGCATTACAGTATTCAGCATGTCAACACGTATAATTCTTAACTCTGCAGGAACGGGTAGCAATGTGTGTTACATGGAGGAGATGAAGAACATCGAGTTTGTGGAGGGTGATGAAGGGCAGATGTGTATAAACACTGAGTGGGGTGGATTTGGAGAAAATGATAATATTGAGGACATCCGGACCAGATATGACCGAGAGGTGGACGAAGGCTCACTCAATGCAGGAAAACAAAGGTAAAGATTGCCGTTTTTAGACGATTTAGACGTCTATTTATAATAGTGATATTATTTTTCGATTGTTATCTGAAAGTTATGAAAGACAAATGCAATGCAGGTTTTCTGCATTTGTCCACATGGAGGCAGTATACTATCAAGATTTTCTCAAAGCATAGGAATAGTGTTAGCAACCTGTTGTAATGAACAGCAAAAAAAAAAAAAAGCAAAATAAGTGGCATTGTCATGGAATGTATTTTTTGTTGTGTTTGTTGGATTTGTTAAATTTGTTGTTGTGGCATTTCGTGTTGCATTACCATGAAAAGAGAATACATAAATAAATGAAATGAAATTTAAATAGCAATAAATAAAAATGTTATGCTTTGAGAATATTATAGATTATTTAATGACTTTAAATAATATTTTTATAAAAATAAATAATTTATTATTATTATTGTATATTGTTATTATTATTGTTAATAATTTATTATTATTATTTTATTATTATTGCTATTAATATTATTAATAAGAAGAAGAGGAAGAAGTATTTATATAAAATAAAAAAGCTGTGGCAACATGTCAAGTTTTCCAAATATAATCTAATGTGTTATCCTCTCATTTACAGGTTTGAAAAGATGACCAGTGGAATGTATTTGGGAGAGATTGTAAGGCAGATTCTCATTGATCTCACCAAACGTGGTCTTCTGTTTCGTGGACGCATCACAGAGAGACTGAAGACCAAAGGCATCTTTGAGACCAAGTTCCTCTCACAGATTGAGAGGTACAATAACCGTCTCTGACATATAGGCCTATCAAATATATTGGTCACACATGACTGAGCTCAGCTTCCCACATATTTTGGCATCTACTGTTGTTTTTAACTTTACCAAAACCTCATATTAAAGGTACACTCGGTAACTTGTTCATTCATGTATGCTTCATCAGGTTGTTTAATGCGGGGAAAAAAATACTGAGCACCTTTAACAATAGGCATTTAAAAAAAACTTCTAACTGGAAGTTAGTGAATAAATGTAATATAATGCACTTAATTTGACTCATGCTTTGGCTTCTTCCATTTACTCAGTGACCGTTTGGCGCTACTGCAAGTGAGGTGCATTCTGCAGAATCTGGGCTTGGACAGCACATGTGATGACAGTATTATTGTGAAGGAAGTGTGTGGAGCCGTTTCCCGCCGAGCAGCTCAGCTCTGTGGAGCGGGAATGGCTGCTGTTGTGGACAAAATCCGGGAGAACCGTGGACTAGAGCATTTGGAGATTACTGTGGGAGTGGACGGCACCCTTTACAAGCTACATCCACAGTAAGTAAAATTTAGCAGAACATTTACTTGCATTTGATCAGTGTTTGATTCATATCCTAATCTTGACATGTCGCTTTTCGTGACAGCTTCTCCGCGTTCTTAAAGGACACTGTCAGAGAGCTCGCTCCCAATTGTAAGGTGGATTTTATCCTATCAGAGGATGGCAGTGGGAAAGGGGCGGCCCTGATCACGGCTGTAGCACGGCAGCATCATGGAGAGAAACAAGAACCTCGCTAGACGCCCAGACTGGGTTCCTCAGAGGGCTACTTTTGTTGTTTCTATAAGTAATTATATAGATTTATCAAATTATGAATCTCATGAAATCTCATTTTGCTGCTTGCATATAAAATTGCATAAAAAGTGCATTCAGGGACATTGACAGAGATGTTCATTTGTTACTTTTTTGTTATTATTATTTTTAATGTATTAATTAGTGCAATAAACATCGCTTTCACGTTCACTGTGTTCAGCATGGTTTCACTCTCACTGTACATTGGCTCTTTGAAGGCTTTTTTTCTTGTTGTCCTTTTGTTCGGACTCAGTGAGCAGTTTGCATGGGCAGTCAGATTGAAAGACTCACAGAGGCCAAACTAAAGGGGGCGGTGGCTGTGTGCGATGGAATGTCATGACCGTATGTTGCTCTAGTGCTCTGTGATGCGGTCTGAGAAGCTTGGAGACCAAACACCCAAATTAAATTAGGAACTGAACTGTACTGTACTTTCAAAAGCAATGTCTTTATTTGACTAGTAGAGCTGAATTAGAGTAAAATTCAAAGTTTTCTAGATTGTGAATTATGAGATTTTAGAAATGAATACTTTTATTTAGAAAGGATGAATTCAATTTATCAAAAGTGGCATTTATAATGTTGTAAAAGATTTCTATTTCAAATTAGTTCTGTTCTTTTGAACTTTCTATTTATCAAATAATCCTGAAAAAAATGTAGCACAGTTTCTACAAAAATATTAAACAGCACAACTGTTTTTAACATTAATTATAATAAGAAATGTTTCTTGAGCACAAATCAGCAAGAATGATTTCTGAAGGATCATGTGACACTGAAGACTGGAGTAATGATGCTGAAAATTCAGCTTTGCCATCACAGGATTAAATTACATTTTAAAATATATTAAAATAGAGAATTTCAATTGTAATAATATTTCACAATATTACTGTGGATTTTTTGATGAAATAAATCGTGACCTTAAGAGACCACTTTTAAAAAACATTAAAAATCGTACTGACCCCAAACTTTTGAATGGTAGTGAATATTCTTCAAAGTTTCTTCTATTGTGTTCCACAAAGAAAGAAAATCATATGGGTGTAAGACTGGAAAAACTGGTTGAAGAGATAGACCTGACCACAGGTCCATGAGACGAAGGACCTTGGCAAATTAACATTTGAACTCTTACACACACACTTCTTCCCCGCATCCCCCACTCTTGCAGAGATCATCCAAACTCACATAATAATCTATATGGTTTTAATTTGAACAACTATCATACAGTTTTATACATGTTTTTAGTATTATTTGAAATATCAACAAGTGTGACTGGTACAAGTGTCCTATTTTTAAATAAGTAAAACAAAAGGTAATAAGGTTTTTAAGAGTTTTTAGATAACATACACACAAAGGAGGGTGGATGGGTAAACCCTCCTGCTCTCAGAAGGTGTTAACTCAATGCTAATTTCCACTGCTAGCAAATGGTACCATGTAAATCAACTTCTGCCCCCAGTAAGTCTGGGGGGTGATCGCAGTAAAATTCCACTGTGAACTCATGTTTATTACATATGAAATGAGGTCTGGCTATATAATGAAATGCAGCGGAAGGATCAGGGCCTTTTCTGTATCTCAGATCAACCCGTGAATGCGGAGTCGCCGAGACTCAGCATTCATGTATTTCATCATAGATATAAACACTAGATGTCGCCTTGGGGTTCTAAACATGCGTCAAAACCGCCGCCATCTTGGAACAGGGGTCTTGTCATAGGAAGTAGCTAGGTAACGCTGAATTCATGGATGATGCTGGACTTTTGTGCTGCATATGGATGTCCACACAAACGAAATCTAAAAACCAGACATCAAGGGATTACATTTTACAAGATTGTGAAATTTGGTAAAAATTTTTAAATTTCTCTGGACTCAATGATAAATACATGTCTGACCGTTGGAACGAACCAAAACAACTAGAAAATCGCATTCATGACGATTTATGGAGATTTTATTTCCGTTAGAGCATTTCCTACATTGACGCTGATGAGGGGTTCCCCTGTTTCAAGATGGCGGCTCTATTGACGCATTCGTTCCAATGAACTGCCGTAGCCAGGCGACATCTAGTGTTTATATCTATGGTATTTCATAATGTCGGTAAAAGATTTTCCTCTTTGTTCTAGAACATTTGATGGTTTGCATTGATTATCTTTCAATTGATTATGAAATTAATACATTTACCTGACATAATAAATTGTTATATTTGATTATTCTAACAGACTTTGACTTTATTTTCATTAGAGTTAAAAGGAATAGTCAAACATTCACGTATATTTAATGATGCACAGATATCATTGAAAAACCTTTTCATTTATGGAGTCAGATGAAATTACGAGTTATACATAAGATAAAATGTATTGCATTTAATGAAAAATCCCTTTGCCATGAGAAACGATGGAACACGCCTTTACCTCTAATCGAATACCGCCATTGGATCGAATTAGATGGCCTTACATGGGTTTGGAACATAAGGGGTGAGTAAAAGACAGAATTTTAATTTTTGGGTGAACTATCCCTTTAAGTAGATGACATTTTAACAAATTTTTGCTTTATTGACAACAGCAAAGTTGTAAAAACATTACATATCTAATTTTTAGTTACTTTCTTTGGAAACTTATATCACTATGTAGGATTGAAGTCTATTTGACATATTTTCAAAAGGTGATTTAATAGATCCATGTGGGGTAACATTATCACATTTCCCTTTTGTGTTGGTTAATTTAAGCTCCCAGGGGATTTAATAAAGCAGTTAAACCAGGCCAGCTCCTGCTCACAAATCCTCATGGAGCAGGAAGGGAAAAGTTTACTCATTGTAATCCTTCCCGCTAATGCTAGCTAGCTTCTCTGCTGAACAATAGTAGGCTACGCTAGAGCTAGTTGCCATGCACACCAGCACGTCACTATACCTGCACATAGCATGCACACATCTTCACATGTAAGCTTTACAGTCTTGTAAGAGAACACTTCTTAGGTTAGCTAACTAAGTGAAATTTATGTCACCTACCTATGGGTAAAATGCTAAGTTACGCAAAATTAAAATGAAAGAGAGGTTTCTCACATAGCAATCTTAATAAATAAAAAAATGCATGCTGTTTCATACTGTCTCTCAAGCAATATGCAGTTGACCTCCACATTAATTTGATGCAAGATTTTGTTCCACAACAATAAGTAAAATATCAAAAGGGCAAGTTCAGAAACAATCCTTACAACTGGACTCTTCTCAGTGTGGTGGCATTGTTGTGTTAAATCAAACTTGATCTCAATGAGCAAACTAGTTCAGCTGACAGAGATTCTCTCTCACACTTTTTAGAGTAACCAAGGAAAGTGATAAGGTGACTGAAACTTTCTACACCCTGCATCTGAGCAGGTAATATAGTGGTTTAAAGAATATTTGGTACAGTTTGTTTCCTTAGTTATCCCAGGCCCTGTAAACTTCAGCAAAAGCCCATAGTGTTGAGTTGTACATTACACAAAATGTTTATTTGTCAATCCTGACATTTATATGTATACAGTAAAATCACTAATCATTTATCCATGTCCACAAGCAAATTCCTGACAGATTAATGACAATTACTTTTAGGCCTAATGCATTTTATGTTAGTGTAAATCAAGATATTTTGGTAGGGGGTGTGTTATGCTCTGCTTCAGTATATAAAAAAGACCAGTTAGAACAAGACAAACATTCAGCTTATTCCTGTTCAACTGCATTTTCTGCTAAGGACATGGTATAATTATCCTACTTCTGAAAGCATTTTAGAAAGCAGCTGTTAAATGTCAGGATTAACATTTGTTTCACTAAAATGTCCCTAATGATGCATCTCACTTCACCATTATAGCCCCAAGTGATTGTCTAACAAAGCAAATCACACTTTATGATGATTCTTTAATCAATTTTAGCTAATCTCAGCATTCAATCTTACATCTTCTATAATGTCATATTTTAGGACAAATCACAATTATTATTATTATAAAAAAGTGAAATGCATTCTGCAAGGTTAGTCATATAACTCAAAATTCTAGTAAAAATACTATGTTTAAATAATGTATATCTTCTATTGTCATACTGTTTTTTCCATGCAAAACTGTAAAACAAAGAAAATGAGATGAACTGACTTAGGAAACTCTTCATTTACTGATCTATATTGGTTAAGATCTCTGTCCTTGAGAAAATCTGAGCTTTGTCATGGTATCTGCCTTTATGACTGCTTATTCATGCATGAACATTAAGCAGTCGAAGATTGTTGTACCTAGGGGGTAGGTCATTTGTGAATATGTCAGACATAGTTTATTATATTTTATATTTCCGCTGTAACAGACACTAAGTAAACACACAAACACTCCCAGCACAATGAATCTGCCAGGAAATGATGTCATTGCTCCAAAATGCAAAGTACTTAACTGGCTGGACATTGTTCCCTTGTAAATGAATGGGAGACATTTGAATGTGTGCTATATAGGCTACAGTGAAATTTTTTGACAGTAAGATGCATATCCTGTAAAATATGAACAGCTCTCTTCCAGGAAAACTTATCTTCAAGGCAACTCCAAGTAGTATTGTCACGAAGGACTTTGGTGTCTTCTATCTGTCATAATAAATCATAATATTGGAGTAGCAAGTTAATTGAAATGTCTCTATACTTATGATTGAATACATTCAATGTGTGATATCAAAGAGATAACATTTTTATTTAACCGTTAACTTAATTTATATTGCTCTACAATATAACATGTTTCGGTACACTAATGGATATGTGCTGCAATATGACGTATGCTGTGACGTTTCTCAGTGAATTTCTGCTCTGATTGGCTCTGCTCAGAAAGAGGATGTTACGCTCTCACATTCACGCGCTTCTGAGAGGGGGGAGGGTGGCGCGTGCCTTGGAACACGACCCACAGTAATCTCGTCTGGCCTGTGTTACCATCACCTCACCCGCAATTACCTCAAATTCCCTCCGTGACATTCCCCTGAGATACTGTAAAATAAGCCCCATGTAACTGCAACAGCTCCACAATGGCTAAAATCACATTTAAAATGATCATGTAAAGGTTTAATACTTTCTTACATCAGCATTTAATATGTTAACCACATAAAAGAGTATTGATTATTTTAATTATTATTTTTTTAAATGTAATTTATTATTACATCAGCATTTAATATATCCAGTTTATATTAGGGTACCACATGTTTTATTTATTTATTTTAATTAATACATATCTATTTCATATCCAAAAATTAATGCAAAAACATTAATATATACAACATATAGCCTATCAAAGGGTAATCTTTAATTATCACATCATCATTTAATATTTCCTGTGTATATCATAATAAAGTACCAATTGTTTTATTTTATTTTTTTCAATTTCAATTAAATATTTTTTTTAATATCCAGCAAAGGGTATCAATTGTTTTATTTATTTTTGTACATAAGCATTTAATATCCAGCACATAAAAGGTTACAAATTGTTTTATTTAATTGTTTTATTGAACTATTTTATTTTAAAAAATATATACTTTTTTCTAAAAATATTTTAATTGTAAAAAAAATTATAGAGCTATTTTGACATCCATTTATCCTACCATTTATGTGTAAAGCTTAAAGGTTTTTTTATTTTTTTGTTTAAATGTACTTTTCAGAAAATTAACAAAATGCATGTAACCGCAAGTGTTTGTGAAGAATATTTAAAACAATGTAACACAAAATAAGCATTTTAGAGCCCCCGGCATTGTCATTGTAATGAGCGTATTAAATAACAATTAAATCACATGATGACATGGATATTGTAAGACAAGGAATTCATTTCTTGATTCATTCATTCATTAATTGTGCGATTATGTGTATTTTAACAACAACATGTTATACAGAGTCTCTCTTGTTTTCTAATGTAAATGTTTAATCCTCCCCAGCTGTTCACACATCTTAGCATCTCATGTTTGACCCCCTGATGTTTTTTTGTTGCCATCCATTTGACTGTCCCTCCTTCCGACTCCCCCAAAATAACAAATCACGAGTCTCCTTATTTACTCCAGCTTCACACATCCAGTCTTCATAACGGTCCTGCCACTGAACAGTAGAAACAGGAAACTCACATGTGTTTCCTGATATGACTTGGGCTGTAGCATTACTCAGCATTTTTGCTTCTCCGCCCAAATCCACTTATTTTAAAGGGCTTTGAGGCTGTGACGCATTGGGGACGTGCTCTACGTGCCTCTTAGTTAAATCCCCTTTTTCTTTCATTCAAAGTGGCTGAGAATGAGGAAGAAGGAAGTCTGAAAAGGACTGAACGGATAGAATGGAAGCGGGAGGTGGAATCTGAGGAACAGAAGCAAGAAGAAGAGCTGGAGGAGGGGGCCAGTTGTCAGCTGTGCTCTGCCTCACAAGCCTGCCCATAAAACTCAGCCAATAGCAGAGTGAGTGGGCAGGGCTATAGCCGTTCCCCATCCCAGCCTCTGCTGCATCATATGCAAGCGCATTATATGCAGCTTGACTTCATAGGCCGAGGAGAGTCAGACATTGCTATAGCGCTGGGAGGGAACACCCCTACGTGCCGGCTTCTCGTTTTACAGTTAACCACTGTTGCTTGTGGGCTCAAATTGTTTTTCCTGCCTCACTGGAAAGGATCGTAAGGTTTTATCTTCTTTCTTCTGTTGCTTTTTCACCAAAAGAGGTGAAGCAGAATGATAGCGGCACAGCTTCTGGCCTACTACTTCACTGAACTGAAGGATGATCAGGTCAAAAAGGTGAGTTTCATCATTTGTCTTAACCATGCTTCTCATTTGCATCCTCGTTTGCCCTTTGCGAGCGTTAGCGAGCTCTTCGAGGCACATGACAACAGGTGACAGAGGCCTGCATTTTAGATCAGAGGGTCGTGAGATGCGCCTCGTCTCACGTCTCTCCGGCTGCAGCTTCTACGTCACTCGGCGTGCGACGGCGAAGATGAGAGGACGAGGTATACCCTTGCAAGTGACGACACAGGCCGTCAGGGCTATGCTGCAGTGTCCTTGAAAGCAGGATGTGGGGTGTCAGGGAGCTGCCATGAACAGAGGAACGATTTTTTTTTGTGCCTCTATGTGAACGTGCTCATTGGAGAGTATGTCTCTGTCTGGGGGAGGTGGTCGTGAGCATCTAAAGCCCACCCTCCCCCGCAGGAAGAGTGTCGGGTTACAACAGCTGACTGACTGCGTGTCTTTGCCAGAGTTTTGACAGTGTTTGAATGCAGTTGCGGAGGCAGGGAAAGATGTGTAAACAGAACGGGACTGCGTGTATGCACACGTCTGTGTGTCTCGCTTTCAGGATATGCAGGCTTTATATTTTTAACGCTGTGTCAGTAAAATAAAAGGGTGGTTTTTAAAATACCATTTTAAACGTGGTTACTAGATGAAGGACTGAGAAATACTCTAAAATGAGGACATGGAGTCTAGTTAATATATTCAGTATTAACATTTCCAATAAATATTAAACCTAATTATGTATTAATATGATCCGATACTAATATTTTTATGAAAGAATAAATACCCCCATTTTAAATAAATAGTAATGACAAGTAATGACAAATAGTAGTCAGTGACACGCTGAAATGAAATCCATCCTATGTGACTCAGCTGTTCACCTGGTTGCTGCTCTCTCTGATAAGAGTTTTATGACCATGGATGTCATTCATACATTTAATTTGATTATAACAGAAGATATATTACAAGAAGTTTATGAATATTGCATACAGAAGATATATGCTCTTAGCATATTTAAAGCCACCATTCACCTCACCCTCATTTAGACTGTTTTGGCAGCTTTACCACTGATCTGATATTTTTTAAGAGGAAGTTGGATGTTACTCATGCCAGTTACACAATGACCCATTTTGCACACTCTCCTAAGAGTGTGTTTTAACAAACCAGATTCAAGAACTAAAAGAGACTGTGGTCATCTTTATGCAGAAATGTCATAGACATTTTATTGGCAAACGATGTTCCTTAAATATATGGGATATTTGTAAGAAGTAATGGATTCATAAAAATGGTAACACTTTCAAAAACGGTTCATTAATGAATAACTACACAGGAACAAATGAGTAACACACTATTAACATTCTAGTAATTGCTATTAACTAACAATAAACTCTGATTAACGGATAAGTAAGTAATAGCGCTCAGTTAAATGTGCTAGTTATTAGCTAACATTAGCTAATCAATAACTATTATTATTTTGATACCTCTCAGAGGACTTCTAAGAACTATACAGGTTCATAATTAACATAAATAATGCATAATTAATTCTAAAGTGAAGATCATGGTAATGACTCAAGTATTACCAAATCCTTCATAAGGAATTAATAATTATTTGGATTCTAAAGTGAAAAACATGATAACTCTCTACTCTAGTATTGACTTAAGTCATTGTAAGCTTTTGAGGTTTTTGTAAAGTTTTGGATAGTGTTACTACATCCTTCTAAAGGAATTACTAATCATTTGGATCAGTATTCTAAAGTGAATATCATGGTAACCCAATAATAATGACTCAAGTGTTACCAAATCCATCAGAAGGAATTACTATCCAAACCTTACAAAAACGTCAAGCTTAAATTACCTCAGTATTGACTAGGGAGCTGTTGCATTTTTAATAACTTTTAAAACTGTTATATTTAGGTGTGTTCCATTCCACCACAGGTAAGAACCCGGAAGTCTAAGGCCACGTTCACGCAGCAGCAGAAAACGGTTGTCAGTCCTTGCGGTTACGTTCACAAACACAGAACGGTTACTTGACAACTGCATTCTATATCCAAACTCAGACGACATAGGGTTTAGACCCGTACATTTTTGAGGACTCACGACAACCGCATTCTCGGAAAACCCGCGCTGTGTGAACGGAAAAGCACTGGACAACTAACGTTAGTTGTCAGTCACGTCATACAGTGATAGAGAGAGACGCTCTGCTAAGAGGTTTTGTGTGTAGTTTTGATTCCGGTAACTTACATCGACGAGATATGAGATGTGTGTCATCTGAAGTTTTCTATGTTCTCCACCGGAGCGGCTACCGTCAGTTTTGTGTTGTGTTCTATGCGCGTATTGCGTGAACAAAGACTGGCGCAAATTCAAATCTGCAGTGTCATGCGCGAGACATCGAACGATAATTTACGGGACTCCCTCGCGCATTTAAATGCGGTTGTCATTGCTGAAACTTGATTGTGTACGTAACGTAGCATACAGAGCTATATCTAATTTACAAAATATTTTTATACTAAATGACTACAATTGTAGCCTATAATAGGTCACAAAAGGTCATGGTAAATGACCTCAAAAATAACACCTTCTACTTAGCAACAGCAGCATCAAAACTACTAACTTACTAAATGATATGGGCCACATAAGACCTAAAGTACCCTGTAATATATTCCTATTAAAGTACATTCTCTTCCAGTAAGCATATTATTAACCTATAGGCCAATATTGCACATTTTCATCATAAAGCAACAGGTGTATGTATCCCAAACTACAACACATAAAGAGCAACACTTTGTATGGTAATGTAAATAATTATTCCATCAATGGTATCACACCATAGAGGCCAGCCTAAATCTCTCAAAACCTGTAACCACACTAGAGTCAAAGACTTACTCATGAATCAGCATACGAGCAGGCGCTCATGTTTACAGATTTAATTCACTCTCGTTCCATTAGACTTCAGTGAAACATCTTCCACTAGCTGTTTTTCTGATGAATATCATCTGTATTTATAAACTGTATTTCCCATATTCAGGTAGGCTATGTCTGCATAGTCTAGGCCAAGAAGGCCATATTTCAAGGACACACTAACCTAACAAGTGACAGGCAATGACCACATTCATTATTTTCATCAATATTGATTACTAACAAACACCTGGGTGCTTTAGGAAAATGGGGTCAAAGGTCAATGTTTAGGGTATTTTGAATAATCGCCATTCAAAAATTTAGGGCCAGTATGATTTTTTTAATGTCTTTAAAAGAAGTCTCACATGCTCAATGCTGTATTGATTTGGTCTAAAATACAAAATTACAGTAATATTGTAAAATAAAATTACAAAATTTAAAATGTACCTTCTTTTTTATTTTAATCTATTTAAAATATAATTTAGGCCCCTATTCCTGAATTTTCAGCAGCCATTATGCCAGTCTTCAGTGTCATTGAAGAATTCATTATTATCCTCTCAAAAATCATTTCAACATGTTAAAACAGCTGTGTAGCTTAATACTTTTGTGGAAACCATGATCAAAAAAATATTTGTAGGATTCTTTGCTGAATAGAAAGTTCAAGAACTGCCTTTATTTGAAATAGAATTTCTGTAACAAAATAAAAGTCGCTTTTTACCAGTTTGTTTTTTTATTGTGTGTCCATTTGTGTAGATTGACAAATACTTGTATGCCATGCGGTTCTCTGACGAGACACTGCGCGACATCATGTCCCGCTTCCGAAGGGAAATGGAGAATGGACTGGCACGAGACACCAACCCGACAGCTACCGTCAAGATGCTGCCCACCTTTGTAAGGTCCATTCCTGATGGTTCAGGTGAGCTTATCATTTTTATTGTTACAAGTCTTTTTTCTTTTATCTTTTTTTACTTCTTTTTTCACATATAAATTCACATCAAAAGCAGATTTTTATCTGGCCAAATAAGTCCAAATGCTTGCTTTGGAAATCAATGTGAAAGAAACATGACAAATATACAAATATAGCATGGAATAAGAATCTGCCTGGGCTTCCCTCACAAGATAGTGTCAAGCAGGGTTCTACGCTAAGGTTTTTCCCAAGGAGCACATGTGCTCCTAAATAAAAAAATGTAGGAGCACAAACAGAAATTTTGGAGCGCAGTGAAATTTTTTCAAGTAACAGAGTTTAACAAACAATTTATTATACATATACACTTTGTGTGTGCTCCTTTGTGTTCAACTAGGTGTGAATTTGAAACCGTCGATTTGATGCAGAAGTATAAATCACACTTTACAATCACTTTATAAAACAGAACAAGGGGAACGTGTTGCTCTCAGGAGGAGGCAACGAGCACATTGGCACACCTGTGCAGTGGACATCTGCATCTTTCCACTGCAGAGGCTATTTCCACAACATGGAGGAGAAACTAGTTTAAATTAGTGTATTAGTATTTACTAGTATTAATATCTACTGTAGATTTAGTCGACTAAAATCTTATTGTATTTCGTCGACTAAAACTAGACTAAAACTAAAACAATTCAGATGACTAAAATATAATGGGTTTAGTTCAATTGTAATGCATTAATTTACAATTTATATAAAATTTCCAATCCCATATACTCCCTGAGAAAACATCTATTAACCAGTTAATATGAATGATTTTAAAGTTTGAACATGCAATATAGATACAGATTTAACTACTGTGACTTAAAAAATATCTTAAAATTAAATAAAACCACTTTTCCTAAAGTAGAATAGTCTTCTTTTCAATGAATGATATTTGCATTCTGTATAACTATACTTGCATTATTTATTCTTTCAAGCAGCAGACATATTTATTTGTATGAATTAAATATAATGAATCCTTATTAAAGCTATTAACGAGCAGTGAATGCTATTCTCTTTTTCTTTTGTTGCTTGATGACACAGACCGCATTAGGTTTATTACCCACGGTCACTTTAAGACATCGGATCATGTCCAATGACATGCGGATGCAATTGCACTGATGCACACCCGATACACACACTCAAAACTGTTTAAGACATAACTAACATAGTTTACCTGAATACTCTCCAAAACGGACATTTCGACATAATGTTGTGTATTTGTCCATTCAGACACGAAAGAGAGCTTAATTCAGTCCTCGCGATGTGCCTGGTTGCACGCTTCGGGTCGGGTGTGTGCGCACAGAAAACCGTACCGAATAGAGCTCTTTTTTTTTTTGCGTCGTCACTCTTGTTCAGATCTATGTATGCTCTACTAATTCTCCCAGACGTTTACATTTTTTAACGTTTTATGAGATGCAGCGCATGTCAACCCGTGTGCCAGCTGGGTAGATCAGTGCGCATCTACAAACGCAGGACATCAGTTCTGACTGGATCGCTTCCCAAATCGTCAGTAGGCCTATCTAAGATTTTTGTCTATTTTTTATTCGTTGACGAAAATGTCAATAGATTTTCGTCATAGTTTTTGTCATTCAAAACTAGTTTTTATTTAGTTATTGTCTCGTTTTCGATTATGGTAGGTTACTCGCACATTGTGCTCGTAAATCATTTTTCCGGTTCGCACGTATCGATTTTTAGGGGCATATGCGAGCAAAATGGTCGCACTGTAGAGCCCTGTCAAGCAAACTGTGGTGTCTACAATTCTGACCGTCTGGGCAAATCAGTCTCAAAAATAAACTTCAGCTTCCTTCATTGTACTTCTTTTAAATGCTTTGACAAGAGAAGAACAATACATTTACCAAAATATTGTTTTTTTAAACGAAAATTATTTAATCATCAGATGCTTAAATTTGAATTAGCTTATGCTCTCATTGAAACACGTACTGCACTCAGAGATACAATTGCATGTTATGTGAGTTTAGGGTAACTTTCAATCTCAGAAGGTATTCATTAAAAGCTTTTTGTAAGTTGTCAAGAAAACTAGTTTAACTAGTATTGCTGCAAGTGTAGATTTTCCGTAGCACAAAAAGCTAGCGACGTTATTGAACTTTTGGATAAACCATTTGATTATTCCATTTTTAAAATGCATATTCAGTAGGCCTACTACTGCACATTTTTACTCGTTCCCCAAGAATTTGCATCAAGGCTAAGTAATGATTACATTTTAAAATCACAATCTGGTTACATTCTTTTAAATAGCCTTTACTGTCCAAACTTAACCATTACATATGGAGAATCTACTACTGAGTGGTCACAATATTGAACCATTTTTCCCTGTGCCAGAACACATTCAGAGCTGCATCGATGTGTGCTGCTCAAGCTTTTCTACATGACCTGCAGCATCCAATCAAAAGCATTAGGTTACATCACAGATTATATGAGCTGTAATCCCAGTCAGATTGCAATGTGAAAGTTGATTTAAATGCATTTTGTTAGCATCCCTACTACGATATGTTTTGCAAGGCAGCTTTATTCTAGTTAAGGATGGCAGATTCACTGCTCTTGTACCAACAAAATAATTCAATGCAATTATGACAGCAATGGACATAAACAAATCTGATCGATTTTGTGCCCACATCAATAATCCATCCATCACTGCAATATGTAGCATAGTATTGTATATCGCATATACTATATATCAAGTCCAGAATAACTTGTCAAGAGCAGCTCCCTGGTCCTAAAGTACTGGACAGTACAGTATAAACAATTCTATTGGCTGACCTATTAACATCTCAATGATAAAATGTCTGAGTGTTTATAGCAAGTCTGTGCCAAACACTCACCTGCATTTGAAAGAATTCCTGTGATTAGATTTCTTGTCTTTTGCTGTAATGTTATAAAACAAATAATATCTGAGATTTAATCCTATTCTAGTGAAATAGAGCAAAGTTTCAGTCTCGCTTTACTGTACGTAACCTTTTATATGTTGACTCATCTGTCCTTTAAACTATAAAGTTTTCCAGGAATGGCTAAATATGTAGTTTAATGGCATATTAAATAAAAAAAAGTCATCAAAAGAATACATTTAAGTTGCTGAAACCTTTTTGATATGTACCCCTTTCATACACTTAACATTTTACTGTAGTAACCTGGAACTCCAGTTATCTGACCTTTCCAATGCTCAGTTTACAGTATTAAAAATCTTCACACTCTCAGAAACCTTATATCCAGCCTAGAAACAGAAGACAGCCGGAAGAAAAAAAGAAAGCCATTTGATTTTCAGCGTTGCTTGGCAACAAGCACTGCACATAAAATCGACAATCCTGACACGTCGAGGAGCCTCAAAAACCAAAGACGGTTATAGAGAGCATTTTTAGCCTAATGCAAACCATTGCTCTTTCTCTGTTTAATCTAAGGCATAAACAGACTTCTTTTCAGTATTTTACTATAGACATTTTGTGAAGAATCTGTTCCTAAGAATTCAAGGCTAAGTGGGTTTTCTCGCTGTGAGAGTGGTGCCTGAGTTGATTTGTCTACGTCTTTGCCCAGCTCAGTAAAGCATTCCAGATTAAGCCCCCTTGGTCACGACCAAAATAAATGCTGATGCGCAGTCTCACCATCACAAGAATGGTACACTGTACCCATGCAGTGAAGTTTCAGCCAAGGTGTCATATGGATAACAGCAGCAGTAACTTAAAGCAATTTCCAGAAGGAGAACATTCTTACTAGTTTAATGTTACATGTATCAAGTACCATTAAAAGGATGGTTCGCCCAAAAATGAAAATTTTAGTGTTTGCTCACACTCGTGTGTCATTGTGGCTGAACTACCGGAATCCTTTTGTTATTTTTTTAAATCACCTTTATTTACTGTATATAGCGCTTTATACAGTACAGATTGTTTTAAAGCAGCTTTACAGTGATAAACAGGAACATAACGAATTAAATTCTGCTGTAAAGCAGCTCTAAAAAGACAATAGTAAACAGTCATTATTCAGTTGACTTGTCAATTCACTTACAGAAAAGGGAGATTTCATTGCCCTGGATCTGGGCGGCTCTAATTTCCGGATTCTGCGGGTGAAAGTGTCTCATGAGAAGAAACAGACAGTGCAGATGGAAAGTCAGATATATGAGACTCCAGAGGACATCATCCATGGCAGTGGATCACGGGTACGTGACCAGTTCTTCATCCACCTGAAACCATAAACAACCCATTTTTGTCACTATATAGCAAATCTTGAAAATATGTGTGGAATATAGTATATACATGAGTATATACATGAATATTGAACTTCTTTAGTCTTCTTTAACAACCAATATGTTTGGGGTCTGAGAGATGAAGAATTTACATTCAAACATTATGTGTAATGTCATATAGTCTATTGTAAGTTAGACGGCTTAAATGGTGTAATGAACTTCGGTCCAAGTCATACAGCTTTTGTCTATAATCTTACTTGTCTCCATTCTGTGCATGCTCATTATTTCTTGCAGATGTTTGACCATGTTGCAGAATGTCTTGGAGACTTCATGGAGAAACAAAAAATTAAAGACAAGAAGCTTCCTGTGGGTTTCACGTTCTCATTCCCTTGTTTACAAAGCAAGCTGGATGAGGTAATGTAGCATTAAATTCTATTAGGTTAACAAAGCAGTTTGTAAACTCAATTTACACAACTGAGAATTTAAAAAAAAAAAAAATTTATTGAATCCTGCCTACATATTTATGACACCTTATTTGTTTCTATTGTATGAATGCAGGCTGTTTTGGTGACATGGACGAAACGCTTCAAGGCCAGTGGGGTGGAGGGAATGGATGTAGTAAAGCTTCTAAATAAAGCCATCAAAAAACGTGGGGTGAGTCTTATCATCCTTTACTTTTTTGGATGTGGATGGTATACATATGGATATTATTTTGATGAGGGATTTAATGGTGTAATGATTCACTTACAGGACTATGATGCAGATATCATGGCTGTTGTCAATGACACTGTTGGAACTATGATGACTTGTGGCTTTGATGACCAGCGCTGTGAAGTCGGTATTATTATTGGTAAAAAAAAACCCCACCTCTTTCTAGTTTCTGTTTTATGTGACATTGCCCCTATAGACTCTTAAATAGAAGTTAGATGAGTTTCAAATGCAGAATTGTAGAGTTGAAATGCCCAATTGAATCATATCATTTTGTTCTCTGTAAGACTGTAAAAATAACACCCCTCAGATGGAAAGTAAATACCACAAATATATTTGATATTCTAAATATGCTCAATCAAAGCTTGTGGATTCATGAACACCTGCGATGGCATTTGCTGCTGTGATCCCTTCAGGTACCGGCACTAATGCATGCTACATGGAGGAGCTCAGACACATTGACCTGTTGGAGGGAGATGAAGGCAGGATGTGTATTAATACTGAATGGGGGGCATTTGGAGACGACGGCACATTGGAGGATATCCGAACTGAGTTTGACAGGGAGATCGACCGTGGGTCCCTCAACCCCGGCAAGCAATTGTAAGCCACAGAATTTCAAAAGCTCTCAAAAAGCTTATTTTTCAGCACAACTTTTGAGGTGGTTAAGGTGTGTCTTGGATGTTCTCAGGTTTGAGAAGATGGTCAGTGGGATGTACATGGGCGAGCTGGTGCGGCTAATCCTGGTCAAGATGGCTAAAGAAGGCATGCTGTTTGAGGGCCGCATCACCCCAGAGCTGCTTACTAAAGGAAAAATTGAAACCAAGCATGTTTCTGCAATTGAGAAGTGAGTCGTCATTTGTTTCATTACCAGTCTTTTTTTAATTCATTCCATAATGACCATAAATAAGATTAAGTTTTATTTGGTTCAGATTCATTTTTATTAATGGAAGAACTTTTACTAGTGGACTAAAATTAAAGCTAATACAACTGGACTTTGAAAATCATGATATTTCCAACCTCAAAACAGTACCACTTTTTCTCTAGGAGCAAAGAGGGACTTACCAAAGCCAAGGAAATTTTGACACGCTTGGGTGTAGAGCCATCTGAAGACGACTGCATTGCCGTACAGCATGTTTGCGCTATTGTCTCTTTTCGCTCTGCTAATCTAATTGCTGCCACTCTGGGTGCAATCCTCACACGTCTCAAGGACAATAAGAGCGCCCCACGCCTCCGCACCACAGTGGGCATTGATGGATCCCTATACAAGATGCACCCACAGTGAGTATTACATTCAGATCATCAGGTTAAAATCAGACTAATAGTTTAGTAAGTCATCATAGAGCATCTTGGGAATAAATCTGCAGGTGAATGTGACACTCTGAGCGAGCACTGAACCCTCCTGAGGCCCCCTGAGACAAAGAGGAGTTCTATTAATATACATTGAGTAGGTTTCCATAGGGGCAGCTGTGCCTCTATTTGTTGTGACACTCATTGACTTTATCTGGACACTAAACTGGACGTTAAAGGTCACAGAGAGATTAGTTGAAAGATTAGAGAAGTGGATGATAAAATTAAGGCTGATATCAATTCTATGGCACCTATTTACAACAATTCACAGACCTCTTTGAATGTCAGAATAGTCTTTAAATAGAAAACCTGAAAGGCACTGATAGCAGTGTTCTATACTTAGTGAAACTTAAAAGAGAGAGAAAATGATATGCTAAAGAAGGACAGTGTGTTGCACAAGAACACTGTCCTTCAACCGCCTTTAACAATAATGGTCATAAGATGGACATTAGTGAAATTATCTAGGATATAAAGGCCTTAAAACATTTAAAGGTTAAATATTACTTTGCTTTCATTTTTGCATCATACTGCGCTGCTTTTTCATTGTTTTTCTACGTAAACATGCGCTGTTTTAAAGCTTGAATTTAGCGCTAGTAATAGGCGTTTTCGAAACACCGCTTTGTGAATCTTTTGTTTCAAATCAGTGGTTCGGAGCATGTATCAAACTGCCAAAGTCATGTGATTTCATTAAACGAGGCTTAATTAAGTCATAACTGTTTCGAAAAGTTAAACAATTTCAAGTGATCACCTTAGTGGGCGATTTCAGTGATAACAGTATTTCACTATACCTGTGTCTAAATTTACCTGAACTCGGATCCATTTTATAAAGTTATGGACATTTGTAATGACACATTTGTATAAAAAACTGGTCACAGTCACATGTTGCCATCCACTGGTGTAATGTAACATTACACACCCCCCCCCACTGGGACCAAAAGCCCTATCATGTGCATGTCTAGAATGTCCAGTGATATCTCATCATTTGAACCCACAATCCTCTGTTTCTACCAGGTATTCCCGGCGCTTGCACAAAACTGTGCG
The DNA here is from genome assembly GCA_030578255.1 of Tiaroga cobitis. Classification (NCBI taxonomy): domain Eukaryota; kingdom Metazoa; phylum Chordata; class Actinopteri; order Cypriniformes; family Leuciscidae; genus Tiaroga; species Tiaroga cobitis. The sequence goes on from CM060603.1 coordinate 31,443,052, forward strand.
TCGTCTAGTGCCAGAGTCTGATGTCCGCTTCTTGCTCTCTGAGAGTGGAAGTGGGAAAGGAGCTGCACTGGTAACAGCCTGGGCTTACAGGTTGTCCGATCAGACACGTCAGATTGCAGAGACGCTGGAAGAGTTCCGGCTGACCAAAGACCAACTGCTGGAGGTGAAAAAGAGGATGAGAACTGAGATCCAGAATGGACTGAGCAAGAATACTCAAAACACAGCCACCGTCAAGATGCTGCCCACCTATGTGCGGAGTACCCCTGATGGATCAGGTAAGAAATCTATAGTTATATGGACTATTTTCAGACAACTGGAATCCAAGATATGCAGTGATCCCCAGATACAATCTGTAATTTCCTCACTGAAAATAAAATGCAATGTCATAATCACATTCAGCAAAATGCAGTCATGCGTCATCTTAGAAACCCACCTGCTCCCCTGCTATGACCAGACTAAATTCTCTTTATCCCTGTTGAATAGCATCATTATATAATAGTATAATCTCTGGTTTACTCAATACAGACAGACACAGACATGGGTTTATGGTGGTTTAAACTGAAGTGTTTTAAAATGCAGCCACGTTAAGAATAGTACTTGCAGATGTGTTCACATATCAATATTGAGCGAATGAGCAGACAATTCACAACCTTCTGCATTCACAATTATAGCAATAAAATGAAAGGATGGCACAGGAACTGTCTTTCTTCTGTTTTTATTCCTCTCATTCTTATCAATCTTTCGTCTTCCATCATTATTTTAATCATTTTTTGTTTGTAGCAGGATTCATGACTTCTCCTTATTTCTGTATTTTTTCTTTTATCCAGAAAATGGTGACTTTTTGGCTCTGGATCTTGGAGGTACAAACTTCAGAGTGCTTTTGGTCAAGATTCGCAGTGGCAAGAGACGAACTGTGGAGATGCATAATAAAATTTACGCCATTCCCATAGAAGTAATGCAAGGAACCGGAGAGGAGGTGTGTAGTCACTATGGCATATTTACTATGGCAACTAGTTAAAAGACTTGATTAAAAAAAAAATATATATATATATATATATATATAAAAGTGGGGTCAGTAAGATTTTTTTTATTTAGAAAGAAATTAATACTTTTATTCAGCTAGGATGCATTAAATTGAACAAAATGACAGCAAAGACTTTAACATTGTTACAGAAAATTCTATTAAAAAAAAAATACAATTTTACTATATTACAGTATTTTTTCTGTATTTTTCTGTATTTTTGTTCAAATAAATGCAGCCTTGGTGAGCATGAGAAACTTCTTTAAAAAAAAATATTTTTTATAATCCTACTGACCCCAAACTTTTAAACAGTAGTGTATGTACAGTGTTTGCTCTGTACAGTATGACACACAGATGGGAAAAGTGTGTTTTTAATAGTTAATGACTATAATTTGCATCTTTAAATAAAGACAATATTGCAACCCTAAATGATTTTAATTGTCACCTGCAGCTCTTTGATCACATTGTGTACTGCATATCTGACTTCCTGGATTATATGGGGATGAAGAATGCCCGTCTGCCTCTAGGATTTACCTTTTCCTTCCCCTGCAGGCAAACTAGTCTGGATGCGGTGAGCTGCCTGTTTGCCTTTTCTTTAAACTTTCTTTGCTCATCTATTGAATGAAATCCTGATGACTTTTTCATGCTTTGATGGATACAGGGAATTCTGGTAAATTGGACAAAGGGCTTTAAAGCCACAGACTGTGAAGGTGAAGATGTTGTCAGCCTCCTGAGAGATGGGATCAAGAGGAGAGAGGTGAGTTACAGTACTGTTACAAAAGTGAGAAGACGAGACATGATTTGATGGATTAATTGGTTTTTAAATCTAGATTTGATACTTGTTACTTTGACTGTGTATTACAGATGTGTGTATGTGATGATTTTTTTTGTATGCTATACTGTGCACAGGAGTTTGATTTGGACGTTGTAGCCGTAGTGAATGACACAGTGGGTACAATGATGACCTGTGCATATGAGGAACCCACTTGTGAGGTTGGGCTAATCGCAGGTAACTTCAGTATTATACTATGTATTACACACTCTAGTACAATGTAACACCAATTAATAAAATGAATAAATGTTTGAGTCTTTTAAACAGATTTGACTCAGCAGAGGATGCTAAGATATTTTCATTTGTGATTTTAGGAACGGGCAGCAATGCCTGCTACATGGAGGAAATGCAAAACATTGAGACGGTCGATGGATTGGTGGGCAGGATGTGTGTGAACATGGAGTGGGGAGGATTTGGAGATAATGGCTGCCTGGATGACATCAGGACTCAGTATGATAATGCTGTGGATGATCTCTCCCTCAATGCCGGCAAACAAAAGTGAGCAGTTTTACCCAGTCGAGTGTGAGGGGGGAAAAAAGTTTTGAAAATAAATGAATGCAAATGTAGCGAGTGCAAATATGTCAGAAAGCTAGTCTTGAAGAATTGGTGAAATGAGGTGCTTACTGTTTGTATTGCTACTGTAATTTAAGAATGTAAATGCACAGTGTTAGTGCATAAGAGAGTTGGAATTTTAAATCAGCCATAAATCCATAAAATCCTGAAAAGAGGAAGTGACGTAAAAGTGACAATTAAAACAGATTTCCATTTCAAATAAATACTGTTCTTTTGAACTTTCTATTCATCAAAGAATTCTGAAAAAAATATCATGGTTTGCACACAAAAAAAAACCCAACCTTGATAATAATAAATGTTCCCAAATCAGCATATTAGAACACTGAAGAAAATTCATCACAGGATTAAATTACTTTCACATTAGTGTTTATAATATTTCTGTATTGTTTTATCAAATAAATGCAGCTTTGGTGAACATTAGAAACTTCTTTTAAAATCATTAAAAAAGAGCTCTAAATATTAAATGTTTGTTTTTTCACTTTTAGATATGAGAAGATGTGCAGTGGCATGTACCTGGGTGAGATTGTGCGGAACATCTTGATTGACTTGACAAAGCGTGGCTTCCTCTTCAGAGGACAGATCTCTGAGACCCTGAAGACCAGGGGTATCTTCGAAACCAAGTTCCTTTCTCAAATTGAGAGGTACTACAGCATTTTCTTAGATTATTTTGCCACGTTTCATCGTGAAAACCAGACATTCTGGAATGCTGTTTATATATGCCTACATTTTTATTTTGTTTACGTCAGATTGCTTAATGGTCATGGTTTAACATGCTGTTTCTTCTCTCTAGTGACCGTTTGGCGCTACTGCAAGTGAGGTCCATTCTGCAGCATCTGGGCTTGGACAGCACATGCGATGACAGTATTATCGTCAAAGAAGTGTGCGGAGCCGTTTCCCGCCGAGCAGCTCAGCTCTGTGGAGCGGGAATGGCTGCTGTTGTAGACAAAATCCGGGAGAACCGTAGCCTGGACCATCTGGACATCACAGTTGGGGTGGATGGCACCCTGTACAAGCTCCATCCACAGTAAGTGCCTGCAGGAAGGATGTATTTATGATTCCGTACATTACATATTCTTTGTGAAATCTGACCTTTCCTCTCTTTCTCTTCAGTTTTTCACGGATAATGCATCAAACTGTGAAGGAGCTCGCCCCCAAGTGCAACGTCACCTTCCTTCTCTCAGAAGACGGAAGCGGCAAAGGCGCCGCCTTGATCACTGCTGTTGGGTGCCGCCTGCGCCAGCAAGAACAAAAGAGCTGAACCCTTCATCGAACAAGTCCTCAATCCACTCTCTAGCTCTCTCGGAGCATATACATTTCCACTCGTAGCTGTGACTCGGCTCTCATTCACCACAACCCGGCACATCCTTTTACTCATTCCCAGAGCTGTGACCCCGTTGCTTTGTAATTCACTCCTAGGCCTACATGTTCCTGTCAGCCTTTTCTCTGTGTATGTCTATGTGTGTTGTTAGGGGTTGATCTATCTGTGTCCACCCAAACTATATAAAGATGTTCTTTAAGATGTTAAACTGTGGTTAAAGTATTTATGGATGTATATTGGAAAAAGGGAAGAAATGTATACTCATTGCAAACATTAAAGTTAAGATATTTGACCAAGTATATGAAGATATTATTTATTTTATTTTTATATTTGATGGAAGGCGCAACAGGAATGGATACCTAAAGGAAAGAAAGGTACTTTTTTGAGAAGATGCCAAGCTAATTCCAAACCTCTGCTGCGTACTGTCATTTGTCTGTGGCAGTTTTTTGTGTTGTAAATATTGCAAAACATTTGAGAAACGTTTGCTCCACATTGGTATCGTCATGGCTGAAGAGAAGAAGATGTACAAGTTCAGTCTCGCAGTCACAGCTGCCTTCCTGCATAATTCAAGCCCCTTATACTTGTCGCCATACAAATGAACGACAGAAAACCTATTGCCTTTGCAGATCCACCCCTTCTGAAATAGTCTTATCCCCTCATACTGGAAGACTTTAGCAGATTGTATCATGCGTATTGCTTTTGTCAGATTTTTGCTGTGTGTGTGTGTGTGTGTGTGTGTGTGTGTGTGTGTGTGTGTGTGTGTGTGTGTGTGTGTGTGTGTGTGCAGATATGCGGATTATCTGTACTGATTCAGTAAATGTCCCTCGGTGTGCTCTGGCTGGTTATTTGTGAGTGATCATGTGTAGTTCTCCTGTGAGTGAATCTGTGTAGTGGCTCAGAAATCTTCTGATGAATGCATGCCTTATTTGTTAACTAAGGTCTAGCATTCACTGATTTTGTACTATTTCATAGTTGCACTATATAGATGTTCCTGGATAAACCTATAGGAGAAAACCATAAAAATATTTTGATCAACTGAAATTGTGTTCTGTGGTTTCCTTCTTGGTTGCCCAAACAATGTAGCATTATTTTGTTCAGTATTTACATCCTGTGTGATCATTTAATGTGCAATAAAAAAAATCCTGAAATATATATATATAAACACTCACCTAAAGGATTATTAGGAACACCATACTAATACTGTGTTTGACCCCCTTTAGTCTTCAGAACTGCCTTAATTCTACGTGGCATTGATTCAACAAGGTGCTGAAAGCATTCTTTAGAAATGTTGGCCCATATTGATAGGATAGCATCTTGCAGTTGATGGAGATTTGTGGGATGCACATCCAGGGCACGAAGCTCCCGTTCCACCACATCCCAAAGATGCTCTGTTGGGTTAAGATCTGGTGACTGTGGGGGCCATTTTAGTACAGTGAACTCATTGTCATGTTCAAGAAACTAATTTGAAATGATTCGAGCTTTGTGACATGGTGCATTATCCTGCTGGAAGTAGCCATCAGAGGATGGGTAAATGGTGGCCATAAAGGGATGGACATGGTCAGAAACAATGCTCAGGTAGGCCGTGGCATTTAAACGATGCCCAATTGGCACTAAGGGGCCTAAAGTGTGCCAAGAAAACATCCCCACACCATTACACCACCACCACCAGCCTGCACAGTGGTAACAAGGCATGATGGATCCATGTTCTCATTCTGTTTACGCCAAATTATGACTACCATCTTGTTACGTCCCCCAGCTCCGCTGTGTGTGTTCCTACATGTGTGTTTGAGTGTTTGAGTTTCCCTTGTTCTTAATTACAGATAGGCCACACCTGAGCGCAGCCGTATACCTGAGCTACAAAAGCTGTCCGGAACCACACGTGAGGGCGCACACAGAGCCTGAGAACGGAGTCGATGCACTGCCGTGCTGTCTGCCGTTAGAGTTTTTGCAGTCCACCCCGGGAATCAACAGCGTTCCGCCTTTGCAACTCTGTCTTCAACTGTGAACTTACCCGGTATTTGATAACCGACCTACTTAATAAACATACCCCTATTTTTGACACGAGCTGGCCTGTGTGTGTCTCTCCTTTATGTTAAGGGTGGTGTCCCTAGGTTAAAACTAGCTTGTGTGACCTTAACGTACCCGGTCCTGTCGAAGTCCCCGTATTGCCGTCTTCACTGGTAGACGATTATGACGAGGTGACTCCTCCGTCGCGATGCGTGATTGAAGGTCGGCTTAAAAACTCTGCTATGCTGTCCGTTATTGTAAATCATTTGCCACATTTAACACCCTCTCAAGCAGCTGATGTATCGTGTGTGATAGATGATTTTCCTGAATTATTTGGAGATGTTCCGACTGTGACCACCGTTCTGGAACATGACATAAATGTGGGTGATAATGGCCCGATTAAACAGCACCCATATAGAGTAAACCCAGAAAAGCGAGCTATCCTGAAACGGGAAGTTGAGTACATGATGAAGAATAATATTGCTGAACCTAGCTCTAGTCCGTGGAGTTCCCCGTGCCTTTTAGTTGGAAAACCTGACGGCACTTACAGGTTTTGCACGGACTACAGGCGTGTTAATGCCATCACTGTGCCAGACTGCTATCCATTACCGCGGATGGATGACTGTGTGGACCGTGTTGGCTCGGCTACATTTGTCACTAAAATCGACCTCCTAAAAGGTTACTGGCAGGTACCCCTTTCGCCAAGAGCAAAACAGATATCAGCTTTTGTGACCCCCGACGCGTTTATGGATTACAAAGTTATGGCTTTCGGAATGCGGAATGCACCTGCCACATTCCAGCGTTTAGTGAACATTGTTTTAGCTGGAATGGCAGATTGCGAGGCGTATTTGGACGACATAGTCCTATATAGTATACACTGGTCCGAACACATGACCCAACTTCGAGAGCTTTTCCGTAGACTATCCAATGCGAAACTCACAATTAATCTAGCAAAATGTGAATTCGGAAAAGCCACTGTCACTTACTTGGGGCGTATAGTTGGTAGAGGACATGTTTTGCCAGTAATGGCTAAAGTAGCCGCTATTCAGGAATTCCCTGTGCCCTGCGACCGGCGTGCGCTACGCCGGTTTTTAGGAATGGTAGGCTACTATCGCAGTTTTTGTAAGAACTTTTCGACTGTGGTTTGTCCCCTCACTAACCTATTGAGCCCCAAAACTAAGTTTGAATGGACGGAGTCCTGTAATCAAGCGTTCGAAAGCGTCAAGTCTCTCTTACTGACTACTCCCGTGCTCGCTGCGCCAGATTTCAATAGACCGTTTCAGCTTGCTGTGGACGCTAGCAACGTAGGCGCCGGTGCCGTACTGTTGCAGTCGGGTGCAGACCATGTAAACCATCCCGTGAGTTTCTTCTCTAGGAAGTTTAATTCTGCCCAGCGAAGGTACTCCACTATCGAGCAGGAGACCTTGGCCCTAGTATTAGCTATTCAACACTTCGAAGTGTACTTGAGTTCAACCGTACATCCAGTTAAGGTCTATACTGACCATGATCCACTCAAGTTCCTCAGCCGCATGTACAATTCTAATCGTAGGTTAATGCGCTGGAGTCTGTTGCTTCAACCGTTTAACCTCCAAATTGTACATATCCGAGGAGTAGACAATATTGTCGCAGATGCGTTGTCTAGGGTGAATGCTCAATAGTGATAATTTAGAAAAAAAAAATATATATACTCGTATATATACTCGTTATTTACTCAGAGATTTACTTTAATTTATTGAACTTGCTAATCTAAAATAAGCTAATCTAAAAATAAATAAAACATTAAAAGAATGTTTTTGTCTTTTTTTCTTTTTACACATGGTTGTGTATTGCCTATGAGTTGACCTTATATACCAAAGTACTACATTCCTGTGTAATTCTATTTTTTTTTTCTTTTCTCCATAGGCCTATACAGATACCTGGAAGCTGAACATAGAAGGCTTGAGTAAAAATAAATATTTCCCATGTTTAGAGTATGGCAACAAGTCACCCTTTCGGGGTGGGGGTGTTACGTCCCCCAGCTCCGCTGTGTGTGTTCCTACATGTGTGTTTGAGTGTTTGAGTTTCCCTTGTTCTTAATTACAGATAGGCCACACCTGAGCGCAGCCGTATACCTGAGCTACAAAAGCTGTCCGGAACCACACGTGAGGGCGCACACAGAGCCTGAGAACGGAGTCGATGCACTGCCGTGCTGTCTGCCGTTAGAGTTTTTGCAGTCCACCCCGGGAATCAACAGCGTTCCGCCTTTGCAACTCTGTCTTCAACTGTGAACTTACCCGGTATTTGATAACCGACCTACTTAATAAACATACCCCTATTTTTGACACGAGCTGGCCTGTGTGTGTCTCTCCTTTATGTTAAGGGTGGTGTCCGCCCGCCCGTAACACATCTGAATGTCTCAACAGATATCGAGACTCATCAGACCAGGCAACATTTTTCCAGTCTTCAACTGTCCAATTTTGGTGAGCTCTTGCAAATTGTAGCCTCTTTTTCCTATTTGTAGTGGAGATGAGTGGTACCCGGTGGGGTCTTCTGCTGTTGCAGCCCATCCGCCTCAAGGTTGTGCGTGTTGTGGCTTCACAAATGCTTTGCTGCACACCTCGGTTGTAACGAGTGGTTATTTCAGTCAAAGTTGCTCTTCTATCAGCTTGAATCAGTCGGCCCATTCTCCTCTGACCTCTAGCATCAACAAGGCATTTTCTCTCACAGGACTGCCGCATACTGGATGTTTTTCCCTTTTCACACCATTCTTTGTAAACCAGAAATGATTGTGCGTGAAAATCCCAGTAACTGAGCAGATTGTGAAATACTCAGACCGGCCCGTCTGGCACCAACCACCATGCCACGCTCAAAATTGCTTAAATCACCTTTCTTTCCCATTCTGACATTCAGTTTGGAGTTCAGGAGATTGTCTTGACCAGGACCACACCCCTAAATGCATTGAAGCAACTGCCATGTGATTGGTTGATTAGATAATTGCATTAATGAGAGATTGAACAGGTGTTCCTAATAATCCTTTCAGTGATATATATATATATATATAGAGAGAGAGAGAGAGAGAGAGAGAGAGAGAGAGAGAGAGAGAGAGAGAGATGCTATATTTCTTGAATGAATGTACTGACGATTCATTTGCCAGGTGATGCGTAAAAAACACATGAACAAAATTGTTAAATATTGTAGATATTTTCCAATCACACAGGCTAATAAATATTCCCTTTATGACATTTCTTACAGTATTCTTTTAATTTTCACTTGGGCTACTGACAACCAATCATAAATAATAATAATTAAAGATTTAATTATATCTAAGGGAGCCAAATGTGAGCCTTCTTCAATTGGAAGCTGCAAGGTGTAGTAAAGAACTTCAAGTCAGATTACTTTACTATTTACTTTACTTCAATTTCAACATAGAACAATCATACATTTAAACAGATCGTAGACAATCATACAAAAGAAAAACTAACAAACAAACAGAGATTTTACCAACAAAATCAACAAAAAATATAAATTGTATATTACCAATGCCATTATTATACTGTATGTGACAACATTACAAACACAAAATTATTTTTATATGTAAAACATACAGCTTAATTATTAATCAACTATATTTCAGAATCTATTTATAGATTTGGAATTTGTTGAATGCTGTACCAGAAAGAAAACTAAATACATATCATTGACATTGAAATAAAATGAAATAGAAATAAAAGGCAAACTGTCTTTAATCAGTCAAATGTATGGATGTACATGCAGATTTAGGCTATATTAAAGATTATACATGCTGAAACATTGAGTAGCACTGAAATGTGAGCTTGCTTTATATACAATTACAACGTGGAAATGTCTGTTTGGTTGCATATGTTTTAATGTCTTCAACCATATATATATATACCCTCATCATTTTGTCTCTCTTTTCCCACCATGTCAATTTAACACAACAGTCATCATCCTGTTTACACGTATATCTCAAGCAATCTATACCCTTGACCTGGTACAGATGCACTGACCAATTTAATGTTGATTTTTTTGTTTTGTTGATTTTACAGGTACCACTTGACATTCAACCAATATTTAAAGTCTAATACATAAATTTTTCTATAGAGGTGTGTATAAAACAACAAGTACACTAAAGTTCAAAAGTTTTGGGTCTGTAATATTTTTAGAGAAACCAAGTTTTTGATCAAAATCAAGACTGCATTTGTTTGATCAAAATACAGTAAAATGGTAAATTGGTGAAATATTATTACAATTTAAAATAACTGTTTTCTATTTTAATATATATTCAAATTAAATGCATTCCTATGAGGGCTAAGCAGAATTTTTAGCATCATTACTGTCACATGATCCTGTAGAATTCATTGTAACATGCTGATTTGCTGCTCAAGAAACATTTCAATGTTGACATCAGTTGTGCTGCTTCTCATTTTTATGGAAACCAGGAAACATTTTATGGATTCTTTTGTAACATTTTATATCTGCATTGTTACTTTTACTGCATCATTTCTGAATAAAAGTATTCATTTCTTTAATCTTACTAACCACAAACTTATGAACAGCAGTGTGTACAGTACAACTGATCTATATGTAGGACTAGTACTTTAAGCGGCAACACAGAAACAAATAAGGCTTGGTGCTTATGCCATACCCATAGGAATAGAGGAATTCTCCGCTTGCCTACTGAATCCACCATAGAGCACAATGTGAGGTATTAAGTGCAAAGTGTGGGCGTGCTTGATTTTAAGAATAGCCAACAATAGTGTTTTTCCCTCTCTGTTTACCCATCACTGAAACATGGTCGACTCAAGCTTTGAATAGTTTGGATGTGTTGTCTTCTGGTTCACTGGCATGATTTCGGACCACCATGCTGGTGGTCTCGGTGCGATAACTGCGTCTCATGTGGAAGGTCCTCATGTGCTGCAGTTCCATGTTGTCCTCCTCAGAAATCTTGATGAAGGGGCAACACTGGAACGCTTTACGGAAACCTGAGCGGAATCTACAGAAAGACAGCATGATACAAACTTCTTGTGCATTAAATAAGGACAAGGTTATTATTGAGTAAATACAAAGAGTAAATATTGATGATAGTGTTGCAGTAAAACTCTAGAGATCATCGTTGCCACACCAAGACTAGTCCTAACTGACATTAATGCAAACACTGTCCTAAATATCTTCATTACTCTGTTTATTTAAATTTCTTTGTCTTACATTAGATGTAATGTGCATTTACCTTTGGTTAAGACAGCAGTAGATGATAGGGTTATACATAGTGGAACTCATGGCCAACCAGAAGATGGCCAAATAGACCTGCTGGATGTAGTGCTGCTTGTATATGTCCCTGTTGAAGCTCCCCAGAATGAAGTAGATGTGGTAGGGGAGCCAACATATTGCAAAGGTTGTCACCACCACTATCATCATCTTCACAACCTTTATTAAATTGCAAAAATGGCATGAATCTTTTTTTGCTTTCTACACAAAGAACTATAATCTAAAACCATAAACAGCTGCTGCCACCAATGTAAAGTACCACTGAAGAGGCATATTATAATTGACAAAAGAAAGAAAAATGTGAAAGAAGTGAAAAAGCGCATGTCCTGTTCTGCTAGAAGAAAAGATTTATGTCCCCAGTAGAGGTTTTAACATTGAGTCTTTGAGTCTTTGTGGAATTTAACTACATTCATTCATGATAATATAGTTGTTTTTTTTTCAGATGTAGGGTAATTACAGTTAAATAAAACTCAAAAAAACCTTTAGGAAAAATGTTAACTTAAAATAAAATGTATGCATCTATCTAGGGTTTAGAAACAGGAGAATTGTAAATATATTCCAATTACCATTGCAATTACAATTTTCTTTAATTATCATCCCTTGTGCGTCCTGATGAACATTTTTGTCTTTTTCAGTTTTTTATTTATTTATCTTTTTGCCTGCGTTAATGCCAACTGCATAAATTTTGCCACAAGTGTGTATTTTTATTGGAATTTTACTATTTCACCCCCATTTCCTTTAATAATTCTATTTTACACTACACAGAATAGTTACACAGTTGGCCAATAATACAAATACTCGCTTTATTCCTGTTTTCTGCTTCTGCAAGAGTCAACTGGAAAAATTATGCAGCTATAATTGTGTGGGTGTGTTGGTATGGATGTTAGAGTGTGGTTTGCATGTGTGTAATAAAAATGTTTGTGTGTGTGTGTGCGTGTAATATTTGAGAGAGAAAAACTCTACTGTACTGCAAATCACAAATCCAACCACTGTGTACCAGTGGAACTATGCTGGCATCTGATGGGGAAAATTTGGTACTGCGCCCAAATCTTTCTTAAAGGTCATTTTTTTTAGTTTTCAGAATTTATAGATTTATGGCTTTGATAGCCATGTTTTTATTAATTATATATTTTATATAAAATAACGTTCATAAATAATTTTCATAAAAGTAAACCTCTATAACTTTTGTTTCAGTTTTTTTAACTTGGGTTTTTAACTTTTTTTAAAAATCAGCCAAGGGTCTTCTTTCACATGAGACCAAACCTAAATCTGTGCTCCAAAGATTTTATGACAGTTTTTGACATGGACATTTTTGCCCTCTAAGGACCTGAGTATTTTTTTTTTAATTGACGCACAAAGGTTATTATTTCTCTATAATGCTAAAACTTGGTACGACAATTACTTTAGAAATTGATAACATTTATAGGCAGAGGCTTGTATACCCATATTTCATCATATTTGTCATATATTATACTATTGTCATCCTTTACGTCTGTCTGTGGCTTTTGCAAATATTTGAACAATGAAAGGTATTGAAAACAGCTTGTGACTAAACCTCGTAACTCCATTGGATCTTCAAACAGTCGGTCAAACATCATAACTCCACCCGCCTCTATCATGAAGTGCCGCACGCAGTTTGGACCGTCTCTGCTTGTTTGCAAAGGTAAATACTGAACTGGATCTTTGAATAAGTACAGAGTTTTCTTTACCCAAAAAACACTATATATAAAAGCTAATGTTTTATGTATTTGGGGAGCGGAGAAGAGTGTCCTAGTCTAGCATTTGCCGTCGAGTCATCATATCCAACACTGTCTTAAAGCCCAGAAATGTATTTTGCCACATTATGTCACTCACCCACCCTGTGTAACATTATGTGATTGTGAGTAGGTTATAGGAGACTTTGCAGAGTAACTGGAATAAATATAATTAACAAAGTTATATGAGTAAATACTATCATCGTTGACCTTCCGTTTCGCCTGCATCTGGTTCTGGTAGTGGTCTGATGCTTCTCCAGGGATCTCACTGCCCCACAGCCTCTGTCCCACCAGGCTGTAGGTCACCAACATCACCAGCAGAGGGAGCAAGTAGATCAGGATAATCACAGCAATCTGATATCTAGTGAGATCAAGCGTCACTTCATAAATCAAATCTGTGCCACAAAAAAACATGATATTGTAATAAAAACAAAAAAATATTTATATAAATCAAGAAAATGGAGCTATCATAGGCATCATTGGAGTAAAAATTGAACGATGCTAGTCATTTTTGTCTAGTTTTCTTACGAGAGCTGATGTTTCCCTCCATAATCATCAGGCCATTCCACCATACAGACAGTCCGAGGGAAGTAAAACTTGGTGCTGGCGTAATAACACTGAGGGAAGGCCAGTGAAAAAGCCACAGTCCAGATAAACCCGATCAGAACTTTAGTAGTAGTGGAGGAGAGCCTGGGCGTCAGGGGATGGATTATAGCCATATATCTGTGGATTTCAGACAACACCATCTTATTGAAAGTGAACGGTAGCCTATAGGTTACCTTTAAATGCAAAACCACTTTTTTTGACTCTCCCTTCTATGAATATTCAATGTTTTAGAGGGATTTTGGGATAAATGTAGTTACTGCATGCATAATGTTTAGGAGCACTCGCAGAAAGAGAACTGATTGGTTGCGTTATTTCCTGTGCGTGCTTAATTACTATCATCATCTACTTGTTAGTCACTCAGAACACAATATGGAAAGTGATCCTGCAGTGTTGGTTCTTTTAATCACTTCATGAAAATGAATATTCATCTCTTTTAATAGTACTTATTAACTGCTTTTGCCCGTTTGTGGTGGATTAGTGATGGAGCACATCAAATCAAAGCGATATAGCCTACTCTTGATACAATTAGAGCTAGTTCTAAGCACAGTGGCAAAAGCTCAAATTTGGTAAATCACTCTAACCAAGGTCTAGGTGGATGTCAGACCATCTGATCCATCATCAAGAATTTACATCAGCTTGGACCTGCTCTTAACCATTTATGACCAGACCAGAAAAAAGAAAAAAAAAAGAACACATAAAACCAGCTGCCATCTGAAGGGTAAACTTAGTTCATGTGCTGTGTTATATTACAGCTACAATTAGGCTTTCATGAACTTGCAGGCTGTAACTGTTTTATGGCATGGTTTATGGCATGGTATCTCAATAGGATAGTGATTCATTATTATCATAATCCATGGGAACATCATGTTAAGGTTTACTGATAATCACTGAGAGCACCATAGATTTGATGATGAGATAGATAGATAGATAGATAGATAGATAGATAGATAGATAGATAGATAGATAGATAGATAGATAGATAGATAGATAGATATTGCTTACCTGTCAACAGCAATAGCTGCCATTGAATAAATGCTTGAGAACATTGCTGTTATTGGGAAGAAGTTTTGAAATTTACAGTATCCTAAACCGAAATACCAGTCATTGTGCAAAGCGTACACGAAATTGAAGACAGTGTTAAAAGTTGCCATAGATGCATCAGAAAAGGCGAGGTTTACAATGAAGTAGTTGGTCACTGTCCTCATGCGTTTATGTGCCAGAATTATCCAAATAACAGTGACATTGCCAATGATGGACACAATTACGATCAAAGAGTATGCAATCGCCCATAGTGCCACCTGCCAGTCCGGCTGCTCGAACAGATTGGTGGAGGTTTCGTTTCCATCTTCCTCGTCGTAGAGAACAGATGTTGAAAGGGGGTCCAAAGTGATATCCATTGTAGTTGTCCGTAGTCACAGGGCATAAATCAGTCAGTATGCTTATTCCAGTGAGTGACTCACTCTTCTGTAGCTATACGACATGGTAAACCTGTGTATTTTGGACATTTGCAGCATTTCATTTTCCAAACAGTGCGCGGTCAGTGCGCCGCGTACCGCCTCATGTCCAAACTGCCAGCTGAAGTGCGTTATTGTGCCCGCAGCGGTCGAGCACTGGAAAACTGAAGGAATGTGTGTGCCACAAGTGTTGGAGGTGTGTCGGTTCAGATGCAGTGACGTTGATTGATACACATTTTTTGCCAACGTGCATTGTGACGCACAGAACTTTGCGCTTCTTCTCCTAAAATCTGGCAAAAATCAGTAATAAATATAATTGGCATGCAATTGACGTGTTGATAACAATGGACAGCTTGCTACGTTAATAATTGCAACTCCCCTGCGTGAACAGCGAACACTAATGGAAATATCTTTGTCACAGTTTAAGAGCATGTGTGAGAGGTTGTTCTGCTGAGACGTTGCTAGATAGCCTACCCTTTATTTCTCCAGTTGTGTGAGGTGATATTGTTCATTGTCTGAGGAGTGAGAAAGGTGTCTGGGCAGCAGGTGGAGGAGGATGTGGATAGTGAATAGTGTAGCCTACATTATTTGGACACTTCGAATCACCAAAGGCTATTCAGGATGGTTTTCGCAGATCTGACATTTTCATTAAGTGTGCGAATTATAAAAGTAGCCTACTTTTCATGGGAATTTCTGCCAGTAATTTTACAGGTGCAGTCTGTTGAGATTTAGGCTATCTCGTGCAAAAAAAAATAAATTCTCGTGCAGTTATGCTGCGTCCCAGGCAGGTTTTTGAGCACGTAAATCCCGACTTCAAACCACGACTCACGACTTTGTAGCGTTCCAGGCCAGTCACGCCAAACCACCTGAGCGCAATATAGCCTACTTATTTTTTTCAGACACATAACATTTTAATACATAATCGTGTGTGTATATACTATTTTTCAGACACATAACATTGTAATACATGTGTGTAATATTATCATTATTATTATATTATTATTCATTTGACTGCAACGTTATATTGTCCTAAAGTGTATTCTCACTGTGTACCGCCTGCAGAAACAGCATCCGTAGGGGCTGCCATTGTTGTTTTGTATGGTTTTGCGGGCTATGTGACGTCAGAACTCGTAACTGGGAGTACATCGATCTAGTACGAGTTCACGGGTGGGAAGTCACGGGTTTGACTGCCGTTCCAGTGCACTTTCACGGGTATAGATTGGAAAAACACGGGTTACAGGTTGCCTGGAACGCGGCATTAGCCTAGATAAAGCGTATTGTATCTTTGTGGGTATAAGTGTAAGTTATCTGCGATGTGTAAATCTATAATATAATTTCAATAATTATGTGTTTTGTGTTGATGTGTTTTATTGATTGTCTATAATTACTATAAATTAAATGTGACTGGCTTTAATGGACTTTTGTTTAGTGTTTTGTGTTGTCTTTATGTTTTAGTTTTTTCTTGTTAACTGTAGCCTAATGTTAAAGAGTCTAATGTATTTCAGAGCTCTAAAACAATAAACTCTCCTTCCGCTCTCTCATTGGACAACTCACCCATCAATCAAAATATTGTAATTCATGTCGGCGTTTGTGACTCTGCTCGCTCAGGTACACGATACAAACAAACCAGGAAGTGTTTACGGGAACGTACTCCGTGCCATTTTTACGTTTTTTAACATGTCAAAAGAAGTCCGATATTGCGATAGGTGCTCGTACATCTTTCTCAAGTTCTCGTTAATCGTATATGCAACAATTTTCTGGGTGAGTTTGATTGTTTTTCTCAATCCTAATAGATCGGTGTGATAAATTCATGAGACTCAGCAAATGCGCACAAGAGCTGTTTAAAAAATGGGAAAGAACAGAGAGAAAGAAAAGAATTTGAATTTGAATATCAGAAATCTGCTAGAAGTAACATTTTGTATATGTTTATATATTTTTAATTATGTTATGACGCCCATTAACCTGTTCCAGTGCTATTGACCCCACCCCCTGTAGGATAGGACTCCACTGTAGGATTAAGAGTTTGCTACTGAATTAACGATCTCTTTAGTAGAGTAGGCTAACTTTCTGTTAAAAACATCAAATGTTTTTTTTTACGACGTTGCATGTGTTTATCAATTGATTTATTAATAATTATGTATATACAACCTAGTCGCTGTAGAAAGTACTAAGCGGAAATATTAAGGTAATGACTAATTAAAGGTATAGGCTATATACGCTTTAAATATCTTTAGACCTTTCTTGTTAAACTGATATGTTCATCTGGGCACAAAACCATAATAGCATTTCCTTTTGATAGAAGTAGATAGAAACAGAAACAGACACATTTTAGTGGTTGGTGGTTATCTTGCTTCTGTTATTGATTGCATTATGACGATCAGAGGACCAACATTTTGTGTTTAGCCTACTGTGCAGTCATACTGTGACAGCTGTAAACTAAAAAAGAACAAAAACAAAATTTCGTTGTGACCATGGAGTCAAATGTCATTAAAGGCAAGCGATCGTTCATATTTCATATTATTTTGCACATAATCACTCATCTCATGTGCAACATCAATTTTGAGTTCTTTAAGAATTTACCACTTGAGGACTCTTTCCCACCTGTATGAGCAGTATCCTTTTTGTTGTCATTAGTATGAACTATGCTTGCTATCTTTGGGTCATTAAATTATCTTTATCTTAAATGAACATTATCTTTGGGATATTTATACGGTCAAGCTTGTTTTGAACCCAGGATTATAATACAGAAAATTCAAGAGTCGGAGCACAGATTTGTTCACCATAAAATTTAATAGTAGTTAATATTAGTGAATATTCTTTTAATTCAAAACATCATCAAGCTTTATCAAGCAAACATCATCAAGCAAATCTTTCTGTATTTTAGTTCTCAATTTATCTAATACTCTTAATGACTATTGTCAAACTGTGACTTACTAAAAAAAACCTAGTAATTTGGGGTTACATAAGCCCTGGAATTTGGCGTTTTAAATTTGAAAACAGTTCAGACTCCGATCTGATTAAAATTAAAAGCATACATTCAGTTACAAATTATAATTACGATACAATGTTTGTTCCTGTTTGTTCCTATTGTTCAGTTTAATTGTTCTTAAATGTTTCTATTCTCCACATTTGATGTTCTTTATTTCTTTTTTGCATCATATTATTTTGTCATCCATTTGTATCAAGTTTTCATAAACTCATATAATAATCTTTTATAAACATTTCACATTTGTGGCATTAATGTGTCATGCTTTGATAATACTCTTTTATATGCAAATAATGCTTTTCATTGTAGTATTATTCAAGTTTGAGCCACTCTCATGACGTATGCACTATGACATTCTGCTATCTTTTTTTCTCATCTGTTATTGGTATTTAAAATAGATTATTGTGTGAAAAGAGCTGGTGTCAAAGCAGCAGGGGTTTGAAATGCTATGGGCTGCACCATTGTGCTTCTCCCATAGCTTTCTGTCAAGAGCAGGACTGCACATATTGAACCTATCACACTGACAGCATAAAAATGGGCCCCACAGGACGCTATTTCAGACATTATGCCACCAGCCGAGGCTCTTGGTGGCCCATTGGCAGCAGTATTACAGTACTGGATGACCTAGCGCACACTTTGTGCTGCTCTCATCAGGGCTTTCACAACCTGGTGGATGTGCTTTACACAAGGGTAAATTTTTATGTGTGGATGGCTATTCTGCTCACAAAGGCAAGGGCGTACATTTGTTCTTACCATCTCTGTTGATTTATGTGCACTCATGTCTCTGTCTTTTATTTTTTGTGCGTACAACTTACTTGACTTGAAGAGGTTGAAGGTGCTAACTACTCAATAGTAGTTTATTTTATTTTATTTTTAATTAATTAATTTATTTATTTTACCAGGAAGGTCCCATTGAGATACAATATCTCTTCTACCAGGGAGTCCTGGTCAAGATAGGCAGCACAAACAAAAAGTACAAAGTAGTACATAACACAACAGTAACAAACGAAAGTACCCATATCTCAGAAGCAATAGTAGTTTTGGATGTTTAGAAATGGTTTTAAATTGCATATATTTGCAGATGTAAGTGCTCCTGGGGACCCACTGTCCTGCAGAGTTTAGAGTATATGTTTACATGACAACGATACTAAAAAAACGGAAATGTTTTTCCTTTGCATTTTTTTTTTTTTTTTGCGTACAGACAACACACAAAAACTATTAAAAACACTGTATTATTCATGCCAAGCCAGTAGTTGGCGGTGTCACTTTGTAAAGTAACACTACACGCCTATAGACCAAACACGTAATACCCATGCGCATGACATCACCGTTTTCACAAATTCACGTTTTTGTAGTTTACATGGAGAAGATTATGGTTTCGTTAACAAAAACTCGTTTTCAAAAGATTGCATTTTCAGGCCAAAACTCATAAAGTTTTATATTTTTAGATGAAAACGGTGTTGTGTAAACGGCCCCTTGTCAAACACACCTGAAGCAGCTCATCAAGCTGTTCAGGATCACTTGAAAACAAATAGGCAGGTGTGCTGAAGTAGGTTGGAAATAAACTTTGCAGGACAGTGAGAAAGGTTGAAGTCCCATGAGAAAGGTTGAAGACCTCTAGACGTTTTGTAAGTTGCTATCAGGATGATCTTTGTTTTCATATACCTTCAAGTAATAAAAATGTTTCAGCAATGCAGTTTGGAATAAAGGTAGCCTACATGAAAATAAATTAATTATAATGACCAGATAGAACCGGTTTCTGTTGAAATGAGGCGGTGGTGGTCTCGGACTCCATCAACCTTAATGCTTTCAGTCCTTTTAAAGGTCATAACTGGTTGACACTTTCCAGACGGTTTCCTAAGAGGCTGTTGAAACCTCATGAGGGACCTAAACATAGGCATTTTTTCTTTCAGTCTATCAGTATCTCCCACTAGGATTTAGTCACTGACATGAACATATTTCTAAGCATCAGTGGCATGATAACGTTAGTTTCATACTTTCTCTAACTGTGGTTGTAACATTAGTCCATATTTTTAATTTCTTGTGCAGATTTTGAAAACGCACGTTAGGATAAAGTACAACAATTATAACGGTTAACCAGGCTACTCTGACTTCTAACCAGTGGCGGCCTTCTGAAATGCAGAGTGCTTTGCGTCTTCATTGTTCAAATTCATATTCCTTCTATTGTTCGCACATCCGGGTTAATGGCATATTGAAAACGATCAACCTTTGACTATCACCAAGCAACTTGCCACAATGCTGTTTTAAAAAAAAAAATCAAGTCAAAGTCTCATTAACTTACAATACTGTTTAAATTTTGTGATCAGTATGGTTTTTTTTTTTTAATGAATGAATACTTGTATCCAGGATGTGCAGTTGTAATCGAAATTTTTCAACCCTCATTGGAAATCAGGCTTATTGGCAAAATTTACAGACCTTTAGCAGTTTGCAATATGTTATCAGAGGTGGCTGTGTCCAAGTAATGTATTTCAGAAATGTACATCACACAGTTAGCTAACGATGTATAATTTAAGTCAGAAACAATGAGCTCATTGAAGTAATTATTTCTAGTTGTGGTGGACATGATGATTACAATATTTGAAAAAAATTTGCATTAGAGCATGTTGATTCAGAGTTTGCATCAGTCATCCCTTCACAGGTGTCTTCAAATCAGTATATTAAAATGATTTATAAAGGATTTTGTGACATTGAAGACCAAAAATTCCTGAAAACTGATGAGAATTTAGCTTCGTCATCACAGGAATAAATTACTTTTGTAGAATATATTAAAAGAGAAAACAGTTTGTATAACTAATAATCTTAATAATATTTCACAATAAGTTTTTGATCATATAAATTATCAAAATGCAGCTTTGGAGCGGATATGAGATACTAAGCTTGCGTTTTTATATTGCTTCAACAATAGCCATCTTCTCTTTTCAGTCCATTAGTCCTCTGCAAACCAAAGATGATGGCAGACACGGAGGTGAAGCTTTAATTTAAACAAACTGAGTGGACTGTTACTAAAAACCAGATTACTCGCAGACCATTTTTGTGTTTCAAGTTCATTTCAATTGGACGAGACTAAAAGTGGTCCAAGTGGGTGACGTTTACTCTGTAATTAGTCCATTCATTCTCACCAGTTTTACCTTTACACCGCCTCACATTCCCCATACAATAGCTGTCTCGCTCTGAAATTTGATCCTCTGTACTGTTGAACAGTTCAGTGTGTAAATCACTAATTGTTCTAAAATGATACTATTTATAATATAATATTATTAATGCACTGGCAATGATTTTTGCCCTTGGTACATACCGAATATGCCTCTACTTAAGGAAGAAGATTACTACTTATCCATACAGACTACATCTTGGTGTGGTGTTGAATAAGAAGGGAAGTTCAGGGACAGAAGGAATGCATTAGCACAACAGATTTTTTGTAAAGCCCGTATGCAAACACACACACACACACACACACACACACACACACACACACAATGAATTAACAGGCATGAAGTGGTTTTGCTGCAATTTACCAGCCCAGCATTATAATGGTTATTATTTGATTATGCCATTAAGCCATGTCACTGGAGCTCGTGGTTTTTTCTCTGGGTTTCAGAAGTGCATTTGCAGTTCTATGTCACTTTTGTACAGCTTCAACTATCATCTGCTTCTCCTACATCTACTTTCTACAACTCTTCAGTCTGACACAAAAATGCAGTTTGGGGTTAACACCACATGCTTTAATTCTTTAATAAGTCAACTACGGCTCTGATCAGTAGAGTATGATAATCATTTAGAATATTTCCAAACGGAAATCACACTCTGCGCATCAGGGGAGACATTACGCTTCAAGATCAGAATACATTAACTCAGGAGCTCACAGTTTCAAATAGCTCTACTTTGCTCTTGTTTGAACCGTAATGCATTTAAATATGAAAAAAAACTAAAATACTGCTAGATTCAATAATGACCATCCTTGTTAGATTTTTTGAGGCCCTGACTAAAATATTTCATGGACTCTTTTGTGTTGCTTTTGACCCATCTCCCTTTTAAAGGTAGTAACATAACTAAAATAGTGTTGATTATCCCACCTGAAATCTTATTTTGCTTTAAATTCAAATGGTCTGATCTGATTCGTGTGATTTGTTTCAGTTGATAGGGGGCTTTATTTTGGCCATCGGCATCTATGCAGAGGTGGAGAGGCAACGGTACAAAACGCTTGAAGGAGTGTTCCTGGCTCCCGCCATTATCCTCATTGTGCTCGGTGTGGTCATGTTCATCGTTTCCTTCATCGGGGTTCTGGCGTCTCTCAGAGACAACTTGTGTCTTCTCAAAGTGGTAAGTTTTAATTTATCCACCAGACACTTGCATATATAGTAGTGTTCTCTACATCACAATCGCTGTACTTCAGCATATCGCTTATGTTAACCAAATTGATTTTCTGAACAAAACACTTCATATACCGGTACTATTCTTTACAATAATGGTTTTTGAAATGAGCAAACAAAAAATTATATTATAAGCTTAAAGGGTTAGTTTACCCAAAAAGGAAAATCCAGTCATTATTTACTCACCCTCATGACATTCCAAATCTGTATGACACAGAACATGTTTTGTTTTTGTCTGTACAGAGAGAGTCAATATCCAGTGTTGTCATTTATATGGATGGACAAAAACATTTTTCAAAATATCTTTTGCATTCCACAGAGGAAAGAAAGGTTGTAAAGGGGCACAAAATAGCACGGAAACAAACGTATGGGAATTGAATCATGTTTTGAGCTATTTGTATTCACTGGTCCTTCTGCCTTCTGAAAATGTCACTTGTGCTGTACATGCATGGATGGACTCACAGCCCAAGTAGGGCAGAAATTGAGATGTGCGACTGTTGTTTAATTTGATTCTGAGTAATGTGCCCGTGTCTCTTTCACTGTTTACTCCTGCCTTGCAGTTTCTTTACATGCTCGCTCTCTGTCTCATGTTGGAGCTCGTCGGTGGGATTGTTGCTCTGATCTTTAGGACCAAGGTACAAACCTTTTTATCACTGATTTTTTTTCTTATTTGTTTGTTGTATTAGGTTCTTGACAAATGTGTAAAATTCCTGCCTTGTTTTTCAAAGTACGTGTTTCTTCCTTGTCATTTCCAGGTAACATGTTGTGCGATATCATTTGTCAGCTGGAAGTGAAAATTTGTTTGGCTTCTTGACACTTCAGCAATCATTAACAAAATATTTTTGATGCCAGAACATAATTAACATCATTGTGAACTTCATTTCAGTCATATTCATAAAGAACCTAATTGTACCAGTCCCTGGATTCTACTATTTTATTGAGATTAAAAGAGATGAGGAACAACAAGGGCTTGACATCGTACATATGAATATTATGAAATGCTGTTGCAAAAACATCTACCTGTTATAACACTGACCTTTCTTCCAACAGGCAGTGGATCTTCTCAACAAAAACATTCGTAAAGGCATAGTGAATTACTATGATGACCTTGATTTCAAAAACATCATGGACTTTTTTCAGAATACGGTAAGAGATTTATATCATGGAGCACATGAAAGGTACAGATTTAGTATGCTGACTTTTGAAGATTTGCATTCAAGGCATCTTTGAATTCGGTCTGTCGACATTGTATAATCCTATGAAACAATGTCAGTCCAGACCTCTGCATCCGTAAATGCTTATACTCCTGATAATCATTTGTTGCCCAAAAAAAAAAAAAAACCTGCTAAACTAGGGGCGTATGAAATCCATTTTATTTATTTATTTATTTTGAATTTTTTTGTTTTTGTTTTATTTTTTCTGGATTACATTTTAAAGGGTTAGTTCACCCAAAAATGAAAATTAAGTCATTAATTACTCACCCCCATGCTGTACCAACCCCGTAAGGCCTTCGTTCGTCTTCGGAACACAAATGAAGATATTTATGATTAAATCTGAGAGGTGTATCACTGCTACATAGGCTCCCTAAGGGAATGAAACTTGACGTCCCAGAAAGTCAATGAAGAAAATGTTTAAATATTCCATGTCGCAACAGTGGCTCAACTATAAGTTTATCAAGCGACGAGAATACTTTTTGTGCGAAAAAACAAACAAAGATAACGACTTTATTCGACTATTCCTTTTCTTCCTTGTAGGCCTGAAACGAGACTTCAAGAGATTTCCACGACGCATGCGCGAGAACTTAACTGAAGTAGTTGAAGGAGATCGCAATTCTCGCGCATGCGGCGTGGAAATCTCTTGAAGTCTCGTTTCAGGCCTACAAGGAAGAAAAGGAATAGTCGAATAAAGTCGTTATTTTTGTTTGTTTTTTCGCACAAAAAGTATTCTCGTCGCTTGATAAACTTATAGTTGAGCCACTGTTGTGACATGGAATATTTAAACATTTTCTTCATTGACTTTCTGGGCCGTCAGGATTCATTCCCTTAGGGAGCCTATGAAGCAGTCATTAACCTCTCAGATTTAATCATAAATATCTTCATTTGTGTTCCGAAGACGAACGAAGGTCTTACGGGGTTGGTACAGCATGGGGTGAGTAATTAATGACTTAATTTTCATTTTTGGGTGAACTAACCCTTTAATGGTTTTAATTAATATTTCTAATGAATAAATTAAATATCTTTTAATAAAATACGATGTATCATAAGGCATAGATAATCAGTTGAATTAATAATTTTTTAAAGAATTTAATTAATAATATTCTAATGTGCTAGCTAGAATATGAATTGTGCTATTCAGTGAGGGAAGACAGGAGCATAATATTTATTCATACTTGTCCTCTGAAAGCTTTAGGCTCAATAAATTAATACAAAGCAGCTCAGATTATTCATTCACCTCTCTTGTTTCATGCCCTGTCAACCAAGGTGGAATTTAGCAGATGGCATGCTAGCAAATTCAACCATTTGAACAATTGTTTTAAAAAATGCAATGTACAAATATTCTTCTGGTAGGCTTGTATATGACTGTTGAACCACCGTGTTCTACCACAGCATAGCCTAAACAGATCTTCAGCAGTGCTAGATGAGAAAACAACCAGCTTTACCAAAAATAATACACTTCCTCTGAAGCTATGCGGATATTTCCATTGATAAGTGGTTTTAATGCTTTGACTCTTGTTTTTCCAGTTCAAATGTTGTGGGGGAAAGGAGTACATGGACTGGCAGGTGAACATGTATCATAATTGCTCTGCTCCTGGTCCGCTAGCGTGTGGAGTGCCATACACCTGCTGTATTAACAAGGTTTGTCTATGAATATCTTTTCATTCCTCTTGCAGTGTGAACTTATATACAGATCAAGTCCAGTTTTTCATAAAGCAGTTTCCACTTCAAAAGTTCAAAAGTTGGTCATTTTAAATTGTTACAAAAGATTTCAATTTCAAATATAAACCGTTCTTTTGAACTTTCTAGGCATCAAAGGATTCTGAAAAAAACATGTATCATGGTATACGTAACTGTTTTAAACATTGATAATAATAAGACATTTTTCTTTAGCACCAAATCAGCATATTAGAATGATTTCTGAAGGATCATGTGACACTGAAGACTAGAGTAATGTCAGCTTTTTATATATAATCCTGGGGTAAACAAAATCCTACAGTAGGCTATATTTTGTGGTATTTTATGTTAACTCATAAATTGAATTACATTTTTTAATTTAGACCAGCCCTGGTTAAACCAAAAGCAATTGAGTCTTTCATGAGGCTACTGTTTGCTTACCTGAAAGGAGACATAAAAGGCGAAGATGAAACACACAAAAGAAAAAAATGTCACTTTGTGTGCTTCAGCATTCCTCAGCTAGTTTTGTTCTGTCCCATTTGAGCTCTGCTCAATTTTACAGGTACAAAAATAATGTCACTACATCCAGTGAATTAGGAAGGAACTTTGTCCATGTCATATTTTTGAAATGATGTAGAATATGTGGTGTTTTCTGCTCAGGCTTTCTAGTTTCCATAACAGCCAGTTGCTTTGCTTTACATTTGTTCATTTATGGAAACGTTGAGCTCATAATGATCCTGCGTTATCTGGGTCATTCCCGTTTTGTGTACCTTTTGAAATCTGTAACTGCTAAAAGCGAATTTTCTTGTTTTGTATTTTAAGAAGTATTTCTATAAAAGGGTACCAGATTTTCAAAAATATGCTCTGATGAAGCACTGATTGAAAGCTTGATTATTTACACAATGGCAATAACATGAACAAACTGTCTAACATGATGGAAATAAAGAGCTAGAGTTAGCCATAGTTAAATAAGGGATTGTGAGTCCGCTTACACAAGTGTCAATTTAGGGTGGAATGTTTGTGCTGCTGCTGTTGTGCCAAACATGATGTCATTTCCTGATGGAAGGGACCTGACTTTTGTTAGTTAAAGTGATAGTTCACATAATAATATTGATAATTATGTCATAATTTGGGGGGTTGATTGTATGATCTGTATGGCTTTCTTTCCATCTGTGAAACATAAAAGAAGATAATTTGATGATTTGTGGTTTCCAAACACCAATAGATTCCGTTCACTTTCATTCTAAAGAGAAAAATAGGTATTTTTTAAGAAATCTTTTTTTTTTTGGTTGAATATTTCTTATGAAGTGCATTATGTGACTTTGATGGGGACATGAAAATATACTGCATTGCAGGAATGACGCATCTGCAAGATTTTTAGTCAGGAAGATATTATTACAATAAAGATGACAGCTATTTTTGTTAGTTTGTATCTTGCACATTTATTTTCTTGTCAAACACTCTTAACATAAGCAAGAATGTTAGTGACATATCACTGCAGCTTGATATTAGATTCACCTGAATATTAAAAGATCTAATTTTTTGAAGTTGGATAGGACAGTTGAAAAAAAGGTCCTTTGAAGTGCAATACTAAAACAGGTCTTGCAGTCAAAAGGACATTCATTTTTCATTAGGTTTGGAACAAGCACAGAGTTTGTTTGCCAACATCCAGCTGTGTGCAAATTACCTATGGACAAGCATTACCTCATCATTACCTTGGTCTAAGACAAAGTAATACACTAAAATGCTTTCTATATGTGAAGATTACATCAGAATGTTTTGTCTGAAATTGAATATCAGAATCTAATCTGATGATATTACCTTTAATACCAATTAAGTGATCTTTAATCCCACTTTATTAAGACTGATGGAGATCTGTTTGTTCTTTGCTTCTAACCAGATTATTACAATATAAGAAAACCTTACACCACTTAACCAGCTCAAAAAATAGTAGGACCATGTAAGAATAATGAATTTCTTGAAGAATTTCTTCAAGGTGCCTTAGTTGCAAGTGTGTGTTTATCATCTTAAATACACTTTTGTTTCAAAATTAAACAAGATATTGAAAACGTATACCTCATATTAATAAAACTCATATATTGTTTAAAGGAATGTTTAGCTTTATTTAACCCTATATCCCTGCTTTTTACATTCCCTTGAGCTGAATTTGTTGCTCCAAGGATGCATTACCTGATCAAATTCAATCCACTTATCCGTTTATCTTTTTGGGTTGTCACCAGATGTGCTTGTCGTTTTAAATGTACGTTGGTCCTGTCATCAGCTTATGCTGTTATCAGGCAAACAAACTACATTGATGCAGTCTGGAAAATCTATATAAAGGAACCTTTTCCATTTT
Source organism: Tiaroga cobitis (assembly GCA_030578255.1). Classification (NCBI taxonomy): domain Eukaryota; kingdom Metazoa; phylum Chordata; class Actinopteri; order Cypriniformes; family Leuciscidae; genus Tiaroga; species Tiaroga cobitis. Next base: position 31,470,506 of record CM060603.1, read on the forward strand.
AATGAGGTCATGTTGCACTGATTTAAAGAGTTGATTTAAACGGATAGTTCACCCAAAAATGAAAATTCTGTCATCATTTACTCGCCCTCATGTCTTTCCAAACCCATAAGACTTTTGTTTATCTTCAAAACACAAATGAAGATGTTTAAATGAAATCTGAGATATTTATGTTCCTCCATTGAAAGTCTATGCAGCCATAACTTTGACTCTTCACACAGTTCATAAGGAGTTTGTAAAAGAAACAGATATTAATCAAGTGGTTTAATCCACATCTTCTGAAAAGACTCAGTAGCTTTATATGATGAACATTGAAAGTTATGGAGGAACTAAAATCTCTCAGATTACATTAAAAATATCTTCATTGGTGTTTCAAAGATGAACCAAAGTCTTACAGATTTAGCATGACAATAGGGTGAATAATTAATGAATGAATATTCAATCTTGGGTGAACCATCCATTTAAATGTAATCAGAATGTGTACAGTTACTCACAGAATGATTTCGGCTTCATTTATAAAGCTTAGTATTCTTAGCATTACACACAATGTGTAATTTCATATCTATGATCCAACTTGAAAATGTCAAAAGATTTCCCCCCATAGGTTTTGCTGTTTGCAATCTTTGCAAGCGAGAGTTTACTTCTATGAAAATGGTAAGACTGTATTTGCTTGTGTTTTACAGCCTTCTGAAGTTGTTAATACGATGTGTGGATACAATACCCTGAATAAAGAGGTATGTTCCCTGATCAATCAAACAATGTTTTGGTTAGATCTGCTTTTGCGAACGAAAAAGAAAGTTAGAGTAGCTTATAATTTTATTCTGATATTTGAAAAGTTCTCTGTGTCGATCCACCTGGTATAAATGCAGTCATTTGGAGAGGTCAAAGGTCTGATCGGTTATCAGATCTTCTGGGAAGAGCAATGAGAACCACCTCTGAATTTTAACAGGCTGTGAGAATATGCAGCATGCACAGATGAATGATGATCTGCCTTAGTTATAACAGCATCCAATTATCCCTCAATACATTACATTTGCATGTCTCAACACACCCATTACTTTGCAATATTGGTAGTTAATAAGAGATGCGAAGAGGGACGTTTTTTTTTACTCTTAGAATAGAATAATGAAAAGATGACATTTGAATATGACCTGTTTCTCTGGCCTGACCTTTGCCCACAGAGGCTAGAAAATGTAGAGGTCATCTACATCCGCGGTTGCACTGATGCAGTCTTTATTTGGTTCGTGGACAACTATACAATCATGGCTGGTCTTCTTCTGGGCATCCTACTACCTCAGGTAAGAGAAGAAGGTTCAGATTGCCTGCATAAGTCAGTTTGAATATTACAATAGATGAACTTTCCTTAAAACATACATGCTCTTATCCCTTGCAAGCTTGCCAAGAACAAAAATGGCATTTTTCTTTGGTTGTAAGAACATTTCAAAGTGTTTGAAGAGTTCGGGATAAAAGTTGTGACAGCAATTATTGCAGTTTTAATTGTTTTTTATACAAGGGTGTTGGGGTTGTGTGGGGAATCTTTTTTTTTTTTAAACCCATTAAATCTTATAAATGTCATCCTGCTCTCTTTCTTTGCTGAATGAAAAGAAAAACTAATTGGACAGCCTACAACAACAAACATGTTTCAAACTCTTCTGTATCCATCCACGAGAATGTTATTTCCTTTTCAAAAATGACAGTGCTTATTGTCAACCTACTGTAGTGTAGGCCATCATTTTAGCATTTCTGGCAAACCATTCTTCATTTTAACATTTTAAAAATGACACTGCAGTGTATTAATGTCACATCCTATTGTTTTTATGTTCAAATTGACTTATTCATGTTTATTAGTTATCACAGCATAACCCAGCTTCGAGAGCTCCTCTTCATCCAACGGTCATTCTAAGCCTGTAATCATGGCAGACAAATATCATACTTTTAGTCTGGTCAGTTCTTCTCAGATTCAAATAGGATATTAGAGATAACGGTAACAAGAGCATACACATCTACTGTGACGTATAAATAAGAACATTTTATATAATTCATTGGCTTAAACTATGACGATAAAGAGTCATTGAGTAGTGGGACATTAGATTTAATTGCGTAATTGTGCTATATTTAAAGTTGTAATACATGCTAATATTTTTTTAATAATAATTAGTAGTAGTAGTAGTACATTTAAATTAAAAGCAAAATAATTCATTAAACTCAAAAAGTTGAATTTTGGCAACCCTGATATTCATATTCATATATTTACTTTGATAAAACTTGCTGTAGCAAAAAGTGCCAATAATTTTTCTCTTCAAAAGGTTGTTTTGGCTTTATGGAGATATTTCATCTTGTCTTTATTCATCATTATCTGTGCTCATTAGTTCAGTGTAATTAAATCGCCTCTTCACATAATATCCCCTTGTGAAATGTTTTCCGCACTGATGAAGAGGTGGCTGCCTGGTGAGAGAGACATGGTTTAAATGAATTTAAACTTTTTTAAAAAGAGTACCATGAGTAGACCGGTTTTAGAAAATTAGCAGTCTGGTTATCCGTCTCACTTTCAAAAGCACCCTCTAATGTGCCGCTGTTAATGTGTGTCCCACCATCTTAATTTTTTTAAAGAGGTGCCTTGATGCACCGAAAAACACCAGTTGCAGATGTGGATTATCATAATCACATACATTTTGAGTCCATTATGTTGCCATTTCAATAATGCTGCAAAACACATGCACACAAACAGTAATCTCAGTCTTTACTCTAAGGACTCTTAGAGGTTTTACTCTTAGAGGTGCTGAGAACAGGGCTAAGTTTCTATTAGGTCAGACAGTCCTATCCTATCTGTAGTTTCACAGGAAATGATGCCAGAAGATATAGTGTTATCTGTAATAAGCACAGGTATTGTTGAGAAAGACATGAATATACTGTCGTTTTTTTTAGCAGTGACATTCATGTTGGATTATAATGTTTACATTTAAACATTCTTCAGTCTTATGCTCGTCTGCATGTGAGCAAGTATGTTTATGTGTTTGGGAGGAGGCGGTGGGACTTTTTTTTTTAATGAGAAAAGTGTTGAAACCGAGAAGCTTTTATAATTAGTTAAATAGTTTTTTTCCATAAATGGTGATTCACAGTTGATTCAAAGTCATTAGTCAGTCTCCCTACACTGTGAACCACCCCAGTTGTGCATTACAAGATTTATATGACTGCACAAATAGTGTAGCTGTAGCATGAAGTGCGCAGATTAACACAGTGCTGTGAAAAAGATAAGAGAAAAGATATTTGGTTGCCATTTCACCAATGTCAATGAATAAAAGGCGATATAACTGATGAAATTACACTTGCAATGTAGATTTTGTTATGTTTTGTACAGCTTCAATGAACAGAAAGCCCCATTCTGTGTGTGGAAAAAGTTACATCTCTGTTTATCGCTGCACGCTCAGAAAAAAAGGTACTAATATGTTCCATTTAGGTAATATGTTCCTAAAAGGTACTATTCACCCTAGGAGTAAATAAGGTACAAAAGTGTACTGTTTGAAAGAAGCTTTTGTTCTATCATAAGCGTTGAAGTACGTTACCATTATGCCAAGACCAAAAGAGCCACTTGACACCTCAGGGTCTTATATCAAGAGATTTGCAGTCAGTTCTGGCGACAGTTAATGAGTGTTCATCAGACAACCATTAGAAACAGGCTGCACAAATTGTACAAAATGGTCATCTGTTGAGGGTTTCGGAAGGGGCAATCAAAGTCCGGATCTGCTGTGGGGGAACTTGAAGTAGGCAATACATGCAATTACCCCTTCCAATACCGCATAAAAATGTGATATTTATTCATGTTGAACAAAAGTATTGCTCTTTTTTTTTTTTTTTAGTTTTTTGGAGTGCTTTTTACCTGGCTTTATATCACCCGTGTGGAAGATGCCATCGAGGAGTACGGTCACTATATGGATGGTCTGCTGGACAACAAACCCCTGGGGACCAAGAGGCAAAGCAAGCTGGCCAAATGCTGCAGATGTATGCCTTTGATGGATTGAATGACAACTCCTAACATTAAGCCTTATTTTGGATACTACATAAAGGATTTATGCAGGTACTATCACCTGCTGTGGATGAATATAACTGTTTGTAGCACACAACTGGGCTGTTACGGTTGTAATATCAGCCAAAGGTACACTGATGCAAGCAAGTCATGTTTGTACTGTCAATATTGTTTTCACAGTTACTCTCAGGATTTATTATTTATCCTGTCAGCTGAAAATGGGTAGTTTATGTGTCAAAATTAACGGATGCTTGGACTGACCTTCCATCTCAGGTTTTTTCTACTAAATCACACCTGAATCGTTGACCGAAGATGCTATATATTTTCATCAGGTTGACTGAGTCAGAATGAGTCAGAATTTTACACAGTTTAGCTTTGTTTGACAGGGAATCTGATTTGATAATTGCCACCCTGTCAGTCTCGGTGAGAAAGTGCAAGGTTTCTTTTTTTCCTGTGCTAACAGTGCGCTTCACATAAGAGAACTTCTATAAAAACTACATTCGTCATAATAAGATTGCTGTTTTTTTTTTTTTGTACACTGAGATGAGATTTTTGTAGATGAGTAACAGTATGAGTTTCGACACTAAAGTCTTTGTAAATCCAATGCTGCCACCATTCCACCATATTTTTTTTTTTTTTTTTTTTTTACATCATCATTCCAAATTGGGCCTTTACCTGAAACAGCATTTATTCCTCTTAATCTACATAAAGATACTAATTATGAGCTGATTATTTTGTAATCTACTAATCTGGGAGTTTTAATGACCATATGTGGTGCCCTTTCATAATATTCTTTTCCTTTTTTAAGTTCAACATATTTCTGTCAGAGCTGCAGGTATACATCTTTGGGTATATCTTTTTTTTTTTTTGCCAAAGGGATGTAGCTTTTATATTCTCCTCTATTTTGTCTCTTTTTTTGTATAAACATTTAGAAATCCAATTAAACTGTATATTTTGCCCTGTTTTTATGATAAATACATAATGTGGTCGTTTTAAATGACAGTAGAGTCATTAAATGGTATATTTAAAGTTTTTACAGTTTTATGTGAATTGCACTAAATTATACATTAGTTTCAGTGTCATTATTTAAAGAAAAATCATTGCAAACAAACAGGTTGATGGGAATATTATAACTTAACATGACTTTCTCTTTTTTTTCTTTTTAATCTTTTTTGGGCTTTACTGATGTCTTTTGTGTGATTTGTCTGTCCATGTATTGACTTGACTATTAAAGCTGGAGTTTTGCCCTGAACACAGTGAGTGTCCTGCTGAATGAATGAATAAATGATGTTTACAGCGCTGTGTTCTGCTGCTTCAGTGGATGTTCTTATCTGTTCTCTGTCATGCTGGTTTGACTTTGCAAGGGGACTGCGTCACTCTGAATTTTGCACTTTAAACATGGACTAATATTGAGGGAGGGAGGGAGGGAGGGAGGGGGGGGGGACATAGTGGAATGGAGTAGTGGAATGGAATAGTGATTATTGAGAAATATAATTTGATATAAAAAAAATATTTTTAAGAGTTTTTTTTAATTTCACATTTTTACAACTATAGTAAAAGGCCTTTTACTTGCCAAAATGTATAAACTATCGAACAACGACTGAAGGTAAGATTGTGTACAAGAGGTTTTTTCAGCAAAATTTGGATCATGTTGATATTTTAGACACCTTCAAAATTGTGTGTATCAAGTAGGCTTTATGTGAAAAGGCAGTTCAGTACTCATACATATGATTCAGAGTCTTTTTATATTTTGTAGAATGTGTATGATAAAATGTTGGATGGCTCCCTCCCATTCATATTGTAATTTAGATTACAGTTTATACTGTATAATTTGCTTAAAGGGATAGTTCACCCAAAAATGAAAATTACCCCATGATTTACTCACCCTCAAGTCATCCTAGGTGTATATGACATTGTTCTTTCAGAATTCAGACAAATACAATCGAAGTTATATAAAAAAATGTCCTGGCTCTTCCCAGCTTTATAATGGAAGTGACTGGCCGTTTCTGTTTTGAAATCCATAAAAGTGAATCCATCCATGATAAAAGTGTGTCTATCCATCATAAAAGTGCTCCACATGGCTCTGTGGGGTTAATAAAGGCCTTCTGAAGCAAAGCTATGCGTTTGTGTAAGAAAAATATCCATATTTATAACTTTTTATAAAGTAAAATAACTAGCTTCCAGCCAAACGAACATATGGATTCCACTTACACCTAAAGCGCAACTTGTGACGTCATAAGAAGTGTAGTGCGTCATGGCGTAGCGTAAATATCAGCAGTATGTCGCATTACTCGCATAAGTTGCACTTTAGACTTAAAGGGTTAGTTCACCCAAAAATGAAAATTAAGTCATTAATTACTCACCCCCATGCTGTACCAACCCCGTAAGACCTTCGTTCGTCTTCGGAACACAAATGAAGATATTTTTGATTAAATGTGACAGCTGGATCACTCCTACATAGGCTCCCTGAGGGAATGAATCCTGACCCTACAAGGAAGAAAAGGAATAGTCGAATAAAGTCGTTATTTTTGTTTGTTTTTTTGCACAAAAAGTATTCTCGTCGCTTGATAAACTTATAGTTGAGCCACTGTTGTGACATGGAATATTTAAACATTTTCTTCATTGACTTTCTGGGACGTCAGGATTCATTCCCTTAGGGAGCCTATGGAGGAGTGATCCAGCTGTCACATTTAATCAAAAATATCTTCATTTGTGTTCCGAAGACGAACGAAGGTCTTACGGGGTTGGTACAGCATGGGGCTGAGTAATTAATGACTTAATTTTAATTTTTGGGTGAACTAACCCTTTAAAGTCCCTGTAAAGTCAAAATGAAGTATGTGTTCTGAGTTTGTCACACCACAGAAAAATGTGTTATTAGCCACCCAGCCAAATTAGAATGATAAAAAAAGCCGGCAAGTACATAAAATAAGCTATCAAAATCTTGAAAAATGAGCAGTATTCTCTGCTCTCAAACGCTGGGGGCGTGTCCGCTGGCTGCGCTGAAACCACGCCCACTCGCGGGAAAGCTGTCGACGGTGATATTAGGTGATACTGCTTTCGGGACGGGATGATGAAGGCAGAGGCGGGAGATAGTCGGTTCGGCCCATTCACCAGTTCAGCGGATTATCAGTGAATCCCAGTTGTCTACGAAGAAAGTTTATAAAACTATCCCGTGTAAAATGATCACTACAGAGGCGGGTGTTGGCGGTGATCCTCAGCTCTCCATCAAGGTTGGCTCTTCACAAATTTAATCCACCTCTTCTTGGTGTGATCGTTTTTAGGAAATTTAAATAAAGACACTTATCTGTTTAGTACATAATCGCATCCAGGTAGTAGCCTACGCATTTCCGTGTCGAAGGCAAAGCTAGCTAGCAAACTGTAGGCTGTAGTAACTAATAGTACTGACAGTAACTCGCGATTGAGCGGCAAACTGATGCGAAATTGCGAATGTGCTCTATTGTTAGGGGCGTGTTCACGAGCTCAGGAGCTCTAGTGCGTCATCGAGCCCCGTTTTAGCCCCGCCCAAAAAATCCGGAAAATAGCAATGGTGAAAAACTGTCTAACGGTCTAACTCCACAATTCAGTAATTCACAGTTCACAGTCTTTGTAATATGTTTTAGCAATACATTTCTAACATTTATAATGAGTTTAGAAAATATTTTTAGAATTGCCTTTACAGGGACTTAAGTTGAATCCGTATGTTCGTTTGGCCAGAAGCTAGTGTTATTTTACTTTATAAAGTTATAAATATGGATATTTTTCTTACACAAATGCATAGCTTTGCTTCAGAAGGCCTTTATTAACCCCCAGAGCCGTGTGGAGCACTTTCATGATGGATAGACGCACTTTTATGATGGATAGATGCACTTTTATGATGGATATATGCACTTTTATGATGATGGATGCACTTTTATGGACTTAAAAACAGGAATGGCCAGTCACTGCCATTATAAAGCTTGGAAGAGCAGGACATTTTTTTATATAACTTCGATTGTATTCGTCTGAAAGAAGAATGTCATATACACCTACTTGAGGGTGAGTAAATCATGGGCTTATTTTCATTTTTGGGTGAACTAGAAAATCAAGAAGGGTTCATATCGTTTTTTACTATAAAACAGTTTTTGTTTAAAATGAATATTTCTGAATGTCAAAATAGTCACAAAAAAATCAAATGGGTTCTTTTTTCTGCAGTGATCTCAACACTTTACCTTAAAATGTGACTCTAGATTGTGAGTTTATAAAAAAAAAAGGAGGATCCATGACCATGATTGCTGTAATCACAAGCCATTGTAGAAGTTTAGATCTGATCAGTGAGAGGAGGTACATTAAAATCACTCAGACTTGCCTACTACACTTCTGCTATTGCATGTAAATGAAACTGAAGTTCACATTTTTTTAGCACTACTTCAGTGATAGAGACAGTTATTCAAAGTCAATGAAAATTTTCACATTTTACTTATATATTATTTCTGTGTTTAATTGGGTATTCAACAAGACAAAATGTAGAACGGGACTTGATTCTATCTGTTAGGAATTGGTCAGATGGTCAAAAGGGGATGCAACATCATTTACCTGTAGATCAAATGTGGTTTAAAACTATATTTTGATTCAATATTTTGACTAAAGTTTACATACACAACCTTTTTTTTCAGTGGAACATCATGCACCGTAACTCATTCACAATAAGACCATGTATTATAAAGTAAATATAGGGTCAGTTTTGATTTTGTGTTTGAATTTTGTAGTGGAAAAGCCTTTGGGAAAAGTAGTGGATAACTCTTTACCACTGCTTGGGACTCAGCTTAAGTTTCATATTTCTTATATAGTGAGGGCTGAAAGAGAATTTCTTTTAAAAAATTACTTTTATGTGACCTTCATACAGAGAGAGCATGAAAATAATTTTGTCATTCCATGTGTAATTTACCAGACTTCATAATGCAATCTTTATACACTGCAATGCAGAATATGAACCACTGTGACCGTATTAGTAATAGTAGTAGTATAATTTTTATTATATATGTTTTTTTATTTTATATTTCATATATTTAATATTATTTTCTCTCTCCTCCCACACATATTTGGGAGGAAAGGAAGGTCAGCTGACACAATGGCAGAAACATGACCAGGCCATGTATGTGCCATAACCTCTCCCAGAACAACATTTCACCAGGTGCCCTTTTTAATAAGAACCTCACTCCATTTAGGACGGTCTTAACACATTCCTATGGGAGACCTAGTCAATGACACCATGCAATGCTAGGGTTTATTGGGGTTTAGTTTGTTTGTTTTTCACATGGTGGGTTGTGCTTTTAGATTTCATTTCATGCTTATTAAAAATAATAATAATGACCTCTTCTCATCTCCCTGTCGACTCGTATTTAGGACTGTCAAACCGCCATCCAACTTCACATCATCCTTAATAGATTGAAGAGAAGTTTCCAATTGGCAAGGAGCTCATCCATCTTCCGCTCTCCCCCACTGTTTATTAGGATATAATTAAGCTGCCTTTCCATGATGGAGGAAATATGAATCAAACCCCCTGAGTTTAATGGTGCTACCTCTACATCAATAAGCAGAAATGTTAATCACAACAACGTTACTTTTGATTTAAAGCAAAAAAGTATTTGAAAATTGGACAAAAAGACAAAGGTAAAAGACTGTGTACTAAAAAGGGATAGTTCACCCAAAATTTTTCCTTGTCATCATTTACTCACCCTCAAGTTGTTTCAAACCGAATTTCTTTTGAAGAATGTCGGTAACCAAACAGTTGATATGGGTTGATCTATGATGACAGAATTTTCATTTTGGGTGATCTATCCCTCTAATGTCTTTAATGAGAGAAGGACCCATGAAGCATTGCGAATGACAGGCAAACTTTCTGTGAGATTTCTTTGCAGAATCATGCAATGAATCCTGAAAAAGTATCACGGGTAACAAAAACAAAAAAAGACTGGAGTAATGGCTAATGAAAATGATCACAGAAATAAATTATATTTTAAAGTATATTGAAATAGAAAACCCATTATTTTGAATTGTAATAATACTTCACTATATTACTGTTTTTTCTGTATTATATATATATATATGTTCCGTTATATATATATATATATATATATATATATATATATACAATATATATATATATATATATATATATATATATATATATATATTAATTATAGGCCTACATGTATATATTATATGTCCATGTATTTATTTGTTAGGCAAGTCATTAAGAACAAGTTCTTATTTACAATGGCAGCCTGACAAGTGGAATAACCACTTAGGGAAAAGGAAATAGGGCTAAAATAAATACAGTACATTAGAAATACATACAAGTTAACAATTACATTAAATACAATTAAAACACAACACAGTAGACAACACAAAATGATTATGTAGAGAAGCAACTGCATGTGTCCGTAAACAAGGATGATATAATAGTTTTAAAAGATGAAATTGAAATTAGTGTATCTAGTTTGAGAATATTTTGCAGAGCGAGCGGCAGCAGATTGAAAAGAAGCAAGACCAAAGGCAGAGTTAGTTTTGGGAATACATAATTGAAAACAAAGTGAGGACCGGGTGTTGGGAAGTAAGGAGGTGAGCGGCCGAGAATGGTCTTGTAAATTAAGGTGAACCAGTGAATTTTGCGGCGATTGTGAAGGGCGGGCCAGTTGACAGATGAATATAAAACGCAGTTGTGTGTATTAAAAGGAGCATTTATGGCAAACCTGATTGCGGAATGGTAAAGAGTGTCAAGAGTTGATAGAGTGGACTTGCAAGCAACCCTGTATATGGTGTCTCCATAGTCTAACATGGGTAGAATGGTCATTTGAATAAGAGTAAGTTTGGCAGAAGTGGTGAAGGAAGAGCGGTTTCTGTAAAGAAAACCAAGCTTGGCCTTAACCTTAGATTGCAGCTTTGATATGTGGATGGAGAAAAAAAGTGAAGTTTCCAACCAGATGCCCAAGTATTTAAATGCAGTGACTTGTTCTAGAATAGCCCCCTTGCAAGTTTTAAGGGCTGGAGGAGACGTATACCCTTACGGTAAAACCCCATGGTTTTTGTTTTGAAGGTATTAAGAGTGAGTTTGAGTTGTGTAAAGGATTGCTGTAGTTGGAAAAAGCTATCTTCCAAGGTAGCTTGAACAGCATCAGGGGAGGAACTCGTGGGATTAAGGATTGTATCATCAGCATATAAGTGAATGAGTGAATTACCAACTGCCTGGGGAGTGTTATTGATATAAATTGAGAAAAGTGTAGGGCCAAGGATGGAGCCTTGGGGGACACCCCTGGTGACCAGTAGAGAATGGGAAAAAAGGTTTTCAAATCTTGCACGTTGAACCCACTGAGAAAGATAATTTGAGAACCAAACCAGTGAGTGATCAGTGACACCAATGCTGCTAAGTCTGTGGATGAGTGTGTTGTGGTCCACGGAGTCAAAAGCTTCATTTATGAAATACAAGATCTTTGAGATGGATCCTAACGGTAGCTCTATTTATGATCAAAATTTGAATTACAGTGTCTGAAGATCAAAAGACAATAGCTATGCATTACCAGACCAGCCCACATTCTCCAGCAGGAGGTCTTTATTTATTTAATAAGCTGAGGCCATTCCTCATTTGAGCATGTTCTTAAAATAGACAAGACCAATTACCTCCTTGGGCTCAGTTAATAATGAAGTAGAAAATGACTGTAGGTCTTGCCGTCTTCACCCTTCGCTGATTTAAACTGATTCTTGGAATCATTTAGCATGTCCTATGGCAGACAAATTAAAGTATCACTCAATATCAGTATCTGCAGACACACAAATCCTTGTGATCAAAAGTCAATACTGTGCTCAATAAGTTCCCACTTCTTCTAAGGTTTTAAATGTTACACTATGCCTATCATCATCGTGTGTGCACATTGCACTACAACTTTGAATATTAAACAACAAGACCACCTTCACCATATCACCAGCTTCACCGTGATGGTCGAGTGCCTGTCCATTGGCAAATACCGTCTTTCCAAATAGAGGGACAAAATATGCACTCATTATACTGAGGATTCCTTTTTGTGAAAGATCAATGCTATTTATAACCAAACAAAATCCTTTAGTGAGAATCGTCCGAAGAGAGCACAGAGGAGCCATTAGTTAATCAAATGTTGTTGTCGGGTTTAATGTCTGAAGAACCCTTCAAACTCAATCAGATGTGATTTCCTATGCATGGGGCTGCCAATGATTCTTCCGCGCCTGTAGCATCTTTTGAGTTACTGGGAGGCTTTGAACCGATGTCGAGTGTCGTGAAGGATGCAACCAAATCCAACAAGACCATTGGGTAGAGTCTGTTCAAAAGCAGAATAATAGAGTTGGATGGTTCTTGTGATTTTCACATCAGGAAGGCACCAATGCTGCAGGCTTGTGTGATAATGACATTGACAACCCTTCATAATTATGGCTGTGAGGACTACTTTTACATAATGTAGATTGGAAATATAAAGTGTGTAATTGTACATTTTTAAGCACTTTAATGCTTGAAACATCCCATGAATGGTGTTGAGGTTCCTAGACCTAAAAGTAAAGGTTCAAAAAGGGGGGTTTCACAGCAATGCCATAGAAGAACCATTTGTGGTTCCTCGGAGAACCTTTCAGTGAACATTTTTTTTCTTAGTGTGAAGAACATTTTAATAATATAAAGAAACTTTTTATATAAATTTACCTTTTCTCCAGTGTAAAGCTTCCATGGAGGTTAAAGGTTCTTCATGGAACCATAGATACTGGTAACTAACCTTAATTTTAAGAGTAATTGTATACCTGATGTTGTTCAGGTAACTACATAGGCTAACCATTGTTTATTATTATTATTTTTTTTATTGTAAAGAATGCATCATTTTGAATCATTCTTTAATTATGTTTAGAGATGCTGAGGTCTGAATAAGTGTAAGCCATCCAAGATTAAAAACCATATTAGATCACATAGTGAATGCCCTGGAATAATGGCTATTATTTTTAATTGTTTTTATACTTGATAGTGAGCATCTTTGTAGACCCACTGCCATATCTTTTAGTTTTTTACATGTATCCTACGCTTTGAGGCTGAATATTTGTTTGTTTGAATGAAAGGCATGAACGAATCCATTCAACCCCACAGAGTCAATTTGTAAGAGTTTAATGCACAGCACTTCAAGACAGTGATCAGATGAACGCTCTTTACCACCACTTGCCCATTCATCACAACATAGCTGATGTCAAGATGATATAAGTGTTAAATCCACCTGTGAAGATTTCAATAGGTCTGAAGTGGAACTTTATTTTAAATATAAGTTAGAAGTAGTTGAAGAAACTGAAGAAGTAATAATGTGATGGAGATTAATTAATGATGATTTTGCACATTGAGATATAAGGTTCACCCAACAATTCATAATTCGACATAACAAAACGTAAGATGTGTCTTAGAAACACACTCAGTGTGAAAATACCACTTCACTTTAATAATAATAATAATAATAAAGTTTATTGCAAGATCTAATTTGATAGACTTTAGATTTCTACTGTTTATGGAGAACACTGCCATCTTCTGGTTAAAGATTAGGCATAGAAGGAGATGGATTTTAATATTGAATTCCTTTGAAATTTTTAATAAAATCATGGCATTTATTAACAACAGAGTAAGATTGTATAGGCACAAGATCAGATTGGTTTGTTTAAGGCCAACCTGAAATCCCCCCCCCCCCCCCCCCCCCCCCCCCCTGTTATTTTGCAGTCTTATCTTGACAAATCTAACAAAACAAAAAACATGCTGATCACAGATGGCATTACCCTTGTGGAAATACCCTTCACTGCCTTTAAAGGGGTGGTTCAGGATTTTGGACATCGGGCTCATTTCCAAGTTAGCCCGGGTGTTATTTATCAGTGGAGACAAGTTTCCAAAAATTTCATCCAGTCCTTCCAGTTGCATAGTTCGCCGGTGCTATAGGCTAGCTTGAGTCAACGGTATCTGCTAGCCTGCCATTAAAAACAGTTTTACCCACTCCACAGTACACCAAAAGCAAATAAATTACAACGCCAGACTATCGATGTAAATGTCTGTTGAGAGAATAATGTTAGAAATCAAACTACCCTTTAATCGATCGTTAGATTTAATCAGCGCGATTTACTGCAATGCTTTTCTTCCCTTAGTTGGTCAGAACAAACGTGGATGTTTACTTGTTCAGATGACAATTTAGGGTGAAAATTCTTATGTTGGTCATACATCCAAAAAGTATAATCTGTGATTCTGAATGCCAGTATCCTCCAATAGTATCCACACCGGCGTGGTGACTGACAGCTGCACAATCTCCTCAAAAGATTGGATTCATCCGCGCTGTGAGGTGCCGAGGTACAACTCACGTAAAGTTTATAATTCCGCGAATAACTGCAATTGCAGATTTCGAACAGAGATGGCGACAAAGAGGACTGCAGCTTTAATATATTAGAAATGCAATTTTTTCCTGTGATGGCAAAGCTGAATTTTCAGCATCATTACTCCAGTCTTCAATGTCACATGATCCTTCAGAAATCATTCTAATATGCTGATTTTGGCTCTCAAGAAAAACTTCTTATTATTATCAATGTTGAAAACAGTTGTGCTGCTTAATTGTTTTGTAGAAACTGTGATGCATTTTTTTCAGGATTATTTGATGAATAGAATGCAAGGATGCATTAAACTATATATATAAAACCCTATATATATGTGTGTATATCAGTTTAACACATCCTTGCTGAATAGTTTCTTTCCCAAAACTTTGCATAGTAGTATATTCATTATTTTCTGTGAAATGTGCATCCAATTACATACAATCATCACACAAAATGCAGTTGCAATATGCTAAAAAGGATTATGCATAATAGCCAGTGGCATGCCTCTCACATTTATGTGCTCATCCATATCCTGGCTGTGAGTGCAGTATCATTCAGAATCCCACTTCCTGAATAGCCTATAGCTCCACATTTATTGGCCGGCCAGCATGTTCACATGTCCCGCCCCCTTTGTTTGACCGCCCCTGCTACCCTGCACCCAATGCACTGTTCTGTTCCAGCGAGAGACATCTCCTCCCAACTGCCCGCTTATGCAGCAAATGCTTGCACCTCACCTAACAGGCATAGGTCAGCTCTCTCGACACAATAGTCCCAGCAGAACACCAGCAAAGGGTGTAGGTTTAACAGGGGTAAGTGTGTACTATTTTGCTCAGCACCTCTGAGTGATTCAGTAACATTTTAAAGCAGAAGTCAGAGTCTAACCAAGATGACAAAACAGAAGATGTTTGATTTCATGTTGTGATTAGCTCTAAATGTTATGTGCATTGAAATCATAAGGTGTTTTGTCTGTTTTGACTGAATGTTTATACACGTCCTTCCATGTGAGGCGGGACAGTAGTGCAGGAAATCAGAGTCATATGATAGCAGGACAGACCCTGAGAGCAGACCAGCAGTAAACAACTGAGACATGTTGAGTCTGTGATGTACTGTTGGTCAGAAACTGTATTACAATCAGCTTTTATTTCCTGCAACATTTAAATCAGTTATGAACAAAAGGTTTGTTATTAGTTCTGTTAAACATGTACAAGTGATGCTTAATGTTATCCACCCATTGAGAAACAAGTGTGTTGTCTGTGTTCAGTGTATCCGGACATGTATTCCCCTCAGAGCCTTCACCGATGGGGCATCACACATAGCGAAAGTATGGAGCGTTTGGCCTATAGTCAAGGTAAGCCTCCAGAGCTTAAAACAGCCTACTAATAAAGTATATAAGTTATAGTTGTTTGGAACTGCAAACATACACATTTGTTACTGGCATAGTGTGGTGACACCATAGTCTACAGGGAGAATAATCCTGACTCAGCACTAGTGAGGTCAGCAGAGGTTATTACTATTAGCATTCATTTAAAGCACAATTTTTGAATTCCCCAGTGTGAACGGTTGGAGTAACATATAAAAAGGAGTCACTTTTTATGAATTCACTTTTGATTCATCCCAGTGACTCGAATTTAGAGAGTTCACAAAAAAGAGTTTCTGATGATGGCTTCCTGGCGCCTGATGAACATTTTTAAGGTGCGGGCACATTTAATGTTGTTTGGTGAACTTTCGTGGACTAAATCCAGGCATTTCATTAGGAATCCACACAATCACACATTTTGCGTGAGGGTGAAAATTCCCTAACGCAGATTTCGCAAAAGGTTCAATTTTGTCATAAAGCATTGACTAACAGAAAGGTGCTTAGTTTGAAAGTGAATTCTGTGATTAGGGTATAGGCTACTTTTTTGCCTTTTTTTAATAATATGAATTCTGACATATATGCTGTGTTCCATTTACCTCTGAAGAGGGATGTTGGAGCTGGGAATGATGTCACACTCGAGTTGACCTTAAAGTAAACAGGTCGGAAAACAGATGGATGTGTCCCGGCAAACCTTTGTTGTTCTTGCTCTTTTGGAATGCAAACACATAATTATTTTGCACATAAAATTATTTTGCACTGTTGGATACTGTGTGCACCACTGAGTTTATTGAGACACAGACAAACAGAAGTGCTAATAAACAATACTGTTTCACTATGGTTGATGCTCTGAGCAGCCATATTAGATTCTAAAGTTGGGGTTGTTGATGTCCTCCTGAGTTGCAGTCGCAACTCCAACTTATGGGGTGTTCCAGTTCAAACGTTTTTACTGGGAACGAGGAATTTCCCACTTCTGAGGACAGATTGAACCTACCAATACTACTCTTGCGGCCTTGTGTTTTTCACGTAGCATTTAAAAGTGGGGCTATCGAGGCAGCACGAGTAGCCTATATTTAAATATGTGTGCTTTAATCTACTAAGAGACTTAATTTAAGCAATTTTGTTTCGATTTTGTTTTTGGAGAAAGGATTGATATCAGTGAGGAAGTGGGAAGTTCGCATGGAAGTTCCATTACGCATGGAAGTGGATGAGAAAAATTCGTTCACACTTAAAAGATTTGTTCAAAAACACATAAGCCTATATTCTTTCACGAACGAAATACCACCAATTTTCTTAATCCCCCCCTATTACGACAATCATAATACTTTAAGAAATACTGGTAACCAGTGAATATTTCATAATTTTCCAGAACAATGTTACATACAAGCGGTAGAGGGTAGTATATCCATGCTCTTCCACTAAATTACGTCTTTTTAATGTTATGACACCACCCCTTTACTGCAGACGGGTCGTGCAGGAGTGATCGGGTGTAAACAAATCTAAAATCTAGCCATTTGTTCTCCAAAGATATGATGCCCATTTGAATGGAAAACATACCTCGCCTTTGGGGCGTTGACAAGGAACATCACATGGGAAAGCGCTTGAATTTCGTCGTTAACTGTTTATCAATGCCGCTCAACACATCACCGCCGTGGTTGTTAGGTGAAGCATTATTCTAAACTCAACTGTATGATATTCACTTCAACGATGGCGACACCTGCAGAACAGGACCTTGTGTTGGTGGAAGCAGAGAGCAACAAAGAGAGAGCGCAAGTGTTCGGTATCCTCAGATTGCAGGAGGATAAAGCGGCCGGTGAGAAAGCGAGCAGCGCTGCCATGAAATCTGGAGACGGGAGATGGCAGGCGCCCATATTCGCTTTAGCCAGAAAAGCGTCAGAAACCTTCTCGGGTGGCATTCACGTACTGCCCAAAGTGATAGAGCCTAAAACATCGCCTTTTTCAGAAGAATGGGGTGCCAAGGGTAGGTTATAGATGACATTAAAGCCCGTGTTGTTCAGACGAAGCATATAGGTGTATGGCAAGCCATACAAACATTTATTGCTGAAAACTAAATCGAAGACAAAAAAAAAACCTTAGAAATGTTTTTTTTCCTATTGCTTATTTTTATTGACTAATAAATAATACAATACTAATTAAACTCCAGTTAGTTATTTCTAATACAGTTGTATTGTAATTATTGCTTATTAATACGTGTAGCCTAAGTAGGCTACATGCTCAAAACAATCACTTTAGCAAAGTTTGTATTAATTTCTGTTTATTTTGATAAATGAAATAATAAATTTTTGTTCAAATTAGGGCTGTCGCGATAACCGTAATATTGTAGTACCGCGCTTCTGACAAGTCAACCGCAGAGGATTACACGTAACCGCAACAACCGCGATATTCACGTTTTTTATAAGGCTATACCCTTCTTGTTTTGAACTTCGTGCATGTGTATTGAATGTTGAACAAGTTCATAATGATAAAAAGACTGTTTATCTTGGCGATGGGTAGCCTACAGAGGCTTCACACAGACAGTGAATGAGAGAGATCGGCAGAGCGCGTGCGATTACCTGCGTCTGTCTTTTAAGTCGTGAAAAGGTTGCCGTGTCAAAGGAAAGCGAAATATTTGTCGTATCATCCTTTTAACGTTCACGTCACGGGTATTTCCCATAAATGCGCGTCAGCAGCAGCGCTGGTCAGCATCCCACCGCGTAAGGAAGCCGCGGGGAAATAAAATCAGCAAGTCATGCATTGAATCAATGCCATATTGGTCTCTAATTTAAGTGAAGCATCAGCTTCAGCGTTACCCATGTGACGCATTGCTGCTCAGCTGAGCCTTGAAAAGTGGAACTCAAAGTTAAAAATAATTAACACCTTGTTTCATTACATCTCTTTTAATGAATCAGCTTTCTTGAATGTGTTCGTTGAATGAACGGTTTAATGACTCACCCTGTGACTCACTTAAAGTCCGTTGTCATAACAATATGCGCGCTGAGTGAAAGCCTTTCAATGCGCATATAGATGCTGTTTAGTTTCGGTTACATTGGTTACTGAAAATGTCCTCGTTTTTGTCCACATCGTAAACTTTATTAATATAGCAACAAATACATATAAATTAAATAAATAAATGGCGCTAATACCGCATATCGCGCTATTGAGCCACTCAACGTTACCGCAAGGGAAATTCCATAACCGCGACAGCCCTAGTTCAAATAAATATACTATCATTAAAATTACAGAAACAAAATTATTTTAAAAAGTAAAGATTCTGAAAGTATTGAAAGAGACATTAATTTAATAAAGCTTTACAGAAGTAACAACAAATATATTTTATTCATTATAAATATGGTATAAATATGGTGATTATCTCTTAGGTGGACACCCAACTTAATATATGATATTTATCATCTGAATCATCGTCAAGAAATGGAAATGTCAGCCAGTGATTTATCATGTTAATAATTGTGCCTTTAGCCAAAACAGCAGATAGTATGGTATTTTTGCCTCAAATACCATACTTTTACATATTCTTCCGTTATTGAAAAACTGTTGCTTTACCTTGAACAAAACTCAAAATATAGTCAATAGCCCCTTTCACACATACATGTGAATGGATATGACGTGATTACTCCGTGCTGTTTACAGTAAGATTTCTAGTTTTTTATGTAAATATGCGCCAGATGATCATCTTTGTATGGAAGCTTGTTTCCACCACAGAATGACAAATAAAAAAGGTAATTGCGACTTTTTATCTCACATTTCTGACTTTTTTTCTCACAATTGTGAGTTTACATCTCGCAATTCAGACTTTTTAACTTAGAATTGCGTGATATAAACTCGCAATTGTGAGATAAAAAGTCGCAATTATCTTTTTAAATGTTTTATTCTGTGGCGGAAACAAGCTTCTATATCTTTGACCGTTATGCCCTGTCTCGCAGCTTTTTCAACGTGTCACGCTCGAGACCCAGCCTTCTGTTCGTCAGCGTTGCGGCTCTGCAGTTTTGGATACTTTAATGCGTGTCTCGTGTACAAAAGAGCAAAAACACATTCTGTTTGATCATCCCTTTATGCCTGTCACTCAGACGTCAATTTTTTTTGTCAAATTGAACAGATAGTGAAGCTAAAGCGTTTCTCCTCATTCGGGCGGATGCAACGGCGCGGCATTTAAGGATCATTTCCGATGACTGACATCACAGAATTTACCGGTATGAATGGTTTCTTTCCGGTAAAAAGCCAGAACCTTGCTGCTTGTGTGAACAGCATATTTGTGTATTTACCAATAAAGTCATTCTGGTAATTTTATGGTAATTTACCGGGATTGGTGTGTGAAAGGGGCTAATAATTTTATAGATTCCCATTCTACATAAATCTATAACATTTTAAAAAGCATTAAATATTAGATAAAAAAAATCTTTCCGCTTTCCACAATCGCGTCAAGGATAAGCCAAATTTCCACATCCATAGTCAAACAAAAATAGATAATAGTTATTTTTAAGGAACATGCTAAAATGGCTTGCCATACATCATTTTCCAAATGATGTCATGATGAGTGCCATGTTGTTTTGTATTCATTTGTGCATAATAAATCTGGGGTTTAGCACCAGGTCATTCATACAGTTGATGTGCAGAATGTTTTTAGTTTTTTTTAGTTTTTTTTGTGAGATTGGCATGTAAGTCAAATCAGTATGCTATTGATTTGTCATGATTTGGTATTTGTCCCCAATGGCAAATAGCCAGACTGATAGTGAATGGATTAACTAATAGTAATAATAATAATTATATTATTAGAGGTTATTAAACAGAGGATAAATTATTTAAATGATATTTTATTATTTAAGTTATTTACCCCAGATGTCTGATGAAATAAAGCTTCATTCTCTTAGACCAAATAAAGTGGCAATGGGAACCAACAACATAAGTGGGAAGTAGATTACCAGTGCCAGTATGCTTGTTAGACAGCGCCCGCCTGAATATGTTTGCATAAGAATTATTGATTAGACTGATGGTGAAAAACAGGGTCCAATGTATCACTAAGTCAAAACTGATAAGGATACAACTTACATTAATTTATGCAGTAAACACAAAACATAAAAAGTACTGCTTATTAACAGTGCTGCTGTTAAGGCCTGGTGAATGACAGTGCAGTCAAAACCAGCTAAAGCTCTTTAAGGGTTTGTTCAAATTTAAACTCAACAATTCAAAGTGTGGTCACATGTTAGTCCTAAGAAAACAGCCAGAGGTTGAAGTGCTGTGATCAGTTTAGTGTGACTGTTGTTTTTTGTTTGAAATGTTCTTGAACCACAAGAACTTGATTTTGGCTATAATGATGTCAATTTTGGTATGATATATATTTGTCTCTGGGCTGTGTCTTCTAGCCTTACGAGATCCTATGGCAATGGAACGAGCAAACTTGCTTAATATGGCTAAGCTTAGCATCAAAGGCCTGATCGAGTCGGCTCTGAGCTTTGGACGAACTCTGGACTCTGACTATCCGCCTCTACAACAGTTCTTTGTTGTCATGGAGCACTGCCTGAAGCACGGTCTCAAAGGTATGTTCAACCATCATCAGACAGCCAGCCACAGAGAACCATCTGTTAACCAACTATCATTGAAGGTTCTGATGCGCTTGCTTTTTGGTAGGATAGCTGATGTAGTTAAATATTCCCTGTAGTCTATATCTCTTATATATTTCCATAGGCCTATGTTAGTGTTATTCTTAGGGACCAGACAGATAGCAGCTACTGTTATGCCTTGTAACTTTATAATAGGAAAAGAAAATGAGGAAATGCTTTTTTTACTTATTCTCAGCTGTTAGATTATCTGAGGTTCTTGTCCAGTGAACCAGTTCTGCCACAAAATTTAAATACCGATTTGAATGGTGTTTCATCAAAATCTTTGCATGCTCTGTATGCCAGATCGTAGCCCTGAGTTGTTTAACAAACACGTTGGTCTCCATCTCCCAGTGAAGAAATCGTTTCTTGGTTACAACAAGTCGTTGTGGGGGCCTCTGGAGATGGTTGAGAAGCTGTGCCCAGAAGCAGGCGAAATCGCAGCCAGTGTACGGGACCTTCCTGGCCTCAAGTATGTGTAGAACTAAATATAATTTTCGGCCTTACAGTTACATTGATTAGTTTGCACGCAAATCTGTTCACTATATTATAAATATACACATGCTTTCTCGCACTCATTCTCCAGTACACTAAGAGGTGCCTTTCAAAACAGGGAAGTGCTAATTTCAGTTCTAGTTCCTTGATAAAACTGAAACTTGCAACTGCAAGTTAAGCATATCACTGTCTGTATGTCTGTCTATTTATCCTGAAAATGGTTTTGTGTTTGTTAGGACACCACTGGGCAGAGCCAGAGCATGGCTGAGACTGGCACTGATGCAGAAGAAATTGGCAGATTACCTCCGTCTCCTCATCACCAGGAAAGATATACTTAGGTTTGTTTTTTTCCTTTCAATACCGTTAATTCCTTCTTTGTTCCTTTGTCATAGTAGTTGTGGGGGAGAATTGGTGATTAGATAAGTGACAAGATGCCTGAGACAAATGAGTTTTGTGTTTCCTGCTCAGGGCATCAGAGTTTAGTGAGCTGTGCTCGCTAGAGGGTGTGCATCACATGTCGCTGTCTAATAAAAGCACTTCTGCTGTTTTCTTTTTCTTATATACCCTACCATTCAAAAGTGTGTGGTCATTAAGATGATGTTTTAATATTTCTGCATTCATTTGTTCAGAAATACAGTAAAAAGAGTAATATTGTGAAATATTATTAATTTTTAATGTATCTGGTTTCGAATTTAAAGGGTTAGTTCACCCAAAAATGAAAATTAAGTCATTAATTACTCACCCCCATGCTGTACCAACCCCGTAAGACCTTCGTTCGTCTTCGGAACACAAATGAAGATATTTTTGATTAAATGTGACAACTGGATCACTCCTCCATAGGCTGCCTAAGGGAATGAATCCTGACGGCCCAGAAAGTCAATGAAGAAAATTTTTAAATATTCCTTGTCACAACAGTGGCTCAACTATAAGTTTATCAAGCGACGAGAATACTTTTTGTGCGGAAATAAAACAAAAATAACGACTTTATTCGACTATTCCTTTTCTTCCTTGTAGGCCTGAAACGAGACTTCAAGAGATTTCCACGACGCATGCGCGAGAATTGCGATCTCCTTCAACTACTCCAGTTAAGTTCTCGCGCGTGCGCGTCGTGGAAATCTCTTGAAGTCTCGTTTCAGGCCTACAAGGAGCCTATGGAGGAGTGATCCAGCTGTCACATTTAATCAAAAATATCTTCATTTGTGTTCCGAAGACGAACGAAGGTCTTACGGGGTTGGTACAGCATGGGGGTGAGTAATTTATGACTTAATTTTCATTTTTGGGTGAACTAACCCTTTAATATATTTTAAAATCTAATTTCTTCCTGTGATGGCAAATCTGAATTTTCGACAACATTACTCCAGTCTTCAGTGTCACATGATCCTTCAGAAATCATTCTAATATGCTGATTTGTTGCTCAAGAAACATTTCTTATTATAAATGTTGAAAACATTAGTGCTGCTTAGTATTTTTGTGAATTCAAAAGAACAGCATTTATTTGAGATGAAAACTTTTTAACATTGTAAAAAATGTCACGGTTAGTCAATTTTAAGCATCCTTGCTAAATAAAAGTATTAATATATATTTTTTAAGGTAATCGCAGACATTTATAGTTGCAAGCCATTAAACGGACAGACTGGACTAATGAAACCTGCTGCAACGAATAATATGTCACGATTCTGAAAAAAAAAGTCAGAATTGCTGGATATAAATTAGATATTTCGAGGAAAGAAAGGCAGAATATCGAGTTTATATCTCGCAATTCTTATTCTTCTCAGAATTGTGAAATATAAACTCAGATTTGCGGAATAATGAGATAATGAGATATGCACTCGAAATTATGAGCTTTTTTACTTTTTTGTTCCGTGGCTTCCATAGACTGGCACTGCAGAACTGAACTGTCATTTTCTGCCACCCGGTAGGCTCCGCCCACAAAATACATCATCACTGTTTGCAAACACCTGAATGGTCTATTAAAAGATAAGAATAAATGTGACTTATAAGTGTATTACCTTTGCGCATTCTGTCAGAAGTAAAATAATG
The DNA here is from genome assembly GCA_030578255.1 of Tiaroga cobitis. Taxonomy (NCBI): domain Eukaryota; kingdom Metazoa; phylum Chordata; class Actinopteri; order Cypriniformes; family Leuciscidae; genus Tiaroga; species Tiaroga cobitis. The sequence goes on from CM060603.1 coordinate 31,494,408, forward strand.
AAACGCAGTTAAATGTCATCGTAATATAAAATGTAATATCATTGTGCGTCATAGGAACACAACAAATTCAACATAATGCAATTTTTACCATGGAAAAACAACACATGATCAATATGAGGCAAGGATATTTATGTTTTAATAGACCGTGTGGATTCTTCAGAGGTTTGTTTTCAGATTATGAAAAAATGGAGCCAGAATTTAGATAATAGAAAATTGTCTTTGTTTTGACACACCAATGATAAATGTCAATACGTTTGTGTGTGTGTTCAGTGAGTTCTATGAGAACTCAGCAGTGATGCTGGAAGAGGAGGGAGCCGTCATCGTTGGTCTCTTGGTGGGACTTAACGTTATAGATGCCAACTTGTGTGTGAAGGGCGAGGACCTCGATACACAAGTATGAATATTGTATATTGGACATTTTTAATTACATGCCCTCTGGCTTCTGTTTGAGAAATAATAATGCCTTGTATTGGAACCACAGGTTGGTGTAATAGACTTCTCCATGTACTTGAAGAATGACATCGATGACTATAGAAGTGAAGAAAGGTAAAAAAGTATACTTGGTAGACAACATACTTTAATGTGAACTGTGAAGGGACATTTAAGTTGAATAAAAATGTGATTAATTTATTACATGAAATCATTATAATAACCTTGATGTATTATTCAGTATGAATAACCATCCTAAATATGTTTTGAATAGAAATGGACAAATTGCTGCTATTTTGGATCAGAAGAATTATGTCGAAGAATTAAATAGGCAGCTGAAGTAAGTTCATGCTCTTTCTAAAGCTTTTGTGATATACTGTATTTAAGATGAGTGATTATTGCTTTTCGAAACAGATTAAGTTTATCTACAACTTTTGTCTTTTAAGTTCTACAGTTCAAGGCTTACAGGGACGCGTGGAGTCATTAGAAAAATCCAACACCAAACTCATCGAAGAGGTACTGTTGGATTTCAGAAAAATAAGTCTGATATGTGGAATAGAAATACTCAATACTAACTTTTTTTAATTACAGTTGGCAATAGCAAAAAACAACATAATTAAACTACAGGAAGAGAACCACCAACTCAGAACCGAAAATTCTGTAATTCTTATGAAAGCACAACAGCGTCTTGAGGTACTGTTATATGTTTGTATTATACATATTGTATACAGTGGTCATTAAGAGAGGCAGATAGTAGTTAATGTGCACAAACATTCTGTAATATTTAAATTCATATAGACTTTATAGTATGTGTCCCTGAAAAATATCATTCAGTTTTTATGATCCCCAAAATCACCCCATATTATAGAGAATATTATAAATGTGTATAAATCTGGATTTTTTTTTTTTTCTAAGTATATTTCATGAACTCCCCCCAACCCCCCAACTCCTTTTCGACTCCTTTTGCCTTCTGAAAACATGATGATAAATTGTAGAATTTCACAATCAATGTGCAAGCCATACACTATATTCACTATATACTCTCTATTCAGCTTGCAGAAGGAGATTTGAACTGTGAGCTGGATACATACAAGCAGTCAAGGCAGGGCCTGGATGAAATGTACAACGAGGCAAGACGCCAACTCAAAGAAGAATGCCAGCTCAGACAGGTCTGTGTTTATATAAAAATGCTGTTCAGATTGTGCGGTGGCACTTGGAAGAGGTCAAACCTGTTTTTGAATGTATCTGTGGCTTCAAGGATGTGGAGAACGAGCTGGTTGTGCAGGTGAGCATGAAGCAGGAGATGGAGATGGCCATGAAACTGTTGGAAAAAGACATTCATGAAAAACAAGACACTCTGATTGGACTTCGGCACCAGTTAGATGAAGTTAAAGCCATCAATGTGGAGATGTACCAAAAAATGCAGGTAAAACCTAATTAGGGCCCGAGCACCGATGGTGTGAGGACCCTATTGGAATTGCTCCGTTTATTTATTAAGTGTTTTTCACAATTTGTGGTTAAAATATGTTGTAATCAAGCAATTTATAATAATCAACAGTCTTCAGATGATGGCATGAGACAAAAAAATGACATGATTGCACGGTTGGAGGAGAAGACCAATCAAATTACGGCAACCATGAAACAACTAGAGCAAAGGTAAGAAGCGGTTCCTGATTTATTTTTGATCATGTCGAGCATAACGTTTAATCATCGTATTCCTGAAGTGCATTAAGAGCATTTGTAATAGTTTTTGAGTGTTTCAAGTGTTTCAATAGCCCTATTTCTAACCTTTATTAATACAATGTATATAACAAATTTTATTCAAAACATTTGTGGTCAGTTCAAAGTTTAAGGAATCTTTTGTTTCAGTTCAATTCAAATGAAGGTTTTTATTTGCAGATAATTGAATATACACTACCGTTCAGAAGTTTGTGGTCTGTAAGATTGTTTTTTTAAGAAATGACCACTTATATTTAAGGACACAGTAAACAGTGACAGTAAATGCATTTATGATGTTGCAAAAGGTTTCTATTTCAAATAAATGCTGTTCTTTTCGAACTTGATCCTGAAAAAAACACCAAGAATGATTTCATGCGACGCTGAAGACTGGCGTAATGGCTGCTGAAAATTTAGCTTTGACATCACAGGAATAAATTACATTTTAAAATGTATTAAAAATAAAAAGCAGTTATTTTATATTGTAATATTATTTTACAATATTTTTACTGTATTTCTGATTTTAAAAAATGCAGCCTTGGTGAGCAGAAGAGACTACTTATAAAAAGTATTATTTCTAAAAATTAGTTACAGACACCAAACGTTTGAACAGTAGCGTACCAGTGTAAATGTATTTCAGGATATGATATCTGCTTTTACAGATTAAATCAAATTAGTGTGCAATGCATTGATGGTGTCAGACTCAGAACCATCAGTGCTTTTGTTTCATCAGTGGAACTGGTTTTCTGAGTGTCTTGATACCTGATAGCATCCAAAGGACTTTGCATGCTTGATTTGACTTGAAGGCTCATTGAATGGATTTCTCTCATCTAACCGCTCATCCTTTAGCTTTTGTGTTATTTTCTTGTGGTGATGTGGTGCTGTCATGTCCACTTTTCTGTCCACATAAATCATCCTCCCCTTTCTTCTCCGTTGATTTATCGCCATCGTATTTCTGATGTTTTATGACTGCACTGCTTAACAAGTTTTCAAAGCTTTGAGATGAATTTGAAATTCACTGATATTTACATCCTCTTTCCCTTTTTGTTCCCCTTTTCATTTCTTTTTTTCTCATCTTCTCCCTTCCTCTAATTCCATGTTTTCCCTCAATCAACGAATAGCGACAAAGACCTACTCAGCCAGACAAGAACTCTTGCTATGTCGTTTGTAAAATGCGCTAGCACAGATACCGAGCACCAATACAAACTTGTCAAAGATATTTCCTTCTGATATTAAGATCAATTTACTCTTTGTTACTTAACACTAGTTGTGTGGCGATATGCATTGTTCTTAAAAAGTGACGAGTTGATCGTTTTTACTAGCCTGTTTTTAAGTTTTATTTGATGATGGTTACTGTTTTCCACATACTATTTAGTGAGCAAATCTTTCTCGTGGTTCTATAGCATAATTATTTACCTGTAACATTTAACAGTCAAAGAAACCACTAATATGACATGGCTTTTATCACAGTCTTCAATAAATTTGATGTTTTCAACTACTCGTACCTGTTTACTTGAATTATTTGTCAGTAATAGTTAAAAATCGAAAGTTACCTCGACCCGTATGAAATTTCAAACTCATTTCAGCTTTCTGGCTTTTCCCACAGCACAACATTTCTGTCATCTGGCTCTGTTTTTGTTCTCGCTCTGTCTTGGCTGTTGAATTATGGCCATCTTTTTATTTTGTATCCCATATGTTCCAATACATCCCCGTCCATTCCATTACATTCAGAGCCGTAGTTTTACCCAGTTGGTTTGAATTACACCAGATTGCAGGATGCCGAGAGGGAACGCTCCAGTGCCGAAGACGGGGTGCGCAAATTCAAGCAGGACTTCACGAACAAAGCTGACAGTCTCCAAAAGCAGATAGTCCAGAGAGAGAAGCAAATGTAAGTTTTGCAACGAGTAAGTTCATGTGGCTCATTTCGAATTAGAATGAATCACTGTGTCTCATTTATTTAGATGCTCCAGTGGAAAATAGTACGATTTTAGTTGACACTTTCTGTTTAGGATGCAGCTGGAAACAGACTTGAAAATAGAGAGGGATTGGCGGCAGACGTTACAGAATGAATTGGAAAGAGAACGAGAGACTATCGCCCAACTCGCTGCTGAAGCACAGCAAATCAATGGACTCAAAAAAGTAAGATGAATTAATTGCTCTATTATGGCGAGATAAATAAAGCTAATAACCATTAAAGGATTGGTTCACCCAAAATTTTCAATTCTGTCATCATTTACTCACCCTCAAGTTGTTTCAAACCTGTACAGTTTTTCTTCTTAAATATGGTTACCCATATTCTTCAAAATATCTTCTTTTGTGTTCAGCAGAAGAAAGAAATTCATACAGGTTTGAAACGACTTGTGGGTGTGTAAATGATGACAGAATTTTGATGACTTTCCCTTTAAGTTCTCAATAAATCTGTATGAGGACTAAGGTGCTTGTATAATTTAATATGCTTCTTTGTGGCTCTTTTTGTTTGACTATGCCTGTCTTGGGCTCGTCCTTTCAGGAATTTCACAGGTTGCAGGATGAAAACACCCAGCTGAAGGGAATTTGTGAGGAGCAGGAACATGCGCTGGAGGAACTGGGGTGCAAACTCAGCGAGTATGTACGATTTAAACGTCAGTGCCATTTGGGAGCCTTCAAATCATGTTATTCTTTTACTGATGCACACATTTTTCTTGTTCAGGTCAAAGTTGAAAATTGAAGATATAAAAGAAGCCAACAAGGCACTTCAGGTTTGCATTGAATCATTGTTTGAGATAAAACAAACAAAAGGTTTTTATGGACATGTCCCATGCTATATATCAAAGAAATCTGAAACCACCACAGTGCTTTTTTTTTTTTTTTGTAAGAGAATTATCAAAGTTTAATCAGTTAATTTGTCCCACATGTTCATATTAATAAATCATTTATTTCAGGGTGGACAGGTCTGGCTGAAGGACAAAGATGCTACGCATTGCAAGCTTTGTGAGAAGGAATTTTCAATCTCCAGAAGAAAGGTTTGAACCAAAATGCAGTGCTGTAATACACAACAGCTTGCTGTCAGTTCTCACACATCCACACTATTTCAACTGGTCTAAATAAAGAAATTGACTGGCACAAAGACGATATTGGATTTATGCACTTGAAAACATTTCCAGATGAAGATTAGATGAGACTTGAATAAAAGACTGAGTTGGCAAACCTTGAAGTCATCATGAAATGAAAAATCATCTTTTTTTATGCATGTTATAGGTCTTATAGTGAATGATTCATACGTTTGTTTCATTCTTTTTATTTTTTGACCTCGTAATCTGTAATCAAAATGTCTTAACTTGGGCTACGTTCACACTGTCAGTCCTCTTTAAAGTTGAATTAATTCTGACTGCTTTTATCGTTCATCAGCTGGAAAAATAGTTCTGAAAGTGATTCCAATATCGTTATCGTTATTAGTTTTGTCAAAAGTACAGACTTCGGTACCAAGTTGGAACTGAAATTTTAAAGCAGCAGCCTGCAACTGCAGCAGCTGCAGCAGCCTATCCAGAGAGGCCCTTGGTGACGTCAGATCCAATGGGGGCGCTTTGCGCCCACTACGTCCCCTCCCGCCAAAGCGGGCGTGCCTGGGCCTATAAATAGAGCTCGATGGGCTGATATAATCTGATTTTTCATCTCTTCAGCGAAGCTCACGCATCGCTGGATCCGGAGTGAAGAAGCCGCGCCGTCTGAGCCGCGCTTTCTGCGGGACGAGCCTTGCATCTGAAGACGCTGGCCTTCATCTCGCCACCATCAATCGCCGTACCTGCTACGCTTTCTTGCATTTATATCCTTTAAGTCTGCTGAGTGTGTGTTCGCCACTGTGACTCACACTCTCACTCTTTATCTAAAAGAGCAGCGTCTTTTTAAAGATGCCTCATTCCTGTGGCTCATACCGAGCCGCACTCAGCGACGGGGACCGCCATTTCATCTGCGTTTCCTGCCTGGGTAAGGATCATGCAGCTCTCGCGCACGCTGACGGCAGCTGCCATCATTGCGAGCTATTGCCATGGTGACTGAGGACTCGCCTAGCATTTTTCTCAGAGTCTGCACTTCCGCCCGCTATAGTGGCGCGCCATAAAAAGCGCCGTACTCAGCGGTCCCCGAGCCTTCTCCAGCTCGTGAAAGCTCACCGGTTCGCCCGCGAGCTTCACCAGCTTCACTCGAGTCGCTCACCGACGGACAACGGCCGCGTCCGCTGCCGCTTCCGTCATTAATGACGACGAGATAGCTGCATCTGTAGAGAAGTCCAGCTTCTCTATCCTGGCGTCGGAGAGTGAGGATTGGGCGAGCTCTGTGGACCTCCCCCCCTCTGCCCGCTAGTCGTCAGGGAAACGGGCCAACATCGAATCCGAGCTGATGTGTCTTCTCTCACAGGCCGTGGCGAGCCTCGGCCTTGAGTGGGCGGCGTCCGAGCAGCCAGCGCACAACCGACTGGATGGATGCTTCCTGCAAAGGGACCGCGTACCTCTGTCTCAGCAGCATTCTCCGTGGTGGACGGTGCTAAAGACAGAGGATACCACTCTCTTCCTCCAGTAGAAGAAGCTCTGCTGGACGGCAAGCTAAGACGGCGCTACATTCTAAAGCTTGCCGCACTACTTCCCCTATGCACAGCCGCGCTTATACCGCCGCTGGGCAGGCTGTATCGGCATTACACTCGATGGCCGTACTGCAGATCTTCCAAGCCAACCTTCTCCAAAACTGGATGAGGAAGGACCGGAAGCTATCAGCGTGCCGAATTTGAGGAGCGCTACGGACCTGGCTCTTCGCGCCGCGAAATCCGCTGCACAGGCCATTGGGCAGAACATGGCTTCTCTCACCATTGATGCTGAGAGACACCTATGGCTGATGTTATCTGATATGCCGGACTCGGAGCGCTCCACGTTCCTCGACGCGCCCATCTCCGCTGAGGTTCAGAAGACGTCACAGGCTAGCCCTCCTAGGAAAACGGCGGTGTTCATGTCTCGCCACAGCCAGACTTCCACCGAAACTTTTCACTCGTTCAGTTCCAGAAAATGCGACTGTTCCAGTGTATTTTGCAGTAAACAAGCCGGAACCACGGCCCGCTTGCCTGCACACAAATTCCGTTTCCACTGCGACCCAGATAAATCACATAAGCAGTGTAATTTCTGGTATTCCGGCCACAGCCGATGGTGTTATGAGTGTTATAAAAATGCCCACAGCCCAGTGTTCATTTCTACACACAAACACAGCCTGCCACAGTACAGGGCTCGCACAAATAAAATCGAATCATGTCGATTGTGCATTAAATGTAGTGAATGTGCCCACAACCCAGTGCCCACAAACACTACACACTGCATGTCCCACGGTTTCTGTAAAAACGAAACCAACACATATAGTCAGCTCAGGCTGACGGTGTTTTCAGTGCAGTAAATGTGCCCGCTGTTCCATGCCCACATTCACTCACAGACATGTTAAGCCCCACGGGTACCAGCAAACCCACAACTGGCCAGTCACTGGGGAAGAACAATCTGGTCATCCGCTTCCTTAAAGGAGCTAAGAGGCTGAATCCTCCCAGACCACCCTTAGTCCCCATGTGGGACCTTTTCACGGTTTTGGAAGCCATGAAAGGTGCCCCGTTCGAGCCAATCCATTTGTCGGACATGAAACATCTGTCATTCAAGACAGTGTTTCTTATGGCTCTTGCACATAGGGGATTTACAAGCGCTCTCAGTAAGCGCGACGTGTATGGAATTTGGGCCAAATGACTCGAAAGTCATACTCAAACCAAGACACGGATACGTGCCTAAATCCCTCAAGACACCGTTCAGGGCTCAGGTTATTTCCCTGTCTGCCCTGCCAGTTTACAACGAGGAAAAGGACGCGAGCTTCCTTTGCCCAGTCAGGGCATTAAGAGCTTATGTGTCTCACTCGTCTGTTTTCAGACAGACTGAGCAGCTCTTCGTTTTGTTCAGCCTCGTCGTGGGCTTGGTCTAGCGGGATTACCTTACAGGATATCTGTATGGCGGCAGGCTGGGCCTCCCCGTCTACATTTATAAGGTTTTATAACCTAGAGGTTCCCGCCTTACAGGCTAAACTACTTTCAGTCTAAAATCAGTATTGTCTGCCCCGTTGCTTAGGCTCAGAATACTACAACCGCTTGAGCACCGCTCGCTGATCGATCAAATTACTCCATGGGCAAAAGTAAGACCCATACCGTTACACAGTTCAGGCTGAACATTTTCACCCTGACTGTGTGGAACACTGTTGATGTGATTAGCTCCCTTAGGACGCTAACTTATTGGGAATGACGCTTCTAGCCTCTCTTCTCAGACTATATGTGAGTCCCTGGTGATTATGCACTATATGAGCCCCGGCCACCTGCCCTTGGGACTTTGGTGTTGGATTCCAGCACGCACAGCGTTTTACACTTTGTTCCCCTAGCGTAAGAAATTACGCAGTACGAGAGAACCTCTCGTAAGAGAACGTACTCGGTTACTAACGTAACCTTGGTTCTCTCTAGAAGAGGGAACGAGTACTGCGTATCTTTGCCGTGCCTGCAACACGCTCTGGTTCGCTTCGGCGATGAAAAAACAGATTATATCAGCCCATCGAGCTCTATTTATAGGCCCAGGCACGCCCGCTTTGGATCTGACGTCACCAAGGGCCTCTCTCGATAGGCTGCTGCAGTTGCCGCAGGACTGCCAATAGGCACGCGAGCCGCCTTGCCTATGTCTGCGTGCTGCCACAACGCGTTTTACATTAATTCAAAATTAAGGATAATTTTTGGCTTCAATATCTCGTGTAAATGAGGTTTTTCCCTAGCGTAAGATATTACGCAGTACTCGTTCCCTCTTCTAGAGAGAACCAAGGTTACGTTAGTAACCGAGTACGTTTTTGAAGCGTTATTCATTGTAGCCAATCACAGACATATGTTGAGCGCGTGAAGACAATGGCCAATCAGAGGTGTTTAAGAATCCATTTAACAGCGCTCAAAATGCAAGAGGGAAATGCTGGTATCGTCACATTTTTTTAAACTTCAGTGCCGACTTGGTACCGGAGTCGGTACTTTTGACAACACTAATCGTTATAGTTGTAGTGTGGACTTCCCTATTCTCATAGAATTAGAATGATTATCAGAGCCTTAGCGTTATATTGATCATCCTTGGTGTGAATTGGCCTTTACTCTGAAAACTTCTGCATTATGTATTTTTTTTTTCTTTCATGAAAGACAACTAAAAAGAAATTCCTTAGAGCAACTGTTTGGATGAATCCCAGCTTATCATTTGTTTTTTTGGATCAGATTCATTTTGAGTCTGATCCAAAAAAAAAAGAAAGACAACTGGCCCTTTAATTGAATGCCCTCATGATCTCTTGTTTGTCTTTGAACAGCATCACTGCAGGAACTGTGGGGAGATCTTCTGCAATGCCTGCTCCGATAATGAGCTGCCGCTCCCCGCCTCACCTAAACCCGTGAGAGTCTGCGACACCTGCCACGCTCTGCTCCTCCAGCGCTGCTCTTCCAATGCAACATAAGATAGAAATGATAGTACATCGCCACAAGGGCCAAAATCAGCTTTAAATCGGACACTACGCTGTCCCACATCGTCAAAGTGACCAAAATGGATGCACCCGTTTCTCTGTTTGAAGTTTACATTTCACATAGGAAAAAGCCTTTTGACACAGAGCAAACTTAATGGCACTTGTGCAGATGGCCAATGCAGTGTTTGTGCGCAATGAAAGAAACGAGTTTACAAATGGATTACTGACTCTGAATCCCTCCATCTGGGCTGCAAGTAGACAAATTTAGATTATTTATATTAGTATAACACTCCAATGCATTGTAAATATACTTTTGATATATGATGGGTGAACAGGCTTCATTCCTCAAGAGTCAAAAGTAAGCAAATGCGGTTATTTGAAGGGATGTAATTTCTTGAGGAATTATATTTCAAATTCAGTTGAAAGAACGTTACATTCATGTGTGCCTGTATAACAAGCCAAACTGATAAACAGGGATTTGACACATTTCCCTGAATCTTGATGGGCAAAAAATGTGTGTATATACAAGTAAATATGTTGTCAGTGCCACTCAAGCATGACTGAGATAGATTCACGTCAAATAGCACAGAAATTATGTTCTGAATATGGTGTTCAGGTTTCTTGTCTGCAATTTTGTATTATTTCACAATTGCAGATTTTCCTTGGTACAGAACTGGGACACTACTCACTTTGAGTATTTGTGCTAACTTTTGTCAAAAAAATATATAAAATACAACTGTTCACTTAAATGTGAGATTTATGTATGAAACCGTACATATGCCTTAAACCACTAAAGTTGATTATAATTCCATTTCTTGTGTGATGTATCTTATAGTTCCTTAATATTTAGGTGCTGAGGTACATACTGTACACACTACCATTCAATCTGGGGTCAGTACAATTTTCAAATTGTTTTGAAAGAAATGAACACTTTTATTCAGCAAGGACACATTAACCTTGTGAAACCTGACAGAAAAATTGTATTTCTTTTTAAATGTAAGAGTTTAGTGAACCTTTCTATTACACCTGTATGTGTTTTTTTGTTATACATCAGGCTTTTATGGCTCAAATTTATTGAGGCCCAAACCGAGAAAAAAATATGCACTTTGGTGCCGCTGCTGTATTTATATTCCTAGAAAATGTTAAATTCTGATAGCTTGTAATGTAAATCACTGTTTTATAATATAGCAGACTACTTAAAATGCATATGACTATCAGTTATCACTCTATATCTCCCAATAATATAAATGTAATAGATTGTGAACAACAGGTTGTTAAAGTTTTGATCATGTTGATAATTTGGAGGCCTTGGAAATGTAAAGTAGGCTATATAGGGTTAAAACAATCAAAAGTGACACTAAAGACCAGCAGAAGAGACTCATTACCGGCCCCTACCTTTTGAACGGTTGTGTAAAAAACTAGAAAACAAAATTTGACCACCTTGTGTACTGGAAAATATAATATATAAATGGATTGTTGCCATATGTTCGATCTAGCTCTAATCAAAACCAAGACATCACACTTTATTCTTACACGACATTTGCCTTCAATGAACATTCTCTGGTTAAAAATAAAATATACCAATAAAAGGTTTTATTCCATGGATGTGTACATTTCACAGATTTCAATTAGAAATTTTACTGAGCAGCAAAAACAGGTAAACATCCAAAATGATGTTATTGCTTTAAAAGTGCAGTTTCGCACTCAAACTTGGGAATCAAACTATTCATAACCACTGTTGAGTTAAAATACATACAAAGAGCATATCTTAGACCAACACAGAATGTCATATAAAATTCAATAAGCAAAATGTACAGTAGCCGGTCAATATATATATATACATATGCAACAGCTAATTTTCTCAGGAACATGTGAAAACATATCTGTACAAAAAGATCTTCCAAGCTGGAAGCTCCAACTTTGGGTGAAAAGTGCATGTATTGCAAGCATCCTCAGTACAAATTCCTTAATCCACTTCCTCGAGAGCCCATGCCACCAGAGTTGCCATAGAAACCTCCTCCACGGACTGCAGTTTTCATGGCCCCAAAACAAAAGACTCACATTTGAATGTTGTCTTCACACCTTATCCATACACTTCAACAAAACTATTACATAATAACAACCTCTACATAGTCTTACTAACCCATTTTAGACGGCCCATTTGAAGTTGAATTCAGGAAAAGCTCAATGTAACGATGCTCTACAAAGAGGATGCAATGATAAATGTGATGATGCAAAAAACAAACAAACATAAGGACAGTGATGCAATTTGATTTAGACAAAGGTTTGGAAATGAAAACAACTTACGCATATGATTCTTGTCCTTTGACATGGCAGACACAGCATTTTCATGAGATCTGAACTCAACATCTGCCTCTCCTGTAGACTTTCCATTGGGTCCTACATCAATGTGCACCCTCACAGGGTTCAAAGGGGCAAAGAACTGAAAAAGAAAACAACACTTACACAAGGGCAATAATAACTTTATTTTAAAATATTGTAAGGGTATATCCACAAGAAACGGCAACACTGGTGTTTCTTACATGTGCAATATCTGCCTCCGTAGCACGGAACGGTAGGCCTCTCATGTGCACGAAATGGCCGCTGTGAGAGCCTGAGTTTGAATCGCTGCTGTAACCATGATCCCCCATTCCTCTTCTTCCTCTATCACCACGCGCACGCTCTTCAAACACGCCGTTACCAAAGCAGTAGTTGTTAAAGCCATTGTAGTTGTCAAACCCACCATATCCTTATGAAGGAGAGACAATTCAATACTTTAATTTGAGATCTGAAACAATAGACAGTCAATAATAGCTAAGTCACATATCATCACTTCCTGTCAGCAAATACGCAACTATTCAAAAGTGGGGGATTTTTTTACACGTTTGTCTCACCAAGACTACATTTATCTGATCAAAAACACAGCAAAAACAGTAATACTGAAATATGGTTACTTTTTAAAGTAATTGTTTTCTATTTTAATACATTTTAATTTATTCCTGTAATGCAAAGCTGAATTTTCAGCATTATTACTCGTTTTCAGAGTCACATGATCCTTCAGAAATCATTCGTATATGCTGATTTGCTGCTCAAGAAACATTTCTTATTATTTTCAATGTTGAAAACAGTTTTGCTGCTTAACATTTTTGTGGAAACATTGGCTAAGTTTACATGCAACCAAATTGACGGCTCAATCGGACTGAAAAGACCTTATGTAAACACCTTAAAGGGTTAGTTCACCCAAAAATGAAAATTAAGTCATTAATTACTCACCCCCATGCTGTACCAACCCCGTAAGACCTTCGTTCGTCTTCGGAACACAAATGAAGATATTTTTGATTAAATGTGACAGCTGGATCACTCCTCCATAGGCTCCCTAAGGGAATGAATCCTGACGGCCCAGAAAGTCAATGAAGAAAATGTTTAAATATTCCTTGTCACAACAGTGGCTCAACTATAAGTTTATCAAGCGACGAGAATACTTTTTGTGTGGAAATAAAACAAAAATAACGACTTTATTCGACTATTCCTTTTCTTCCTTGTAGGCCTGAAACGAGACTTCAAGAGATTTCCACGACGCATGCGCGAGAATTGCGATCACCTTCAACTACTTCAGTTAAGTTCTCGCGCGTGCGCGTCGTGGAAATCTCTTGAAGTCTCGTTTCAGGCCTACAAGGAAGAAAAGGAATAGTCAAGTCAAGTCAAATATATTTATATAGCGCTTTTCACAATACAGATTGTATCAAAGCTGCTTCACAGTATCAATCAAAACAACTTAACAATGTTTGTTTATTACTGGAAAAAAAAGACATCCAAGAATAGTCGAATAAAGTCGTTATTTTTGTTTGTTTTTTCGCACAAAAAGTATTCTCGTCGCTTGATAAACTTATAGTTGAGCCACTGTTGTGACATGGAATATTTAAACATTTTCTTCATTGACTTTCTGGGCCGTCAGGTTTCAATCCCTTAGGGAGCCTATGTAGGAGTGATCCAGCTGTCACATTTAATCAAAAATATCTTCATTTGTGTTCCGAAGACGAACGAAGGTCTTACGGGGTTGGTACAGCATGGGGGTGAGTAATTAATGACTTAATTTTCATTTTTGGGTGAACTAACCCTTTAATTGATCCGATTGAGCTTGATCATGTGCAATTACGTAGAAATAGTGTAATGATGCGTGGAGCGAGCTGTTCTTCCTGTTGAATAAAGTGTTATATAAATAAGTGTCCGGTCATTAGTCTCCTTTCACTCAGCGTTTGTGAAGTGGAGCAGGACAACACCCCACCAGTCCTTGTTTCTCATTCTCATCCACAGACAAGGTGGAGAGGGGCATTTTTACAGCGTGATAAATATAAGCAGCTCGGCACAACGGTTCATATGCTCATTGTCTCCAAATTATGACCAGAAATGGATAAATATTAAGTCTTCTGTTAAAAACAAATAAAGAACCAATGTAGGAGAATGGTTATGCGCTAACAGCAAGAAACTCAGTATATTAGTGCAGTTTGCGCATGTCAAAAAATCTATTCCGATTTTAAGCTTGTGACAAACGTAAACGCGCACATCAACCCGATCACATGGTTAGCGTTCATGTAAACACTACGTTCGGATTCATCAATTAGAAATGAATTCAGTCCGATTGAAACAAAAGTTGTGCATGTAAATGTAGCAACTGATACATTTAAGGATTCTTTTGTAGGGATTTTGTAAGGATTCCTTTGATGTATAAAAAACAAAAACCATTTATTTTAATCTTTTGTAACATTAAAAATGTCTTTACTGTCACTTTTGGTCAATTTAATGTGCCCTTGCTAAACAAAAGTATTACTTCAATTTATAAAAAAAAATTAAAAAATTGTGAATAAGCCTTTCTATCGGTTACTATCCATCTGAAACCTAGTGAGTTAATTATTAAAGACTAATAAAGTAGCATACCGCCACTGTAATCACCTCCGCTGCGCATCTGGTCCAGGACGGCACCTCCCCTTCCAGGCCCGGTCCCAAAGAAGCTCCCGCGTCCCATCAAGGGTCTATCATATGGACTAGGCCTCTGTCCCAACATCCTCCGGGGTACTTCATAGTATGCACGCATTTCATTTCGGCTGCTTTTGAATATCTCTATGTACCTGAGTTTATTTTGAAATGCAACACGTTAATGAACTTACAGGCTTGTTGAATGTTTAACAGAAATAGGGAGAGGAGAGACAGTATTTGGGGCCAAGTGACTAATTTCATCACAATAACTGACAATTTATTGTCAGGTATTCACCAGAGGGAGAAGTAACAAGTGACTGAAATGCTGCCCGTACTATAAAGGCCCGTTCACACCAAGGACGATAGCTATAATGCTAACGATAAAGATAAAGTCCACATAACTGTAACAATAATGGGCCAGAGAAACGATATAGTTGGAATCACTTCCAAAACAACTTTTTATTTATTTTTTCAGCTGATGAACAATAAAAACATTTACAGCAAATCAGAATCCATCCTGCTTTAAAGAGCTCGAGCATTTAAAGTGGCAGACAACATAACTGCATTGTGCTTAGAATAAACAGAACGATATCATCTGCTGGTGTGGATACTAATATAGTTATCATTCTTGGTGTGAACGGGCCTTAAGTCTTGAAATTTAACTGCATCTAAAGGCCATTTTTAGACCTAAACAGAATCTTAAAAATACATTAAAGTGCCTGTTATTAAAAAGGCTCCTTTGCTTCTGCAGTACGTGTTGCCCAACGACATTATGAAATCATATTTCTGCTGATTGCCTTTTTTGTCCCCTTATGACAGTGTAATGTGAAATTAAACATTCCAAGAGTGATAACATGATCAAACCATCTTTTTCCAGAGCAGAAAGAAGCATGACCCCCCCACCCCACATTTAGAGATAGTATTAGCACCCAGCCCAGTCTTGCCGGCCCCACCTGTGCCCTATTCTTTCCTTGTGTTTCCCCAGAGCCTTTTCTGCTATCTCCTTTGAGGCAAACTGCACGAAGGCTTCCCCTGTGCTCCTCCCCTGGTAGTCCATCGGCAATGTTATCCCATTTGGCACGATTTTCAACCCTTTAACCCAAGGACAAATAACCCCACATGGGGAGACATGTTAAAGAGCCGCAACATTCTCATCTGCAGAAAAGACATCCCCCAATTGAACCCCTAAATCATTCCCTATGGCAGACAGAAAAGCCCTAGAGCACACCAGAAAGGATAAATCCATGAAATTATAAGACAATCAATCAAGAAATCATAGCACAGCTTTCTCAAGGTTGCTGGCGATATATAAATAGCATTAAAAACAACCAGAACATGCTCAATAATAGTTTGATGTGAGAGTTAGAAGAGTATATAAAAAGAAAAACCTTCAAAATATGATCTGACTGACTATATACATGGCATGAAAAACTTTCACAAGAAGCACTGACACAATTTAAACACCACAACCCAGAAAACACAACTTACAGATCCCTAGCTACTATACCTTCAAGTCTAGGAGGTGATGAAGTGAAACAACAGATGTACCTGAAAAGAACTGTACAATTTCTTCTTTACTGCAGCCGAACGGCAGTCCTCTGAGACGCAACATGCAACCGCTGCCGCTGTCATAATCTGTGGGACCAGAGCGTTTCAGCACCCAATCCATCTCACTACGGTTTGACCTGAACACTATGGGAAGGGTCAAGAGGCAGACAATATGTTATATTTTAACACAAGTACAAATGTGCAGACATCTCATCTGGTTTAACTCGTGCTATTTTAAGTCAGTATGAAACAGAAAATGCTTCTCAAATGATAAACAAAATGTAGCCCGGTACTTGTTTTTGTTTATCAGAAATTGATTGGTTCATTTTGATTTGATAATTGCTACAAAATCATGTGAGTGACAGGTTGCTGGAGTCAAGAGGAGGAGACGTTAATGTTTTGATAAAATATTAAGAGTACATGAATGTAAAAATGTTATTCCATCAAAAATAAGAATGGCCAATTTTGGTTTCATGCTGGCTTTAAATACATTTACACTATTAAATACAATTACAGAATTTTTTACATTGTGGACAAGAGTGTACCTTCGATATAACGGTGACCCATGTATTTGCGATCTTTTGCCAAAGCCCTTTTAAAGTCTTCTGATGTCTTCAGCTCCACAAATGCCTCTCCACTCGGCCTTCCCTCTTTGGAGAAGGTAAAACACACCCCGTTGACTTTCCCTACAATGTCACAATCTGGAAATGAACAAAGAAAAATGGAAATTGTATCTCTTTTTCTTCAAACACAGAACGCTACAAACGATGCTTTCAGTTTGAGTGTTTGCATACCAGAGAAAAAGGAGGCCACTTCCTCCTGTGTGCATGACCAGGGTAAACCACGGATCCGCACCACGTATCCTTCATCATTATGAGACATGTTTACCTGGTCAGGTCTGTATCTGAAAAACAAATTAGTGTAAAACATGGGCTGTGCTTTCAAAGCCAGTGAGTTGCCAAATGCTTACCTAGATAGCACTGTGTTAACTAGTCAAACTAAAAAAAAAGTGACTCAATCAAAATGTTCTGTCTTGACAACCTGGCGGTGTATCAAACCTAGTGAGGAGCCTAGCTAGACAGCACTGTGTTAACTAGTCAATACTCGATCAAAATAGTTCGTATTAGTTTTTTTTCTTTCTTGACAACTTGACAGTGTATCAAACCCAGTAAGCTGCCTACCCAAACGTAATTTTTGGGCATCTCAGTAGAGTTCGCCCGCACGTTACAACGCGTGTATCACGCCCAAAAATGCTATCTAGGTAACTAACTTAGGCAGTTCACTATGTTTTGCGGCACAGCCATGTTGTCAAAAGTCAGAGGCTTCAGTCAATAGATAAAAAGACAAACAATAATGACATGTCACACAAATGCAATGTTTTGGTGTAGTTAGAGGAGTACTGACTAGTATAAACCAACTGACATCTTATATTAAACGCCAATTAAGTTAGCCAACGTTAGCTAACGTTAGACAACCACAACCCGGTAACATGTCAAAATATAATAGGCTTTTAAACTTAAGAGCAGGCTAACATGGTAAATGTTATATAGAGATTCCAAAAGCAGGTCGGTCATGTATCAAGTTAACCGCAACCGACAACCGAAACTGGCATGTGAACTTTAATCAAAACGACTTTAATTTTAGAGAGATATTCGCCTGATAGAATTAACGACGACAAGTTGTCAGTTTCTAGGACGAAAACCGGCACTTCCGCGATACAAAGTACACAAAATATATTTACTATTGAATGTAAAGGATCAACTTATAAATACGAAGTTAAATATTAAGTAGTACGTGCATGAATATCGAATAACTTCTCACCGTCAAGCGCCTGTCCTCTCAGGTAACCCTGAACGGATAGTGTAGTCCAGACCAGATAGTCGAAGTCTCGCGAGAACGCGCCTGTCAGAGGACATTGACCTCGCTGCAGGCACGCAGAACGGTCTGACGTGTGAGCAGAGGCTTCAAGCGCATGTGGCACGAGCACCACGGAGGATTGAGGAATCATAACTAGGCTTATACTTAATCCTGTATAATTCTGCAGTGTGGCACATTCGAACGCTCCAGACTCATACTAAAGCCATGTGTACTACCGCGAGAGATTCTGCAGCTCTATACAAATACAGCTGAGGGAAGTCAGTGATTAGATTTCCCATTTAAATATAAGGTTTGAATGTCCATTAACACAATGCAGAGAAAATAAATAAAATGTAAATAACGCAAATAAATGCAAATGTATCAGGAAGAGTTTTTGACAGTGAAAATTCAACCGTGCAAAATTGTTTATTATGAAAAAATGATTCATTATGGACATCCAGAAATATTGAAACTGACTGGAATCATAATACATCTGCACTTTATATTAAATGTCTTTAATTACAATGTACTAACATTTAAATGAATCATTTGATTCAATGCACTTGTTGAGTAAGCTATTGGATGTTTTATGAATTTACGCTGTATTTATATTTAAAAAGAAAATAGTGATAAATTACTAACATAGTTTAGCCTACATTTCATTGTTTTTAATGAGCTTTAATACTCAATGATATGAGTAAATCACCTCAAAGAAACATTCTGAAATCTTGTTGCCTGTAACTTTAAAATGGGATGTTACACTACTGGGGTCAAAGTCTCAACAAGCCTCAAAGCA
Source organism: Tiaroga cobitis (assembly GCA_030578255.1). Classification (NCBI taxonomy): domain Eukaryota; kingdom Metazoa; phylum Chordata; class Actinopteri; order Cypriniformes; family Leuciscidae; genus Tiaroga; species Tiaroga cobitis. The sequence goes on from CM060603.1 coordinate 31,513,246, forward strand.
CTGGACTATGAATTCCTAAACGTGCAAAGCTCTGCCTTTAAAACAGCTGCAACAAATGGAAATTCCTGTATTTACTGTTGATGCTTTTACTACTGTACCTTTCAAAGGTAATCCTGCTGCAGTATGTCTTATAGAGCATGTAAGTATTACACTATCACAAGATTTTTTTTGTTTTCTTTTCCCAAACTAGTTTCTTATCATTTAAATATGTTAGCACTTAAAAATATCTTTACATTAAGGTTTCATTTTTAACATTAGTTAAGTACATTAACAAACTAATAATGAACAATACTTCTAGAGCATTTATTAATCTAATGTTAATCTCAAAATTTAGTAATACATTTTTAAGATCAAAAGTTGCGTCTGCTAACATGCACTGTGAATTAACATCAACAAGAACATTTTAATTATCTAATATTAATAAATGCTGTAAAAGTTATTACTAATTGTCAGTTAATGCATTAACTAATGTTAACTAATTAGACATTATTGTAAAGTGTTACCAAAATATCATATAAGAATATGAAATATATTTCTCTGTAATACATTTAGGAGCTGCAAGATGATCTTTATCAAAGCATTGCCACTGAAATGAATTTATCAGAGACTGCTTTCATCACAAGACTGAATTCGATGGATTTTTCCTCAGGTATTACTGTATTCTGCAGCTGAGATGCATGTTGAAATACTCGAACAACTCTCATTTACATTTTGAATTTGATGTATTTTGAAAGGTGAGAAGTTTGGGTTACGCTGGTTTACACCCAAAACTGAGGTTGCACTATGTGGACATGCAACACTGGCCTCAGCAGCAGTGCTCTTTTACATTAAAAGTAAGAAACGCTTATCCTGACATTAATCTTTTACCAAAAAACAATGGACTGATGACTGTTCTAAAAGCACAATACCATCACACAGAGAATATCAACCCTGTTTTGGTGTTTGAGACGATGAGTGGAGATCTTAAGGTGCGCCAGCATGAAGAATCTCTAATAATGGACTTCCCCTTAAACAAACCAAAGCCCCAGGTATGACCAAAAGACACCTCGCGGACCCTTTCTTCAATAAAACTAATGTAGATTCTCATGATCAAGTAGTTGCTCTTGGTCTAAATTTATAGCTTCTTTTTTTTATTAATTTGCAGGACCAACATGAAATCAAGGATCTGTTGAAAGTATGTTTTCCAGGGTGTAATTTAGTATCATATTAGGTTTCCAATATAACATAAGGAGAAACAAGCATTTATGTTCATTTTCAGGCTACTGTTGGAGACTTACCCATTCAGGATGTGTGCTACTGTCCAACAACAAAGAAACTAATGATTCGTCTTGCTGACACATGCGACAGGTACTGCTAGACATTCTCAGGCATTTCTGAAAATTACAAGAAAGAAAATAAGACTGATGCAGGGGCGTGGTTTACAAATACATTGTTGATGAATATTGGGGGGTGGGGGTATTGTTCTTGCTTGCTTTGGTTATTGCCCCAATAACCAAAACAAGCAAGGGACGTTCTATTAACATTCTTCCAGTAACGTTAATAGACCGTTTGTTCAATGTTATCTGGTCTTCAATAATGTTCTTAGAAGGTTAGCACAAAAACATTATTTATACATTGTTTGTAGATTTTTTTAAAAAAAATTCCTCAATGTTGGGAGAAAACATTCTTAGAACAACATTCTTGGAACATCTTTTAAACATGTAAAATTACAACAAACTTCAAATGAATAAGGTCGTGTGTGCTGTTTTAAAAGAACTTCATTGGAACGTGGGAAAGTTTTATAGCCTGTCCCATTCTTATTATTTATAACTTTTCTCTTAAATTTATGTAAAGGTTATGCAAGTGTTTGAATTAAATACTTTCAAAACAATGGTCATGAAATCACTATATTGTCATTAGTATTTGATGAATTCTTATAATGAACATTCTTATAATGTTGGCAGAAAACATTCTTTGAACAACATTCTTTGATTGTCCTTTAAATATTGAGGATAACTAACTTTTGGCTAACAAAGGCTTAAGGTTGGATGCTACACAGCAAAATACCCTGTTTCATTAACACCGCTACAGAGTTAAATGTAACTGAAGCAGTGCAGGAGTTTGTTAGATAATTAAGTGATGATTGACCATTAGTGATGACACACAAGGAAAAAGGAACAAACATTTGAAGTCACCATTGTGGTGGTTAGTGTTTCCTGTAGTTGGGCTCTTGACTATTTTATTAGTTTTTCTCTGGCTATACCTGTAATATCCTTATTGTATCAAATTTAATATTTAAACAATTACAAGAACTATGTTCCTTTTTCATAAGGCAAAGTACAAGTTAGAATTGTACTTGAGCTTGTATGGACCTTCTTGAATTATTGACTAAAGAATTGGTTTTCCCCGTGTGTAAAATGTGTTCTGCTAATAATGGCAAATGGGGAAAACCTGTCTTTCAGATATTCCAAGAGATGACAGGAAATCAATATTTTCAGTATAAGAAAATTTTAAGTAAAATTAGTTTGACCTACCATAGCACTTTGATTTAGAAAATTCAGTCAAACTGATAAGGTTTTAGGTGCTTATGTAATCATATCCTACGTAAACAAGTAATTGTTAGGGTATTACTTTCTTGCAGTTAAGTTAACAACCAACTTTGCATGTGGATGATACCACAAAAGACCATTTTGCAAAAATAAACAAATAAATCTCACAAGGGAGCATGCCCCGGGATCCTGGAGCATGCCCCTTTTTTTATATATATACATTTATATTTATATATATATATATATATATATATATATATATAAAAATATGAACAACCAGAGACAAGAACTTGTAGTATGTTGGTAACATTCTCCAAAAATATGTATCAGTACTGTATAAGTTAAGTTTTTGCATCTAAAAGTTCAGCTGTATAGAACCTTGAAGAGTTCTATAATGTGCTTCACAGAACCTGAATTAAGCAGCTCGTAAACTACTTTATCACTATGAACATTTTTAAATAACCCGTATGAGGTATTAGGAAATCATTTAAGACAATTCTCCTTATAAAATCTTTTTGGCATAAAGGCATCTTTAAAATGGAGTCAAGAACTCTATTCTTCGGTTCTATATTGTTCTATACTGAACCTTTTCTTCTAAGAGTGTCTGCAAGGTTGGTGACTGTTTGTTGTTGGCAGATCTAAACTTACATCTTTGAAGCCTGAAGCAGAAGCTCTGCTGAAAAACGAATCTACTGGGAAGCTTAAAGGCGTCATTGTTACAATGAAAGGAGCTCCGACCGTACAGCCTGGATATGACTTCTATTCCCGTTACTTTGCCCCTTGGTATGGCATCCCTGAAGATCCAGTCACTGGTGAGCTGAAATGATCAACATAGGTCTCTAAATTCAAAACCTACAATACATATGGAGAAATACACTCACCTAAAGGATTATTAGGAACACCTGTTCAATTTCTCATTAATGCAATTATCTAATCAACCAATCACATGGCAGTTGCTTCAATGAATTTAAGGGTGTGGTCCTGGTCAAGACAATCTCCTGAACTCCAAACTGAATGTCAGAATGAGAAAGAAAGGTGATTTAAGGAATTTTGAGCGTGGCATGGTTGTTGGTGCCAGACGGGCCGGTCTGAGTATTTCACAATCTGCTCAGTTACTGGGATTTTCACGCACAACCATTTCTAGGGTTTACAAAGAATGGTGTGAAAAGGGAAAAACATCCAGTATGCTGCAGTCCTGTGGGCGAAAATGCCTTGTTGATGCTAGAGGTCAGAGGAGAATGGGCCGACTGATTCAAGCTGATAGAAGAGCAACTTTGACTGAAATAACCACTCGTTACAACCAAGGTATGCAGCAAAGCATTTGTGAAGCCACAACACGCACAACCTTGAGGCGGATGGGCTACAACTGCAGAAGACCCAACCGGGTACCACTCATCTTCACTACAAATAGGAAAAAGAGGCTACAATTTGCAAGAGCTCACCAAAATTGGACAGTTGAAGACTGGAAAAATGTTGCCTGGTCTGATGAGTCTCGATTTCTGTTGAGACATTCAGATGGTTTGGCGTAAACAGAATTAAAACATGGATCCATCATGCCTTGTTACCACTGTGCAGGCTGGTGGTGGTGGTGTAATGGTGTGGGGGATGTTTTCTTGGCACACTTTAGGCCCCTTAGTGCCAATTGGGCATCGTTTAAATGCCACGGCCTACCTGAGCATTGTTTCTGACCATGTCCATCCCTTTATGGCCACCATGTACCCATCCTCTGATGGCTACTTCCAGCAGGATAATGCACCATGTCACAAAGCTCGAATCATTTCAAATTGGTTTTTTGAACATGACAATGAGTTCACTGTACTAAAATGGCCCCCACAGTCACCAGATCTCAACCCAATAGAGCATCTTTGGGATGTGGTGGAACGGGAGCTTCGTGCCCTGGATGTGCATACCACAAATCTCCATCAACTGCAAGATGCTATCCAATCAATATGGGGCAACATTTCTAAAGAATGCTTTCAGCACCTTGTTGAGTCAATGCCACGTAGAATTAAGGCAGTTCTGAAGGCGAAAGGGGGTCAAACACACTATTAGTATGGTGTTCCTAATAATCCTTTAGGTGAGTGTATGTAGAAGTTTCCACATGTGAATGTACATATCCATTAGAATTCATGGCTTTACAATCAATGACTACTAGTCATCATAATGTCATATGAATTTGATTAATTCTTTAAAAGACTAATAATTCTTTTTAAAAGGGTCTGCACACACAGTTCTTGCTGGCTACTGGTCTGAAAAGCTGAATAAAAAGAAAATGTTGGGTAATGGTCTTTTTTCCCTTTATTGTACTAGAATACAAATCAGAATCCACATTAAAATGAAGCCGATAATGTCACCAGTCCACATAAATGTTTTAAGTTAATTAACAGTTTTCTCAAAAAGCTTGAATAAAATGCATAAAATACTGTATTTTTCCTCACAATAAAGTACTTATCCATTCTATATTTGTATTTCCAGCCTACCAGTGCTCCAGTCGTGGAGGGGAACTGGAGCTGGAGCTCAGGGATGACGGCCGACTCAACATCAGCGGTCGGGCGCAGATCATTCTTCAGGGAACACTTAAAATCTAGATGACTTGCTCAATCTACTCTTTGAATCTGCATAGTTGAATGGAAACATGTTAATTTTCCTTCTTAATAAAGAGCTTCGAACTGATGTTTTTTCACCTAGGTAAATATGGCCAAAATTTGAATAAATTGAGATTAGGAGACTAAATAAAATTTTGTAAACATTCTACTATCTGATTAAAAACTATAAGTCTGTGAAATCAAATGAATGTTTAAATAATTTTATTGTAAAATATTAATAAAATTGTCTGTTGGGCAAAATAAGGCTCAGACATTTTGGTCCATACGGTAATGAAATGATAGCATCATGCAGTTGCTGCGGATTTGTCGGATGCAAGTCCATGATGTAAATCTCCCGTTCCACTACATCGCAAGATGCTCTGTTGGATTGAGATCTGGTGACTGTGGAGGCCATGATTTGAGCTTTGTGATGGGACATTTTTCTGCTAGAAGTAGCCATCAGAAGATGGGAACACTGGTCATAAAGGGATGGACACGGTCAACAACAATACTTAGGCTGTGGCGTTAAAACAATGCTCACTTGGTACTAAGAGGCCCAAAGTGTGCAAAGAAAATATCCCCCATTACACCACCAACCAACAGTAGCATGAACCATTGATACAAGGCAGGATGGATCCATGCTTTCATGTTGGTAAAGCCAAATTCTGACCCTACCATCTGAATGTCGCAGCAGAAATCAAGAATCAGACCAGGCAACATTTTTCCAGTCTTTTATTGTTTAATTTTGGGTGCGTAATGACCACTGAGATTGCACATTCTGACAGGACTAAAAATCACTGAGAAGCTCTGGTAATAATTACTTTACCCGTCCCCACCTCTCCATGTTAAACTAATCCTGTTCGAATAGGGCTTAGAGTGAAAAGTTAATCTAAAAAGAAAATTTGAAATCTCAATTCTGTACCTTTAACCTGAGCTGTTATATAAGGTTCAAAGTCTAACTTGATTTCAAATACTGCTCTAAGAATACCTAAAAGGTACGAGAAAAAAACCCCAGAGAGCTGAAAAGCTGTAATCAATGGAAATTCCAATATTTACTGTTGATGCTTTTACCAATGTACCTTTCAAAGGTAATCCTGCTGCAATATGTCTTATGGAGAATGTAAGTATTACACTATCACAAGACGGTCTTCTAAAAACACTAACTTATTATTCATGGTAATAAAATGTAAAAGTGCTAGCATGTTACAATGTTATAAAATGTTTCTCTGTGATACATTTAGGAGCTGCAAGATGATCTTTATCAAAGCATTGCCGCTGAAATGAATTTATCAGAGACTGCTTTCATCACAAGACTGAATTCGATGGATTTTTCCTCAGGTATTCTACTGTATTCTGCAGCTGAGATGCATGTTGAAATACTCAAACAACTCTCATTTACATTTTGAATTTGATGTATTTTGAAAGGTGAGAAGTTTGGGTTACGCTGGTTTACCCCCAAAACTGAGGTTGCACTATGTGGACATGCAACACTGGCCTCAGCAGCAGTGCTCTTTACCATTAAAAGTAAGAAACGCTTGTCCTGACATACTTTTTTTACCAAAAAACAATGGACTGATGACTGTTCTAAAAGCACAATACCATTACACAGAGAATATCAACCCTGTTTTGGTGTTTGAGACGATGAGTGGAGATCTTAAGGTGCGCCAGCATGAAGAATCTCTAATAATGGACTTCCCCTTAAACAAACCAAAGCCCCAGGTATGACCAAAAGACACCTCGTGGACCCTTTCTTCAATAAAACTAATGTAGACTCTCATGATCAAGTAGTTGCTCTTGGTCTAAATTTATAGATTTTATTTTATTTTATTTTGCAGGACCAACATGAATTCAAAGATCTGTTGAAAGTACGTTTTCCAGGGTGTAATTTAGTAACATATTAGGTTTCCAATATAACAAAAGGAGAAACAAACTTTTATGTTCATTTTCAGGCTACTGTTGGAGACTTACCCATTCAGGATGTGTGCTACTGTCCAACAACATGGAATCTAATGATTCGTCTTGCTGACACATGCGACAGGTACTGCTGGACATTCTCAGGCATTTCTGAAAATAACAAGAAAGAAAATAAGACTGATGATGGCATTGTATTTGTTAGATGAGATGATTAATGTCAAGAGAGAAATAGAAGACGATCAGCTCAAAGCAAAATTAAATCAAAGCAAACAGCTTTTGAACAGAAAAGAGAGAATCTATTGAAAATTGTATGTCAAGCACATTTAAAAAAAAAATGAAAGCAACGATCAACTAGAAACAAGAACTTGTAGTAATGTTGGTAGCATTCTCCAAAAATAAGTTTCACAAGTTAAGTTTTTGTTTCTAAAAGTTCTACTGTATATAGAACCTTGAAGGGTTCAGCCAAGTGCTTCATATAGAGCCGTTTAAAGGGATAGTTCACCCAAAAATGAAAATTCTGTCAGTAATTACTCACCCTCATGTTGTTCCAACCCTGTAAGACTTTCGTTCATCTTCTGAACACAAATTAAAATATTTTTGATTAAATCTGAGAGCTGGATCACTCCTCCATAGGGTTCTTAAAGTCCCCGTGAACCGGAAGTTGCAAACGACTTTTCTCCAGTGTTGTGACGTATTTCCGAGAGAAACGGAATACTAAATGAGGCAAAATAGTGGGCGTGGCTTTTTTTCCAACTAGCACCTGATTGGATCTATAAAAGTAGGTGTTTTCATTCCCCCTGTCTATGTGCAACACGGAAGCTTTGCGCAATATCACTACGTGAAATCTCACGGCCCACAGAGAGGGAAATGAATAGTTGGATAAAGTCGTTATTTTTGTTTGTTTTTTGTTTGATTCTCGTCGCTTGATAAACTTAAGATTGAGCCACTGTAGTCACTCGGACTATTTTAACGATGTCTTTCATAACTTTTGGGCCGGCCAGTTTCGATCCCTTAAGAAGCCTATGAAGGCTCTCAGATTTTATCAAAAATATCTTAATTTTTGTTCCAAAGATGAACGAAAGTGTTACAGGGTTGGAACAACATGAGGGTGAGTAATTACTGACAGAATTTCCATTTTTGGGTGAACTAACCCTTTAGTTTAAAGGGTTAGTTCACCCAAAAATGAAAATTAAGTCATTAATTACTCACCCCCAATGCTGTACCAACAATGCCTAAGGGATTGAAGTTTCAATCCCTAAGGGATTGAAACCTGACAGCCAAGAAAGTCAACGAAGAAAATGTTTAAATATTCCATGTCACAACAGTGGCTCAACTATAAGTTTATCAAGCGACGAGAATACTTTTTGTGCGAAAAAACAAACAAAAATAACGACTTTATTAGACTATTCCTTTTCTTCCTTGTAGGCCTGAAAGATTTCCACGACGCACACGCGCGAGAACTTAACTGAAGTAGTTGAAAGAGATCGCAATTCTCGCGCATGCGTCGTGGAAATCTCTTGAAGTCTCGTTTCAGGCCTACAAGGAAGAAAAGGAATAGTCGAATAAAGTCGTTATTTTTGTTTGTTTTTTCGCACAAAAAGTATTCTCGTCACTTGATAAACTTATAGTTGAGCCACTGTTGTGACATGGAATATTTAAACATTTTCTTCATTGACTTTCTTGGCCGTCAGGTTTCATTCCCTTAGGGAGCCTATGTAGGAGTGATCCAGCTGTCACATTTAATCAAAAATATCTTCATTTGTGTTCCGAAGACGAACGAAGGTCTTACGGGGTTGGTACAGCATGGGGGTGAGTAATTAATGACTTATTTTTCATTTTTGGGTGAACTAACCCTTTAAGGGTTCAAATTATGGGATAATTTTATGGATTTATTTAGCTGTAATTAAATCGTATAAATTAAGCAGCTTGTAAACATACTTTATCAAAAGAGATTTTTTTTTTACCCGTATCAAGTATTATGCAATTATTTAAGACATTTCTCCTTATAAAAAATCTTTTTGGCATAAAGGCTTCCTTAAAATGGAGTCAAGAACTCTATTCTTCGGTTCTATATTGAACCCCACTGAACCTTTTCTTCTAAGAGTGTCTGCAAGGTTGGTGACTGTTTGTTGTTGGCAGATCTAAACTTACATCTTTGAAGCCTGAAGCAGAAGCTCTGCTGAAAAACGAATCTACTGGGAAGCTTAAAGGCGTCATTGTTACAATGAAAGGAGCTCCGACCGTACAGCCTGGATATGACTTCTATTCCCGTTACTTTGCCCCTTGGTATGGAGTCCCTGAAGATCCAGTCTGTGGTGAGTTAAAATGATCAACATAGGTCTCTAAATTCAAAACCTATATGGAAAAATATGTAGAAGTTTCCACATGTGAATGTAAAGCCATGACTTCTAATGGATATGTACAATGACAACTAGTAACCATAATGTCATATGAATTTGATTAATTCTTTAAAAGACTAATAATTATTTTTAAAAGGGTCTGCACACACAGTTCTTGCTGGCTACTGGTCTGAAAAGCTGAATAAAAAGAAAATGTTGGGTAATGGTCTTTTTTTCCCTTTATTGTACTAGAATACAAATCAGAATCCACATTAAAATGAAGCTGATAATGTCACTAGTCCACATAAATGTTTTAAGTTAATGCTAATGGTTTTCTCAAAAAGCTTGAATAAAAAACTTTATTTTTCCTCACAATAAAGTACTTATCCCTTCTATATTTTTTTTTCCAGCCTACCAGTGCTCCAGGCGTGGAGGGGAACTGGAGCTGGAGCTCAGGGATGACGGCCGACTCAACATCAGCGGTCGGGCGCAGATCATTCTTCAGGGAACACTTAAAATCTAGATGACTTGCTCAATCTACTTTTTGAATCTGTGAATAGTTGAATGGAATCATGCTCATTTTGTAATTCTTAACAAAGAGCTGCACACTGATTTTTCACTTAGTGGGTGAATATGCCCAAAATTGTTATAAATTGAGATTAGGAGACTAAATAAAATTTTTGTAAACATTCTACTATCTGATTAAAAACTATAAGTCTGAAATCCAAATGAATATTTCATTAATTTATAATTAAATATAAATAAAGTTGTCTGTTGGGCAGAGTAAGGCTAGATCTTCTGTTATTTAAATCTAGGATGTGTTACAGTCATAAGGAGTGCATGTACACTCATCTAAAGGATTATTAGGAACAGCTTACTAATACTGTGTTTGACCCTTTCACCTTCAGAACTGCTTTAATTCTACGTGGCATTGATTCAACAAGGTGCTGAAAGCATTCTTTAGAATATTTGGCCCATATTGATAGGATAGAATCTTGCAGTTGATGGAGATTTGTGGGATGCACATCCAGGGCACGAAGCTCCCGTTCCACCACATCCCAAAGATGCTCTATTGGGTTGAGATCTGGTGACTGTGGGGCCCATTTTAGTACAGTGAACTCATTGTCATGATTAAGAAACCAATTTGAAATGATTCGAGCTTTGTGACATGGTGCATTATCCTGCTGGAAGTAGCCATCAGAGGATGGGTACATGGTGGCCATAAAGGGATGGACATGGTCAGAAACAATGCTCAGGTAGACCGTGGCATTTAAACGATGCCCAATTGGCACTAAGGGGCCTAAAGTGGGCCAAGAAAACATCCCCCACACCATTACACCACCACCACCAGCCTGCACAGTGGTAACCCGGCATGATGGATCCATGTTCTCATTCTGTTTACGCCAAATTCTGACTCTACAGTCTGAATGTCTCAACAGAAATCGAGACTCATTAGAACAGGCAACATTTTTCCAGTCTTCAACTGTCCAATTTTGGTGAGCTCTTGCAAATTGTAGCCTCTTTTTCCTATTTGTAGTGGAGATGAGTGGTATCCGGTGGGGTCTTCTGCTGTTGCAGCCCATCCGCCTCAAGGTTGTGCGTGTTGGGGCTTCACAAATGCTTTGCTGCATACCTCGGTTGTAACGAGTGGTTATTTCAGTCAAAGTTGCTCTTCTATCAGCTTGAATCAGTCGGCCATTCTCCTCTGACCTCTAGCATCAACAAGGCATTTTCGCCCACAGGACTGCAGCATACTGGATGTTTTTCCCTTTTCACACCATTCTTTGTAAACCATAGAAATGGTTGTGCGTGAAAATCCCAGTAACTGAGCAGATTGTGAAATACTCAAACCGGCCCGTCTGGCACCAACCACCATGCCACGCTCAAAATTGCTTAAATCACCTTTCTTTCCCATTTTGACATTCAGTTTGGAGTTCAGGAGATTGTCTTGACCAGGACCACACCCCTAAATGCATTGAAGCATCTGCCATGTGATTGGTTGATTAGATAATTGCATTAATGAGAAATTGAACAGGTGTTCCTAATAATCCTTTAGGTGAGTGTATATAGGCCACACACACACAGGCCACTTTATTAGTTACACCTTGCTGGTGCCGGGTTAGACCCCTTTTGTCTTCAGAAATCTTTGTGGCATAGATTCAACAAGGTGCTGGAAACATTTCTCAGAGATTTTGGTCCGAAAATGCCTCGTTGATGCCAGAGTTCAGAGGAGAATGGCCAGACTGGTTCAAGCTGATAAAAAGCCAACAGTAACTCAAATAACCACTCGTTACAACCAAGGTATGCAGAAGAGCATCTCTGAACTCACAACATGTCCAACCTTTAAGCAGATGGGCTACAGCAGCAGAAGACCACACCGGGTGACACTCCTGTCAGATAAGAACAGGATACATTTCACACGGGCTCACCAAAATTGGACAATAGAAAATTGGAAAAACATTGCCTGGTCTGAATCTAGATTTCTGCTGCGACATTCAGATAATAGGGTCATAATTTGGCATAAATAACAAAAGCATTGATCCAACCTGCCTTGTATCAATGGCTACTGTTGGTGGTGTAAAGGTGTTGGGGATATATTCTTGACACACTTCCTGCCCCTTAGTACCAATTGAGCATTGTTTAAACGCCACAGCTTGAGTATTGTTGCTGACCATCCCTTTAAGTACAGTGTAACAATGCTCTGATAGCTACTTCCAGCAAGATAACATGCCACGTCACAAAGTTCAAATCATCTCAAACTGTTTTCTTGAACATGACAATTAGTTCACTCCACTCAAATGGCCTCCATAGTCACCAGATCTCAATCCAATAGAGGCACCTTGCATGTGGTGGAACGGGAGATTCGCATCATGGATGTGCAGCCGACAAATCTGCAGCATATGCGTGATGCTATCATGTCATTATGGACCTGTCTGTCTTATCTGTCTGTATACGTCTGAAAACGACAGACAGATAGAAAGACAGGATTTAAAGGAAACTATAACAGTGAAAAGTCCTTCTAGAAAGACATTTTGAAATCTCAAGTCTGTACCTTTAAACTGAGCTGTTATATCATAAGGTTTAAAGTCTAACTTGATTTCAAATACTGCTCTAAGACCTAAAAGGTACGAGAAAAAACCCCAGAGAGCTGAAAAGCTGTAATCAATGGAAATTCCAATATTTACTGTTGATGCTTTTACCAATGTACCTTTCAAAGGTAATCCTGCTGCAATATGTCTTATGGAGAATGTAAGTATTATTCTATCACAAGGCTATAGATTAGTTAGTCATGGTAATAAAATGTAAATGTGTTTATGCAAAACGTTATAATATATTTCTCTGTAATACATTTAGGAGCTGCAAGATGATCTTTATCAAAGCATTGCTGCTGAGATGAATTTATCAGAGACTGCTTTCATCACAAGACTGAATTCGATGGATTTTTCCTCAGGTATTCTACTGTATTCTGCAGCTGAGATGCATGTTGAAATACTCAAACTCTTACATTTTGAATTTGATGTATTTTGAAAGGTGCAAATTTTGGGTTACGCTGGTTTAGCACTAAAACTGAGGTTCCACTATGTGGACATGCAACACTGGCCTCAGCAGCAGTGCTCTTTTACATTAAAAGTAAGAAACGCTTGTCCTGACATACATTTTTTTACCAAAAAACAATGGACTGATGACTGTTCTAAAAGCACAATACCATTACACAGAGAATATCAACCCTGTTGTGGTGTTTGAGACGATGAGTGGGGATCTTAAGGTGCGCCAGCATGAAGAATCTCTAATAATGGACTTCCCTTTAAACAAACCAAAGCCCCAGGTATGACCAAGACACCTCGTGGACCCTTTCTTCAATAAAACTAAATGGACTCTTTTGATCAATCAAGTAGTTGCTTTTGTTCCGCGTTTTGAATGCTTTATTTGCAGGACCAACATGAAATCAAGGATCTTTTGAAGGTAACGCTGCCAGTTAGTATTTCTGTTTTTACTAAGACACAAGCAGAAAATATTTTGTGATACCATTTTGACTTATTTTCAGGCTGCTGTTGGAGACTTACCCATTCAGGATGTGTGCTACTGTCCATCCACAAAGAAATTAATGATTCGTCTAGCCGACACCTGTGACAGGTACTGCTGGACATTTCTGAAATTAACAAAGAAAATTATATTGATGATCGCATTGTATTTGTGTGCATGAGCATTAAATGTGAAAACAGAGAAAAATCAATCTATTGCAAATTCTATGTGAAGTACATTTTAAATGTTTTAGGTCAGAGAAAAAAAAAAATCTATCTACAATTTACAACACCGTATGCTAAACATTCTGCATTGTTAATTATTCATTGTTGGCAGGTCTGAACTAATCTCTTTGAGGCCAGAGGCAAAAACTCTTCTGAGAAATGAGACCACTGGTAAGATTAAAAGTCTCATCGTTACATTGAAAGGACCACAGACCACTCAGTCTGGATATGACTTCTACTCCCGTGTTTTCGCACCCTGGGTTGGTGTCCCTGAAGATCCAGTCACTGGTGAGTAGAACATTCAAAAGCCATTTGAATGAGAAATGTGTACAATGTAAACTCAGTAATATTACTAAACCATCATGATGGGCTTCACTGGACATGCAGAAGAGAAATCATTGCTTACTGGCAATCATCAATGCATCGTGCTACAACTTTATTTCTAAAAGGGTCTGCACATACAGTCCTTGCTGGTTATTGGTCTGAGAAGCTGGAGAAAAAGAAAATGATGGGTAACAGCCTCCTATTCCTTCACTGCATCATGTCATCACATACACTGGAATGAATATAAATATATCAATAAACAACTTTAAAAGTAAACTTCCAAGGATGAGTAATTGTACATTTCTGCTAACCTGAATAAGACATTTATCTTCGCTATGTTTGTTTTTCTAGCTTACCAGTGTTCCAGTCGTGGTGGTGAGGTAAAGCTGCAGATAAGAGATGACGGTCGACTGGACATCATTGGTCAGGCGCAGATCATTCTTCAGGGAACTTTTAAAATCTAGACTATCTTGCACAACCAATTAATTGAATTTGCAGATAGTTTTGATGGAAATCAAGTGCATTTCATTTTCATTTTATAGTAATGTGAGGGTACATTTTAAGTTATGTGCCATTTAATAAAATTTAACAGTTAGTCTGGTTCTCGATTCTGATTGGCTGTGAGCCTTTTCCAGTCCAGAGCCATTGATTGCCTATATGTCCGAATCACAGTCGTGCTGATATATGAGCAATATCACACACGTAGCCGTGCAATATCACTCACAGCTGTGCCGATACAGAGCCATATCGCATGGCTACGTAAATAAATATGATCAACAACCGAGTGTCTTTAAAAACCCTCTTTTGTGCGGAACTACCTTCCGTCACAGATTCATATCTCAAGTCAACAGTTTAACAGTTGAGTCCAAGCCTCCGTTACTAATTAAAAACTAGCATCAACTGAACAGTGTTCAACAAATGCTGGGGAATCATTGAACTTTAAGTGACCCAACAAGAGTTATTATTGATAGGCTGTCTGCAAAGAAAAAAAACGCCAATCACATTTTAAAGATGAAGAAAAAAAATCATTCACTGACTTTCAAAGCTGCCACATGGAAACGACTTTCGACTTTGAGGACCTTGATAGAAATGTAGTGGAGTGAAAAGTACAATATTTGTCTTTCAAATGTAGTTAAAGTCGTAAGTTTCTAGAAAAAATAATACTCAAGTGAAGTACAGATACTCAAAGTGTACTTAAGTACAGTACTCAAGTAAATGTACTTTGTTACTGTCCACCTTTGATGTTATTTATATAAAATATTACTTATTGAAAAATAATTCAGGGGATAGGGGATATAGAATAGAATGTAATAATTTTTGCAATTTTTTATTAAACAAAATCTTTCAATTCTTAAAGTAGGAGAAATAACATTAAACAAGTATACAAATACAAATATGTATAATGCACATACACAAAACAGTAATGACACTACATAGATAAAACTGTAATGGATTTAAAAAACATGTGATGAGGTAGGAATTAATTGGGTGAAGACAATTATAATTATGTAAGCATGTACAAAGGCCTGTCAATACTACTGATTCTATATTAAATTTGACATCTATCATTAAAACAAAATAAAAGTTGTCAACAGTTATTTGAAGCTTATGTGTACCATTTCACTTAAATGTTTTAAAGTAATTGTTTCACAGCATTATCTTTGTGCCATACACCAAGTATCAGAAGGATTTTTGTTTTTATCACAAGTGGATTCCAGGTAGTGCCTCATGGGCGTCAGGAGGTAGCTGGAAGATGTGACTTAAATTAAGGACAATTTCAAAAACGTGGTTTCACCAAATAAGTTATGCTAATTTCAATGAAAGAGTGACAAAAAGTCACATCAAAAGACTGAATAAACCAGCACTGAGAGTAAACGCAGCTGTAAAGGATATCATATCTTCCTGTTGAAGGTGACGGAGGAGTTTCTCTAGTGGCGCGTACCGGCGAAGGGTGGGGGCCGAGCCCAGCATGAGGAGCTTGTGTTTGGCTCTAGTGATGGCCACATTCAGTCTACGCCAGTCTTGGAGCAACTCTCCCAGCTGAAAAATGATTTAACATCTCAGAATAATGAAAATGATCTAGTGCATAATAGTTCTTCGTTAATCACCACAGCCACAGATTACTTAAAGGGATACTCCACCCAAAAATTAAAATTCTGTCATCATTTACTCAACCTCAATTTGTTGCAAACCTGTATGAGTTTCTTTCTTCTGCTGAACACAAAGGAAGATATTTTGAAGAACGATTGGAACCAAACAGTTGTGGGGCACCATTGACTATGGAACTCAATGGTGCCAAACAACTATCAAACAACAAAAATATCTTCCTTTGTGTTCAGCAGAAGAAAGAAACTCATACAGGTTTGCAACAACTTGAGGGTGAGTAAATTATGACAGAATTTTCCTTTTTGGGTGGAGTATCCCTTTAAGACCATCATACCATACACATCTGCACTACAATGAACAGATAATTGGTTTAACGGTAAAATAATTTGTTTGTTTAAAATTCACTTACGTTGCCCTCAGGGTTGCTTCTAACAAAGGAGACAATGATGACACTCTTGTCACGTCCTTGGTATTTGTCCACAGTGTTGACTTCCAGAGCTTTAAAGGCGTCTCCCTGTAGCAGACTGGAGATGGCTTTCAGCTGTTGCCGATATGGAGCAATGACCCCAATATCAGACGCTCTGCATCCAGCCTACGACACATTTAAAATGACCATTTCATTTCAAGCACTACGTGAAAAAAAAAAAAAAAAAAAAAAAAAAAAAAAGATTTCAGTGTTTCATACAACTAATGGCATGTTCGGACCTTGAGCAGCAAAGTGACGAGGGCTTGTACCAAGATGGCTTCTGTGTGGTTGCTGATTCCACTTTTCTCCACAGTCTCATGGGCGGGAACCTGAAGAAAGGTACAGTACATAAGGATATGGTAGGAAAAGAACATTTAGGATTACATAATAGGCAAAATGAGATAAAGTCTAAAGCTCTGTTCACACTGTCGGCGACTTTTTCGCAGCATGTCACTAGCCTCTGTACTGTGAAGTCGCTCTAATGTTTTTGGTAGACTGCACTCTGGACATATCTTTATATATTGCCAGTAAAACTAAGATATTCTAATTCGACTTTGTTGCTGCATGCCACATGAATGGGGCTTTAAAAAATGAAAAGAAAGTAAGACTGACCTCAGAGGTGTCCAGGAAACAGACAGGACTATTGGGCTCCAGTGCAGCCTGGACCCAAGCACTGTACTGTGGCTGACACACATACAGGTCCAGTTCCTTCTCAACCTGAGCTCTGCTGGGCAGATGCAGCACTGCGCTTGCCGTCCTTTCAGAACCACACTCCAGTCGGCCCTCGTACATCAGAGCATTGCTCAGGGACATGATCGCACTGCAGGACACAAAACAAGTGTAAGAGCTGCACAGCTGCAGCTGGTGGTTGTGAATATTCTCACTAATGTATCAGAAAAATCACCTACTAGTATTCTACTTGATTTTTGAAATGCCTTTATTAGATATATTTCATATTAAAAAGGATTAGTCAGTCTTTAACACCCCATTTAGTTTTTTAATTTGCCATTTAACAATCACATATGTACAGTCTGACTGGTGAAAATCCCCACCTGTTCATTCGATATTGCACATTCAACTGAACGACTGCATCACTGTGGTGCTCCAGACGCTTAAACAAACTCTCATCCATGCCCAAGGTCCTGAGGAAAAAAAAGAAAAGAAAAAGGTTTGTGGTCAAATAATGGGGTAGAGTAATAATATGGTGATGGTTTATCTTGGCTAGTTTTGGGAGCTTCATATTTGTGATTCAACGATGCAAAAGATGAAAATCTTGCAAAAGTTCATCTGAATGCAGGCAAAAGTGTATTACCTGGCTTCCGCATTCTGCACAATAGGAGGAAGCTGTTGGTGGTCTCCCACCAGGACAAAGCGCTGGGCGTAGAACAGCGGTCCCAAACATACAGGTTGACTGATCTGAGACGCCTCATCCACGATGCAGAAGTCAAAGCGTCTGCGGCTGAAAATTGGGTGTTTCACACCCATACAGGTGGTGGCCACGATAAGCTACAAGAAATGATATTACAGTGATATTTACAATGATAAATAATTTGCATAATGTGAAACAGTCATTTTCCCATTATCCCTCACATGTCACATACACTACAATTCAAAAGTTTGGGGTCAGACAAGGAAGTGCAGATTCTTTTTACTTAATACTTATTTAGCTATTTAAATTGATCAAAAGTGACAGTAAAGACATTTATAATGATACAAAAGATTTCTATCTCAAATAAATGCTGTTCTTAACTTTCTATTCATTAAAGAATCCTGAAAAAATGTATCGGTTTGCATAAAAACATTTCTTATGTTTCATTTCAATGTTGAAAACAGCTGTGCTGCTTAATATGTTTGAGCACCAAATCGGCATATTAGAATGATTTCTGAAGACTGGAGTAATGATGCTGAACATTCAGTTGTGCCATCACAGGAATAAATTACATTTTAAAATAATATAAATTGTAATATATCAAATTGTAATAGTATTTTTAACTGTATTTTTGACCAAATAAATGCCACCTTGGTGAGCATAAGAGACTTTTGAAATGCATTGAAAATCTTATAGACACCAAGCTTTTGAACTGTAATGTATGCGTTATATACTGTACAAGACTGAGAGGATTTTAATATGTATTACTTCTTTACTGTACAGTTGTTCCAGCTCTTCTAGTGTCTGCATGCCTTTGGCACGACACGACTCCTCTGTAAAGGGCAGGATGTCATGGTGCACTTTTTGAGCACGACCCAGTCGCAGGAAGCCGATCTTAAACTTCTTCAGTTTCAGGAGGATGTTGTCCACAGCAGAGTGGGTGTAGCTAGTCAGAAGAACACTAAATCCACAAGCATGGAGTATCCGCACCTATAAAACAAGGAAGTGCAAAATAAATGTCAGATTAATATTCCTTTGTTCACATATAGAAACCACTACCATACACAGTGAGTTTCATTCTACACGTCAGAAAAAAATGTATGTAAACAAAATCATGCTTACATTTAATATTCAGTAAATACATGTACATTAATAAATTAATTCATAAATAAGCCCTTACGCTCTTACCAGTGTACAAATGGTGGTAGTTTTCCCAGTACCTGGCATTCCCACAATAAGCGTGTAATCTCTGGACAGTAGCACTTTTTTCATGGCTTGTTTCTGGGGTTTATTGAGTCCTGAGCGGCAAAATATGATTAAAACACATCATGTGGAAGCAGAGATGATTATACACAAGAACACATCAAGGGCATGTTTGAAAG
The DNA here is from genome assembly GCA_030578255.1 of Tiaroga cobitis. Taxonomy (NCBI): domain Eukaryota; kingdom Metazoa; phylum Chordata; class Actinopteri; order Cypriniformes; family Leuciscidae; genus Tiaroga; species Tiaroga cobitis. The sequence goes on from CM060603.1 coordinate 31,532,506, forward strand.
CAGATCACTGCAAAAAGATTGAAATTATGGTTTATTGAGAGAAGGCAGTGTATGAACACACCTTTCAGAATGTTGGCCACAGTGTCCTTGGCGTCTCGTGGCAAAACACTACTGAGGCTGTCAATGAACTGGGGAGGCCTGAATTCCACAATCAACTCCCTCAATCTTTCACTGCATAACAATGTACACATTGAGCTTTTCATATAGATAAAAAAACAACAAAAACACAAATTTTAAGAGACAAAACAAAAAGAAAATGATGATCAGACCTGGTTGGTTTGTTTTCCATTAACATAGACAGGTTTCCTAGATGAGTGCTAAGACCGCCTGCACCTTCATCCTGGTCCAGTCGGAAAACTGTGTTTGAGGAATACTTGGAGAGGTTTCTGAAATTATAGGAATGTGAAATTAAGCTTTGATATACCCTTGAACACTTCAGATTTAGGTCAGATGAATTACAAAATGATCAACTTAATGAAAAGCAAGATACTTACTTGTCCAAAGAGCAAGTCAATCCACTGACTGTTATTTCTGTGACGTATCCTGAGGCCAGGCCTATAAGCACAGAGTCCTGATCACCGACCACAATCCTGTCGCCCACTATCAGCCCAGTGAGAGTCTGCTCGCCTGCCTTCCTTTCAAAGCTGTGTTTATATACACCATCAGATAGCATGCTGACACCTCCAGCTAACCGCATGTTACCCGCACAGCCGCCACTTTTCTCCCTAAGAATTAACAACATAAGAACAGGGACATTCATTAAGGACAAAAGCATTCAATTAACTCAAACACACAGTGTTAATCCGCTAAGGATCTGAAATGCATGAAAAAAATAAACTGTTTCAAACTCAAATAAAACTATTGAAATTAAGAAAATTAAAGGAATGGTTCTGCCAAAAATTTAAATTCTGTCATCATTTACTCCCTGTCCCTCCAAAGAAAGTCAATTTACAGGTACTCAATTGTTGATGGTTTGACCCAAGTCTTCTGAAGAGACACAGTCACTTTATATGAACAAATATAATTTTGCCTTTTCTTCTACTTACCATATTTGTCATAATCTGAGTTATGTTCATATTTAATAAAAAAAATTTAACAGAAGCCTAAATGAAGCATGCTCATCACATTAAGCGACCGTGTCTCATATGGTTTACTTTTACAATGTCTTTATGAACTTTTTGAAGCTTGAAAGGTTTGGTGGAAAGGACTTTAAATGGAGGGACAGAAATCTCTAAGGCTTCATTAAAAATATCTTCATTTGTGTTTCAAAGATGAAAGTCTTCCAAATGGGTTTGAAATAACATGAAGGTGAGTAAATCAAAGTTTTTATTTTTGGGTGAACTAACACAATGCACAACACATATTTTATAAAAGACCCACCTCTGCTGGGAAGTCTGAAGCCAGATATTTCGCCGACCTCCTTTGTTCTCCATGGTGAGAGCCTCCAGCGTGCAGAGAAGCAGCCAGTGGCTGAAGTACTGGAGGTGCATCTGGCTGAGGTGCTCGCTCTCTGACTGCACAAATGCCTGAGGACCTTCACTACAGCTCCCCACGGGATCTCTCTCCACAGCTCTACACAAATGATACATTTCAGCTAAAGCTCAATTGCATTAAAGAACTCTGTTTGAAGTTGGCATGGAAAATGACACATGAAGAGAGAACAGTACCTGTTGTAAACTGCGCAGTTTCTTTTCTGAGGACAGTACTTGCAAGCCTGCTGGTCAGATACCATGGCAGGCAATGGGGCCATTTGACTTCCACCCTCCATCTTGATCAGGTTGTTCCCGATGTGATGGGCCAAAGAGTTCCTTATTTTAATCAGCTCTGTGATGGAAAAAATATTAATCAGTATAGTCATAAGTAGGATCTAAGCTTATAAGATTTTGATGTTACATTGTCATGACAAGTATACCAGCTCTAATTTATTACATTTTTATCAAAAAACTTGTTCACCCAACTATGAAAGTTGTCATTCATTATTCACCCTCATATCACACACATTTGTAAAACACAAATGAAGATATATTTGATGAAATCTGTGGGATTTCTGTCCCTCCATTGAAACTCAACTCCCTCAATTTTCACGCTTGAAAAAGCTCGTAAAGACATAATAAACAATCCAAATGAACCAAGGCATTTAACATAAGCCTTCTGATGAGACATTATCACTTTTAATGATTAAAAGATTTAATTGAGCTAAATTGGATGCTTGATCCACGAGAACCAATTTGGTTTGTTTATGCATATCACGCAAGCATGTTTGAGCTTCAGCAAGGACCAATGAGGCTTTAGGACAGAAATCTCACAGGTTTCATCAAATATCTTCATTTGTTTTTTAAAGATGAATGAAAGTCTTATGGGTTTGGAACAACATGAGGGTGAGTAAATTATGACAAAATATGTGGATATAAATTATATATATATATAAAAATAAAAAAAACCTCTTCTGTCCATGTGGTTGCCCACAACAGGATGTAGACTGCCAGTCTTCAAATAGACGAGGAATCCTGCCTCTGGATCACAACGTCTAGCTGAGCTCATCAATGTGTACAGAATAACCTAGAATGCAAATAAAAAAAATGTCTGTAATAAGAAGTGATTTTTTTGTACATGTTACATCTCTAAAGCATTTTCTGAAGCATTTTGTACTTGACTGCGATGCTCAATGGAGTTGGACTCCTTGCCGGTTTTCAGCTCCAGTGGCACAATCCTTTCTATGGGCTTTCTGCCTCTCCGGTGAATCCTGACGCCAGCTGTGACATCTATCTTCCCCTTCAGGCCAAAACTCGGACACCAGATGTTCTCCTCGATGTCCACAAAATCTGAGACTGTCATGCTACAGGTTGCATCTTGCTTGCTCAGAGCCCCGTCACTAGGGCTGATGGTAAATAACCAAACAAACCATTAAGTTCATCCATAATATCAATCTGTACAAACCAGAAAATGCTGGGCTTGCTGTAATTGCTTGTTTGAAGAACTATACACTCACAGTTTCAGAGTGAGCTGCTTTTGTCCAGCCTGTGGTGAAGTTTGAAGGTAGTGTTTTGCCCACTCAGATAAAGAGGGAAGATATTCTTCAACTTCCTGTCTCATGTCAGCCTGAGTCAGCTTTAGACTGTACCTAATTAACCAAGCACAAGACATTTCACAATACTTTTAAGGCACTGACATCATTTCAGGAGCTTCATTGCTGTGGTCAAATGCTGTATTACCATGATATAGTAAAGATGTACACAACTCCTTAAGTTGTGCCTCTAAACATGGAATTTATGTTGCATGATAGCCCTTACATTTGTCCAAGGTAGTTGGGGCTTCTTAGGGCATCTGAGGCAAATGTCTGTATCCTCTCTGGAGAGAAATCGGAGGACATGGCTGCTTTTTGGAAGATATCATGGACTATGGTACCATTTAGCATCTGCTTAGATCCACCATCAAATCCCTGCTTAAAAATCACACACAAGAGTTTTGATTATTTGAAGCACTAAAATGGAATGTACTCTAAAAAACAATTAGCATCATAATTTAAGGGAAAGACATTTTTTTCAGGATTATTTGATCAGTAGAAAGTTCCGACGAACATTTATTATAGCATTTATTTGAAATATTTATCTTTTGTAACATTATAAATGTAATTTACTTTTGATCAACTGAATGCTCACTTGCTGAATAAAATATTAATTTCTTTAATAAAAAAAAAAGAATAGTGAGGCACATTCACAACATTCAATTTCCACACCTTAAACATCTCTCCCAGCACCCCTCTCCTCATACAGCGAATACTGCTGGCAATGCTGGTCCCAGATATCAGCAGGTCAGGCAGCAGAACCAGAAAACCAGAGTCTCTGTCAATCGTCCATAAGCCAGAAACACTCCTACCTTCCAAGTGAATGACGTCCCCCACGGCAACCGGAGAACTCTCCCTTTAGAAAAGAGGTTGAAAAGTTCAAAAACAAAGACAGTCAAAAAGAAAGAACTCTCTCAAGAATCTTTCTAATAGTCAAGTAACATTTTGTACCAGCCATCTTTGAGAACACAAGTCTCTGTGGACTGTGTCGTCTTTGAGCAGGTGATGGTTAAGTGTTTCTCTGTGCCACTTCGTGATGAAGGGACGTCTTGTACATCCAGTACCCAGTATCGGTTATGAACACCAGAGGCCAGTGTAACATGCTCTGGTATGCCTTTGAATTTTCTAAAAGTCAAGGAAAAATGTTGTGTTCAGTTTTAGTACACAAAAATCACCAAATAAAGCCACACTTATGTACACATAAATAGGTTGAATAAAATATTCATACTCATGACTGAACTTCTTGGGTTTTGGCGCCTCAGATTTTTGCTCCATGCCATCATCAAACCACTCATCCATCAAATCAGTAAAATCGTCCACAAAAGGGGCTGGCAAAGTCTTTCCATCAGCATTTTTTTCTTTCACTTGAAGCTCAGCAGTACTCAAGGGCCTCTTTTTAGTAATAGGACAGTTGAGAAAAGTCTCTTTTTCTTCAGTAGACCCATTTTTTATCCATGAACTATATGACATCACAAGATCGAAGTCATTTGTTCCAGAGACCGCACCCATGCCTATCTCCGGCTTCACATTATGAGCAAGTGAATTCTCTTTCTCACTGGTACTAAAGCTCAGCTGATGAGAGGATTTTTTTGAGAGCTTTGAAAAACCATTTGTTTTTCCAATCATTTTCACACAAGGCCCAGTTGCCAGTCGGCTACTCTCAGTACTAACAGACTCGGCTTTGATTTTTTTCTCAGAACTCTTCCGTAACATAACAGAGAGCGTTCTCAAAGACTCATTTCGCTTAGTCACTGGTAAGCATGTGTCACACTCAGGTAGTTTCTGAACTTGCATGATCTTGGACCGCTTGGCACTCTGGATATTTTCTGAGCTGTGCAACAACCTCTTTACAGAGCCCGAGTGACTTAAGCCATTCTTAAGCTCAAAAGTGTCCTTTGACTCTGGACTGCTGCTGTTCCGTGGCTGCATCAGCTTACGTGCCATCAGGCTAGGTTTACCCCTGACACCTTTAGTATGTAGACCACGGTACACAGGTGAGCGGTTCTCGTATGAAGTGTCGGAAGGGTTCTCGGTCCTCAGACTGTCAGGCGTCTCTGGAACAGCAGATGGGTTTGGGGAGCAGGGGACATTTTCATCCTCCACAAAACAAGTCTTCAATGAAACGGGTGATCCTGTAATTCCAGCTTCAAATCTTTTAGGTGATTTTGGAGAAACCTGAAAAAAAACAAAGGTATGGTTATCCACCGTATTTTTTATGTAAGAGCAGGCAAAGCCATTTTAAACTTGAAAGTGCAAGACTTCCGATGTCAGTTCCTACCTGTTTTTTTTTTTTTTTTCAAAAATACAAAACAAATCAGTAGGTTCTCAAGACATTTAATAAACAACATAAATCCAAATAAGAATGCAAAATGAATTTAAAATTAAAGGACATCACAAACATATCTTAAATTTATTTAAGAGAGAGATTTTTGGGGGCTTTTTAATTTTATAGATTCAAAATAAATTCAAGGGCTTTTTGGAAATTCACAAAAAAAGGGTTTGAGTCACTCCATTTACTCTGATGAATATAACATTTTTCTCATAAAAGAATAATAATACACACCTTTCTTTTTGAAATGTCATCTTTATTTGAGTGAACTGTAGATAGATTTAGGGCTAATTAGAATTTATTTTAGTATGTTTTTTTAGAGCTGCAAACTGGTAAGTTATTTGTCATGTTATTATTACTGTAATAAAACAAACCAGTTGGTAGCATAAATAATTTGATCCCGTTTTCTTTTATTATTTAGACAAAATGTAATGAAAAGTGAATAGTGAATAAGGCTGTAAGTAACTAATCTCCTTTTGTGTTGTCCAGAAGAAATAAAGTCGAAATAAGTCATATAGGTTTGGAACAACATCAAAGTGAGCAAATGAGAAATTTTAATTTTTGGGTGAACTATTAAAATAAGCTACCTAACAGTTAGATTAGTATTATGTAACTTACTTACCTTTGAGAGGAAAAAGGCAGAAATGTTTGACTGAACTCCATTGACCATCTACAATAACAACAAAAATGTAAGTTAGTAACGTTACACGGATGACATTAACAGTTATATCTAGATAGCTAACGTTAGATGATCAACAAAACATCAGGTGTCACTATCAAATACTTACGGAAGATCTGCTGGATTTACACTTTATCATCGTGGACTGCAAGTGAATAAAACGACTAAAAAAAAGATTGCTCTTCGGAGAAAACAATATCACGAAGCAGCTGTACTCGTATCAAAACTTAAAAACCTCTCACAAAACTGTGTCAGCTGATCATACAAATAGACACTGCTATAGCTCAAATCTAGCTCGTCCAGAAACAGATTTTCTCACAGAGCAACTGTGTTCACATGTGATTTTACATAAATAAAAAAACAGCAGATTTCTTGCGTAAATAACTTTTGGTGGATCCCTGCATCGTAAACACTATCGAAATTCCCGCGTACACTCGGTGAACAGATCGAGATCAGATCACATGAGAAGTCAAACGTTTTCCTCGTTTTTTTTTGTGTGCGGAATTTACATGGCCATAACAGACACACTGCCCCCTTGCGGCAGTGAGATTATCAATCGTCCTATGCAGTTGCTAGACAAGCTGGAAACAATATTTTTATTAGCCGTATTTTATTAGAACCACATTAGCCTCACGTGATATGTAAATGAAAAACTGGCAATTATTATATCGTTATTTTATGCAATGGGACATAATTTTGCGGTTACCAAGGCAACATACGGAAGAAATAGCTGTTGAGGCCACTGATCAGTGGTTGAGGCACATTTTTGAAAGTAAACATGGTAAGCATTTGTGTTTATTTCAGGTGCTTTGGATGAATAAAATGTGGATTGTGGGCATAAATGCTGTTAGAGACAGAAACTATAATTGTAGAAATATTTACATGAAATTAAAGTTCTAAACATGAAATTATAAACAAAAAACACAATGAATGAAAGCTAGGAATGTTACAGTTTGTTTTTTTGGACATTTAAAATGTTTGCATGTGTGTGCCTTTTGGTGTGGTTAACTTCAATATTTGAAACAAGAAGTACTTGAATATCACCTGCATGTCATCGTTATTTTAAAATATTTTATATATTTTTGTATTACATGCACAACTTATTGTAATTGAAAACCCTTATAACAAAATGGCATTGAAAACTGAGCCTCATCTTTGAAATATTCATGCCAAGCCACCACACACAGACAGTAGAAGGTCTGCTAATATGGACGCGCAAGAAGACGACCTAAAATGTCCTGTTTGTGTAGAGGTTTTCACAGACCCTGTATGCCTTCCATGTGGGCACAACTTCTGTGAAACCTGCATCCAAGTGGTCTGGAACATGGATGACCCCAAAACTTCAGGAGAAGGGCCACTGTTCTGTCCGGAGTGTCAGATCCTCCTTCCTTCTGACCTTAAGCTTGAGTTCAACTCAGATCTTCAAAGGAAAGTTCAGGATGTCTTTGCAAGAGCATCTTCGCTGGAAGGATCGTCTCATATGTCACCCTTCATTATCATGTGTGATCAGTGCATTGGGAAGACTGAGGTGGCTGTGAAGAGCTGCCTCTCCTGCGACGCCTCCCTGTGCTCTGCTCACACTCTCCTGCATCAGCAGAGAGAGGCTTTAAGAGGGCACTCTCTCATTGAAGTAACAGAGGACTTGATTTCCTTCAAGTGTAAGGAGCATGGGGAGGAGCTGAAACTATTCTGTCAGGAGGACCAGACTACTGTGTGTTGTCTGTGCATTGCGGTTGGGTCACACAAAAACCACCAAGCTGTTACGCTGCAAGAGGCATGCTCAGAACTCAAGGTAGGGGCTTCAATTCATGAAAATGGGTTTTAATGAGTGAAAAATATTACTATTTTGATAGATTGGTCAATTACAAATAAGTGTCTATGAGATATTAAAGGGACATTTTTAAACACGTGCCAAGTTCTTAAAAATGTACATGTTGTTAAAAGTAAAAACTTAGCCTAGTAAAGCCTAGTAAACATATATATTTCTTATACAAATATGATATAAACTATGTATATTGTAAATATATTGTATATTTTTTGTATGAAGTGGATTTTAATGTTTTTTTTATAACAAATTAAGAGATCTATTTTTACTCAAATATATTTTTCTTAGATAAATAAAACATTTTCATGGACCATTATTATGCCTATAATTTAGTGTGAAGTAACAGTGTATTGAGAACTTATGGAAACATATCTCTTTGTTCTTTTAGAAGGTGCTGGAGACCAACAAATCACTTCTTCTACAGAGGAAACACTTAGCTGAGTCTACTATGCAAGATTTGAAACCATTATTTTCAGAGGTGTCGGTGGGTATTCCAATATGAGCTTTCTGAATCATAGTAACCAATTAAACCAAAAAAAAATTATTGTATACTGCGCTTCACAGGTAATATTGATTTGAAATAATATTTTTTAATGAATGGCAAAACTATTCAAATCCATTGTAGCAAGAGATGTAGCAATATGTTTCCTTTGTCAACTTATGAGTTCACCAGGCTTTTACTTTTTTTTTTTCTCCATCTTGTTATGGTTTTCAAGAAAAAAACAGAAGCATACAGACTCAGAATAGTTGAGAAATACAACCAGATAAAAGCCCAGATTGAAGAGGATCAGAAGCTGATGCTGGCCATTCTGGAAACAGAAGAATTTTACTCCAACAAGTGGCTGAGATGGAAAAATGAGTCACTGGAGTATCATGTTAAAGATATTAATGCTGCCCTAAGATCAGGCCAATCTCTCCTCGAGGAAGAAAATGACATCATATTTCTCCAGGTGCATATTATAGTTTCACAGTCTGTGTGAATTATACTTGAGTCCACATTTTCTTTTTCTTTTTTATATCTGTAGTCTATCAATAACAGAAAACTATTTATTGCAGCATCTCAAAACACATAGACTTGGGTGAGTTCTTTTTACTGCATTCCCTTTAAATTGTACTTATGGAGCCCCTAAAGGGACATGGTGATGAAAAAAATTATGAGATGGGTGGAAAATGTCAATGCTTTTGCATTCTGTCGCAAGTGTTTTGCATTCCTTCGAGAAACTTTAAGTCTGCTCGCAAAATGATTGCTTTCCCCCACTATGCCATGATAAATTAATACCAAAATGAATTTTTTAAATAATTCTTCATCATCGCTCTAGGTCCCAGGTGGAATTGCCACTTGTGTCTGTGATAGAGCAAGAGTACAGCACCACAGACAAGATGAAGACAGTCGAAGAGCTGGTTGATAACTTATATGAAGTTGTCTTGCAGAACACTCAGCGGCTGTGGTCTAGTAAGTGTGATGTTTCAATGCACAATGTTAAAAGACACACTTAGACTTAAATAAAAAGTACAATAATCCTACCTTATAGTGTAACCCATCAATCTTTGCCACCTACAGGTCTCAGAGCAGTACATTTAGACCCAGAGACAGCACACCCCGAGTTAGAGGTCTCGGCAGACAAGCTGGAGGTACACTGGAGTAAGAAACCAACCGCAGAAAGGAATCGGAAAACAAACATCAGCTCACAGTACAGCGTCCAGGTCAAGGAGAGATTCTCCAGTGGCTCCCACTACTGGGAGGTGGCCGTCTGGAAGAAACCCTATTGGTTGATTGGCCTGTCATATGGGCCAGCTACTAGAGATCAGGATTCTGAGCACCGCAACAGTGACTTTAACAGTGTGTTCTGCTACATCTATCATGGTAATGGAAAATATCTTGTTTGTCAGAAATCAAATGAAAAGTTCCTGGCAGTGAGGAAAACAATCCAAAAACTTGGATTATGGGTAGATATCCCGAAAGGAGCCGTGTCTTTCTATGATGGAGATACGCTAACTTTGCTCCACTCATTCCGCGTTGAGTTTTCTGGCCCAGTTTGTCCCATTTTTAATCCTTGTATTGACATAAATGGCCAAAACAGTCAGCCTCTTTCCATTGTCCACCTAAGAAACAAAAATAATTCGTAAAGCACCTCACAAAATCCTCCATCCATTTCCTTTACATAAATAATACATGGATTATTATATTGTATTTGTCTATTTAATATAGTTGGGTTTGGTGTAGTTATCACAGTAAATATCTCACATTCTCTTTGGTTCTTTTTTGTCATTTCTGCAATGATGGATAACTATGATTAACCTTCTGGGTGATTTAAACCTGAAAAGAAGTGTGAGAAAGAAGAACATTTTTGACAACATGCAAATTATATCTAATAAACCACTTGGTCTTTTTATTTAAAAGTTAGTTTAAGAGTTAGTTTACTAACAACAACAATTCTGTCATCTTTTTGGGTTTTCTGTCCATACAGTGAAAGTCAGTGGGGTCCAATCATGTTTTGGACCTCATTTACTCTTGTTGTATAATACGAGGGTGAGTAAATGATGACAGAATTTTTGTATGACAGATTGACAGATTGTATTATCCCTTTACCTAGGCGCCTACTTAATTAAAAATAAAAATTTTAGTTAGAATTGTCAAAGTAACTGCAAGGACTAACAAGATATATAGAGATATAACTATAGATCATAGATTCGTTTTGTGCATGACTGTGCTTATGGTCGTAGATATGTCTATAAAACCAGAGTTTGACCAGCTTTAGATGATAGAAAACACTTTTTGACAAAGTTGTAGTCCACCTTAAGCTGAGATGGGCCTCCTGCCAGTGCTCTGATAATGTGATACAGGCACTCCCTAAAGAAACGGGAACAAGTACAGTATACTGACTTCTTTGTCTGCTGTAGGAGTTTTTCTAATTACAGCGGAGCTATCCACTTCAGCACCTCACATGCACAATGAAATGATGAAGCATCAAATATCTGCCACATCTGCAACTCTTCATGCTCCCATCAGGTATGTGAAGTTGCTTGTCCCTCTATTTTTGTTTCTTATAAATAAAGAACAAAGTATAGCAGGCGGCCTTCAAATGGTGTTGTTATCGGATTAATTCTTGACTACCAACACTTTCCCGTAACGGTTCGTGGAAACCTTTACTTTTAGTTGTTGCAGAAAATCCATGTATTTATATTATAAATCTATATTTGAACTCATGTGCTTTAATTTTTGATCATAGACCTGGTGTATACCCTAGACATCCATTGTAGTTATCAGTCACCTTAGAAGCTAAAGTCTAAGAGCTGTCAGTCTGAGTAAAGTGTTCTTTCCAAAGCTCTCAAGTAACATTGTAGGTAATGCAGGACAGCTCTACCCAGTGCCCAAAACTTCTGAGGTCAGTCGAGTTATACAACATTTTTATAGCACACTTTTGTCTTATGCCTAAACCTTTTGCTCTTAAAGCTACTTTCACATTATGTAATTCCCTTTTTGGTTAGATATATATGGATAGATATGGACAGTTTACAAATAACATGGAGATCAGTTTTTGTTGTTGTTGTTGTTGTTTTTGTTGTTGTTGTTTCAACATGAAATCTTAAAAAATGTATATACAGTGCAGTGGGAAGTTCTGGGAACCAAAAGTCCTCATTGAAATAAGTCTAATTTAATCCTGCTATAAACAAAGTTAAAATAACAAAGTTTCTCAAAATTGTTGTGCTAATAATATCAGTTGTACTTATGTTTTTGTAATAAATTATAAAAATGCATAAAATATGTCTCAGACTTATGAAACCCAGTCTTTGTATATGTGGTTGTAAATATTTTTTTTTTATTTATAGTATAGAATTTTAGCATGCAAATAATCCATAAAGCCACAATTAGTATGAGGTCATAAAACATTGAGTATGTTAATTACACAATATTTTAACACGTTTTAAAATTAAAAAGATTAAATTATTTTAGATGAATTATTGCATGTCACAATGCAGGATACTGCTGTCACATGTTAACTACTATACTATATATTTTTTTATTTTTTATTTAAAAGGGACAATGCATATTAATGAACATCTTAGCTTTTCAGCAATGTAAATATGCCAGAATTAGCCCCAGGGCTACTTTACATCTCCAGTCCCCCATTATACTATACATAGTGAAGGGGGACAGGAAGTTATAGGGAGAAAGTGAACCATGGCTTTAACTTTGAAGTTTTGCTGATTTATGTAACGCATGCAGTTCTCTTGAGGCAGCAAGCGTAGTGTTGTTAGCCCATATACTGTGCTGAATGCATGAAATATTTGAGTGACTCAAACAAACCAAGGCATAATGCAGTGCTCAACAAGGTTAATTAAAAGGTTTAACACTTTAACAAGCCTATTCAACTTTCTTCTGTGGAACAACATTGGGAACCAAACAACATTTGAGCAAATTGACTTCCAATCTTGGGACAAAAATAAAAACAGAAACATTTCTCAGAATACGTTATTTTGTTTCATGAAAAAGTTCATTCAGTTTTGGAATGACATGAGGGAGTAAATAATGTCTCAATGTTCAACTATTCCTTTAACTATTGGATTTGGGATTATTATTTTTTTACATTTAGCAAAATCACAAACAGCAGCAAAATAAGCCAGCAAATACATGTAGTAACAATACAAATGAAAAAGTTAAATAACAAATGTTTGCGACAATGCATGAATCAACAGAAGCACATAGTGCTGTTGACACAATTACAGATAATCTGTAAGTAGCTAAGAGTTTACGCTAATGCAAGCTGCAGCTACTATGATTCTGCCGCATGACAGTCATTTCTTTTTCACTTTACAGTTTAATTGTCTTAGAATATTGTAAAAATTACAGTGAATGAACAGCAACAGCTATGACATACTTTAAATTTACACACAGTTTTTTTACACTAATAGTCTGCTGAGACTCAGGATTGTTTCTGTTCAGATGTAATCCCAGCGGCCTTTTCTCAACCCCTGTTACTGTGTAAATCTATTTACAAGGGGCTTTCCCTCTGGCTAGGCCCCCCTCTGCGGGTGAGCTGAACCTTTTGCCACCTGTCACAGAACAGACAGAGAGCTGGCGCACCTGATTGGCTCATTTCTGGAATGAGGTGGTCTTAAGAATGTGAGTGACAGGGTGAGTGCAGGAAGTCCTGTTGGGCCAAGACAGGTTGGGGGGGGGGGGGGGGGGATTGGAGAAGAACAGTCTAAGTCGTGTGGGTGGCTTAAATCCTATGCGTGAGCCAGTAAGGCGTAGAGAGCTGTTTTGTGTTCTGTGGAGAAGAGAGGGAGGCACAGAGACTACAAATGCATGAATAGCCAGTTTTTCTGAAGACTCTAAAGGAGGGATTTTTCTGGGTTCATTCCCACTGCTGCTGTGTAGCGGATGGGACGGAGCTGATGAGAGGGGAGTTAACAGGTAAAGGGAGGGGTTTGACTTTAATTGGTTTCTATGTTCCTGTTCATGTAACAGATACAGGAGTGAGGACAAGAGGAGGGGTTGGAGAAATCCTATTAGCTACAGCACAGAAAAAGTAGGTCTAAATGGCCTGCATAACAGAAAGTAGATATGTAAAATATATGCATTTGAATAACTTTCCTTCACCTAATTTTGTCATTTTTAGTGATTATAGAAATAAAATAGTACACCAAGGATTTCAATTGCTGAGAAAGTCAAAATAGTTAATGGACATGTTAGATCAGCTCTGCAAAATTAGTTTTTATTATTATAGTTTTAACTTAATTCTTTGTAATCGTTGGAACTTTTAAATATGTGAAAGCAAAATTCTTTATCTTTTTCATAATTGAAATAATCTGTTGGTCTAATCTCAATGAATTTTGCCGTATTTTCAGAAGCAGAACTGATGCAAATTACCTGTCATGAAAATACAAAGAAATATTTTTTTTACTTTAAAATATTTTTTTTTTACTTTAAAATATTTTTTTGTACTATAAACAAAATCATATTCTTGCTACATCTGCAAATATTTCTTGTCAATTAGCTAATGTAAACGGTAGTGTATAATAAAAGTAAATTATGATTAATACAATTTCATAGATGCTTTTATAAATGATCCTCAACTTTGTACATTATACATGTAAATCACATAAATATTTAAGAGAACAAATTCAATTTAATATTTCTAGTTAATTCTAGCTAATTTATCACAAACATCTGACAGTATATTGTCATGAATGTGGCATATTCTTTCAGTCAAGGAATTTGATCCAAAGAGTTAATTAAAGGGAGATCAATTTCAAGTTGTTACAGGTTACCTTGGAACATGTAAAACGGATTAAGTTACTAGACAGGCAGCATACATTCAACAAATTTCAGCTAAAGGACTGCAGGAAGACTACAGTAAATATGGCTTTGAATGTGAAAATCTGCGGTTAAAGAGCTCCCATACATGTTTTTGAGCACGTGTGTTGTCTTTAAGGAAAACTATGCACTATCCTTCCCTGCTTCCTCCCCCATAACTGCAGTGGTGGTCATGATGCAGGGTGCATATGACTCAATCAATTGAGCGCAACACCTGGCACACGTCCAATCGCAGCCACGCTTCCCCACTTTCACAAGACCTGACAGAACACAAGCAGCTGTGGCAGATTGCATGTGAGAGGTTAGAATAGCTTATGTGCATCAAAGAGAGTGAGTCCATTAGGGTAGTTTTTAATGATCATCCTCATCTCTTCTCTGAGCTGTATGCAGTAGGTTTACTGTATTTCATTTAACGTGAACTGACTTCATGGTTTTGTAAAGGTGATTGCAGTCTAATTCAGATGTTAAGACTTTTCTGAATCCATTACAGGAGAAAAATCTATATCCGTTCTGTATGGTCACCAGGATATGTTATGTTTTGGATGCAGCTAGCTAGCCTAGCTACCAGCTAGCCTAACCAGCATGGGTTCTTTGGTCAGAGACACCAGACCATGCTATTTGTATTGCTTTTTTTTCTCAGTGTGAGTAGTATGTCTAGTCTATCATCTTAGTACATCTAAGGATTCATTAATAAATTCCTTCAAGACAAGTAGGTAATCATATTATATATTACTTTACTTCTGAGAGAGCTACAGTAAAATTTAGTCACAACTATGTATGTAATATGAAGAAGAGGGAGTAAGGCAGAGAACCTGCCAGTAGCAATACTGAGGTGCTGGCATATCTGGAGTTTGCTTTACATTCTTTAATTAGCATGTTACACATTTAGACCCTCTTGCCATTAGTAAACATGCTCAGCTTGATTTAGAGGAGTACAGTATAGCAAGAGGAGTCAAGGTGGTTAGTTCACAAGTCTCTTTACTCAACATATTTGCTTTAGAGAAAATTATTCACTATTATTTTCCTTTTTAATAGATGTCACTTCAAATGAGAGTTCAAAATACTGTAGCCTAGCGCTAATATGTCAGTCAATGTATAAATGTCATGCTCTATAGAAATACTGTATAACATAAGTTGTAAAACAAAAATTATCAAATTATTATTCATTTAATGTGTAACACATTATTGGTATTATTTAAAAGAAAATGAGTGTATTTTCTTCCTAACTGATGGAGGGATTTGTTTCAACAGATGTTAGTAAATGCTCTTCTTTTTTGTTTCTTACAGGTGATTTTGAGGATGATATTGGAGTCCATCCAAAGTCTCTCTCAGATGTGAACACCAACAAACTTCCAGAGCAAACAAGATGACCAGTGTTGATTAATCAATTATAGAGAACAGGTGTTGTGCTATCTGCAGGCTGCTTTTGGTCAGTCATGTCTCAATCAGGTAAAATCCTCCACCTCTATGTAGAGGTGAGGTCTGTTACTGATGAAGAGGGGAAAGACCTAGGAGATGTGGAGAAAACAGACTCCCTCATGTTGACAGCACCAGACATCCTTCAACAGTCTCAGTATGGTGGCCCTAATGCCCCACATGACCGGGCATCTCCACGTGGAGTCCTGCATAAAGGTGGAAGCAGCACTCAGAGCCTAGCCTCAAGTAAATCAACATCTAGACACTCTGTAAGTTTTCAGCTACATCCAGGACATGACTCGGAACAACCGGCTTCCCAACACCAAAAGAGTCTACCTTTTGATGAGATAAGCCAGTTACTCTCTGCTTTTCAAACAGGACCCACTGGAAATACACGTCACTTGGTGTGTGCTCCTTCTGAACGTGACCCCTTCTTTGGAAAGGACCCTCACTTCTCAGGATGGTTTACTGCCCCTCCTACTCCCAGTGGAACTCGTAAGGCATGCAGCCCAACTAAGATGAAGGGAGCAGATGAAGGGAGGCGATCTTTTGCCACTTTCAGTTACATTGAAAAAGCTAAAATTAAATCTGTAGAGGGTCAGTATAGCTCTTTGTGCCAAAGCGAGCCTCAGAATCCCTTCAACAGAACCATGGAGAATCGAGCTACCCCTATCCACCTCAGGAAAAGGCTTAGTGACCCAGTGTGGTTGGAGAACAGCTTGGAGTCCATAAACAACTGTAGCTCAAAACAGCTTAGTCAAGGTTTGGGGAACTCACATATGTGCCCCCCCAGCTTTAGGCGGGCAACTCTAGACTCTATTGCCAGAGAAGCCACACATCGGGCATTGGAGGAATTTGGTTCCCCAGAACTAATGCAAAAACTGGCAGGCAACTGCCCTGATAGAGGTCACGGTGTCAGGAGAGAACAACGTCGCTGTCAGTCTTGGTCTGGGTCACCGGTTATACCATGCAGTTCTACGACCCTGCCCACTAAAACAACAATCATGGATCATGAGCGGAATAGTTCGTTTTATAGACTTCCTAGGAGCCCTGCTACTGACCAACTGTCTAACCATGCCAAGCAAGCCTACTTTACCATGTCACACTCAACCGTCAACACTCAGGGGGTCTCAAACCAAAGAGCACAAGGGTATAGGTATAGGCCAAATTTACCATCCTGTAAGCCTACAGCTATTCAACATGAACTGCCATCTATGATTGTAACTCAACCATCTATCAATCAACGAGTCAGTCATTCCATGAATGATAGTCCACGGCAAGCCCACAGAGTTAATTTCAACCTGGCCAACTCCAAAAATAAGGTAGAAGAAGAAGCTAACCTACTGAGTGGAAGGAGGAGCGTAACCCCAGCCTCAAGTCCTGACTTGGCTTGTAAACTAGCGGAGGAAGCCATCAAACTCTCCATACTTATGGAAGCCAGGAGGTCTCCATCCCCAACTCAATCGTCGACAGACACAGTGAGGTCTGACAGTCCCCGTTTGGGGCATTCAAGAGAGCCTCAACTATATGCTAGCTTCCAAGGCTCAGCATCAAAAACCCACTCTAAACTTTCTGTTCAGGAGCACCATTGGAAACACGAGTCTGTCGAGACTGGTCACCACTCAGTTCAAACAACCCCTCTTTTGCCCCACATTGGAAGTACATCTCCTGCAGCTCCAGCAAGGTTGAACCGATCAGATGTAATATCATCCTCTCCCATACGAGACCCACGGAAAGAGAGAACAGAGTTGGAGGGAAAGGACAGCCCGACTTTGCACCGGCACCTGCCTTCCCAGTACACAAGAAACAATCATACACCTAACAATGAATGTTGGCAGTATGAGAGTCTCAAAAGTCACAAAGACAGTCCAGATAGCAGCAGGAGACCATTCACAAGGGCTAATCCAGAGACTCCAGCAAGTTGGACTTTTCACCAGAAGAATGGGATAGAAGAGTGCTTAGCCAGAGACAAGGAAAGCTTGAAGGAGGTGAACAATCATAAGAGGAATAGTCCAGCTACACCGGGCTCTCAAGAGAACCATTGTAGGGTCTTAATGCAGCGCAATGAGATGAAAGATGACACTCGGGCTAACAAAGAGTTGAGTGGTACAGCATCACAGAGCTCCAGTGGAGTCACAGGCAGCCTTATAGATAGCACTCTACGTGAGAAAGACTGCATATCCTCGGAGACATCTAGCAGAACCAGCCAGAAGAGTTCTGACTCTGGAAAAACAGGCATACAGGTGATTCCATCTTGGTACACATCTTTAGATTATTCGAATGCTCTGATTCACTGTATACTGTTATTTGATAATTCAGTTTTGGGTTGTAGTCTGAAAGTGGACCATTTTTGCTGAGACCTTCCTTGCACTCTCAGAAGATGGCTCGTGCCAAATGGGAGTTCCTGTTTGGGTCCCACTCCGAAGACCAACATGAAACAAAAGGTGGGAATTTCTTAGAAATGCCCAACTCAAACTTCCAGGAACCAGTTCTCTGAAATGTCACCTTTCTTTATTTCTTTTGCTTTTCCTTGTGAACAAGCTGTTTGCCTCAACAAATGCATAACCCAATCATACAACAAGCCTCATCCTCCATAGAATGATATTAGGATTTGCTTTCTCTATAAACTTTTTGTATTTTTTTTATCCCTTATCACTTCTCAAGGTGTTATACTTTCTCTTAACTATCATGATCTTTAAATGGATTAATGTTACAGCTTTGCTAGATTTTTTATTTGGTGGTTTTATGTTGTTTCCTTTTCTTGAAAAGCAATGTGTTTATCTATAATTCCAATGGCCTTCAGATA
This sequence comes from Tiaroga cobitis, assembly GCA_030578255.1. Lineage (NCBI taxonomy): Eukaryota > Metazoa > Chordata > Actinopteri > Cypriniformes > Leuciscidae > Tiaroga > Tiaroga cobitis. The sequence goes on from CM060603.1 coordinate 31,550,947, forward strand.
GATTTTTTTAGGTTTAATTAATTGAATGAATTATTTACTGTGTGTAGGTGTTTTCAATTTACTGATGTCAAACAGAGAGGTAGGGGAGAATGAGTCACTTGAATTATTCTGTCGTTTTTCCTTTCACCTTGACATTTATACAGTTTGCAGATACTTTTATCCAAAACAACTTCAAGCCATACTTTTGATCGATCTACACATTTTCTGGGAATCGAACCCATGACCATGGCATTGATGTGGCCATACTGCCTGTTGAGCTACAGGATCTAAGGACATACAATTATTATTTAATAATGTCCTTTTTTGTAATATTTAAAAAATGTGTCTAAAACCATTTACTATTTACTGAAACTGTAAATTAGAAATTCTAAATATAACTGTATAATGTATGCATTTTGTCTGTTCAGAGACTTTGTTTTGATTTATCTTTTTTTTAAATATAAATAGTATATAAAAAATTAGTTATGACTACACTTGTGTTATTTAAAATTTAAACCATGACACTCTCAATCTTTTTGTTTTTCGTTGTTCATACAAATTCCAGGCTCCTCCAGTGGCTGTTCCAGCGAGTCTCCGACACCCATTTCACCCTTGTCTACCCCGCTAAGGCCTGTAACATCATACTTAAGACACTGTAAATCAACCGCCTCTTCGAAATCCTCATGCCATGATGTACAGCAAGTCAAAGTGGAGTTAATCCACCATCATCCCACAGTGGGGTCCTCTAATATGACCGGCATCATCAGACGCACTGTCAAATATTCAGAGACAGACATAGATGCGGTGTCCCAGCGCTGTTACAGGGAAACAGACCTTGATGAGGTGATGCTAGCAGAACAAGAGGAAGTGGACTCTGCTTTTGGCAGTAACCGCAGTGTGCTGGGTACCTCAGGCACTAACAGCAGCAGCCCCCTGGAGGGAATGCTGTGCCCACATACAGATGGTGAGGAGGAGCTGCAAGATGAAGAGGTGGTGAGCTGGGCCAGTGTGAGGATGCAAGGCGACAAAAAGAGGCAAAATGCCACACCTGAGGGAGATGAAGTGTTTAGTCGACTACTGAGAGGGTGAGTGTCGAATAGATACTATAGCACCTTTGCATATGTAAATTCACACACACATCAACAATCCACATTGGATGCTGATGTGATGTGATGCTGAACAGAGGACTTTCATTTGACCAAAAGAACAACAAAGTGGCTAGAATTTTGTATCCCTGCCTGCTTCCTGTTGTTTGGTTACTTTTTGAAGACTTTGGGGTAAATTAGAACAAGAAGGGATGTCCAGGGGGGCTGTAATGGAGTGCTAGGCTAGGGTGTCTGAGGAAAAGTTTTGAGGAAAAATAGTATAAAAATTGTATACATAAATAAATACATTAATAATATAAAATAAGTTTACATTTATATTATAACTTTCATTCTGATTTCTAAAGACTTATAAATAAATAAATATAAATACAAACTAACTATTTTAGATAATATTTTACATTATTATTATTCTCACAATTAACTGGGTCTTTATATGTGAAAATGTATAATTGCAATTTAAATTTTAGGAAGGGTGTCATCATATTTGCAGTACTGTGGCATCAAACATTTTAAATTGATTTTAAATGATGCAAACAAACCACTCAAAGGAGTGCATCTATGATTTATGTTCCTCTTATAGTCCCCTAGATTGCCAGCCTGACAGCCACACGGCTTTGAAGTCTCCCATCTCTGTGACCAGCCCGTGCCGAATCTCATCAGATGGCTTGGACTCTTTCAGCAGACACTTTGAGAGCATTATGGAGTCACACCGTGCCAAGGGCACCTCTTATAGCAGCCTGGATAGCGAAGACATTACTCCTAGTGGCCCACCAGTCTTCACTTTTGATTTTCCGACTCTCACTCCTGAGATCCAGAGTCAGATCTGCGAAAGTGCCAAGCAGATCATCGAACTGAGCTTTGCTCCTCTAACGTGCCCCGAACCACCTGCTGTGTCTGATCCCATAGAGAGCGGTGTCTATGAAGAAGAGATTCCGTTCTGCAGTGGATCCTGCTCTGATCAAGTCCCCAGCCCTGATTCTGACACAGACGCTGCCATAAGGTTAGTTGCAGTCTGGTGATTTTCATTTTTTCTAATGAGTTGTCATAAATATCCCATCACTGCATGTCAACAGATATGTTACTGTAATGTAAACACCCCCCCCTCCCCCAGTGAAATAAACTCTTGCTAGTATAATAGTAATTATACACATTAGAAGAGAAACAGCTGGCAGTGCAGACACACTCATAAAGACAAACTCATTCCTGTCCTCAGTATAGTAGTATATTGTCAAGCCATCGTTGTTTTGAGGACAGAATGGTTCTCACAACTCTATAGCCACTTTCCACTGTCGGGCCAAAACATTCTCTTTCCTTAACCGTTCCATTCCATGTCGATCTGGCCCAGTCAGTACGGATATGGTTGAATTTTTTGGAAAAGCGGCTTGTGTAATTTGTTAATTCTTACTATAGAATTTTGGTAACCAGTTGAAATGAAATGAAATGAAAAAAAAAGTTGCGATAGTCTTTTCTTCCCCATTGTGATGTATATCCGGGTGAAACGGTTTCTCAGGGGTAGAATTTGATTGTGTCCATTGGGAATTGATTGGGTAATTGTGGTTTGCCTTTGCTGTGATCTCATGTGAGTGACAGACAGGTTGTCCCACCCTCACGTCATGTCATCCGAGAAGAGATGTTGTTAATTTGATTCAATGTTATGAGGGCACATGAATTAAAAAAAAATTATGTGCATGGATGTATTGTTTGTAATAGTGCAATATTCCATAAAAAAATAAGATTTGTCCATTTTGATTTCATGATGACTTTAATGGGCCTTCTAGTTTAGGATAAGTTTACAAAAGGAATCTAGTTGAGTATTTCCCACTAGATGGCAGAGCCGAGCTATGTGATTGTGTTAAATGTTTAAACGGCACTGAGTTACCAGCTCAGTTGCTTTTCTTGATAATTTGTTTAGGCCTCTCTCACTTATGCCCTTGATGAATGTAGCGTGAACTGTCTTATTCGGGACTGTGCTCTTTCCTGTCTGTTAAAATGCAGGGCTTGCTTCAAATCATCTTCAGAGAAATTGTTTCTGATCAGTTGTATAGCAGCAAGCAGTAATATAAGGAGAAAATTCCTACTAAACAGGTTCTCCTTGGCAATGGCTGCATAAGATCCTTCCGGGGCTGTGACTGACCCACAATCTCAGGGTCAGATTTGTGTTTAGGCCTATAATCCCTTACTACTCCTTCCTGTCTGTTGTCAAAATAAATCAGAGCACAGCTCTGAGTCCACACAGGCAAAACACTATTTCTTGTTTTTAAAAAAAATCAAAACCTTGTTTCTTGTTCTATGTGCAAAATAATCTAAATTTAGATTTAGGTGGGAGGAAGAGAAACACAATCAGAAGGGTATTTTAATGTGGCTTAAGTTTGTCAAGTCCCCTACAGTAAGGAATATTGTTTGATCTGAGTTTAGTGTGGTTATTAAGAGGGCCTGAAAGCCGACACTATCTGCTTTGATACCTGGCTCATCCACTACATTCCTTCCCCTGCCATGGGGCCAGATAGACTTGGATATTTGCCAGGCACACTCGGTCTCCATGGTGAGAGCAGATTAACTTGTCTTGTGATTTCAGGGTTTTAAATAGAGAGAATAAAAATCTATAACCGTTTCACCAGGGCTGTATTTTTCACCTCTGCCCAATATTTAATTTAAACAGCCATTCATACTAAAGAAACGCAAACCGTTATTTCTAACACATAATTCTGACCTTTATACTTTCTCATAGATTGGATAAAAATGTATCTTTTTTAATGAGACAGACAATGTGTTCAGCACCATGTTGAAATGGAGATCGACAAAGACTAATGGCGGCACAAAGTAACAAGGCAAGACAAAGAGAGGAAGAGAGGGTTGGAGAAAGGGGAAAAGAGGGAGTAAACCGTTGTGAAAGGAAACACAGACCATATCCACCAGCGAAAAATAGCTCAGCTGACAAGAGTAGAGAAACACACATCCACAAACACACGCAACCAGGCAAGCGGGAGGGAACAGCGTGTTGGGAGAGAAAGAATGAGAGAAAATAAGACAGTTGTATCAAGCCTACGAAAAGCGCTTATAAAAGTTTGGAGCAGAATAAAAGAATCAGCAACGCGGCAACTGAAAGACTTTAATTAAAGTTCAAGATACTTGCAGACGCAGAGAGACACATTTCTTCTAAAGCCTCCTCAGGCTTCTGGACAGCAGGAGGTTTAGGGAAGGGTAGAAAAATGTGGAAGGCTGGATGCTGCGTTTATAAGCAAGCTTATGTCATCTGGCTATGTGAGGTGTGAAGGGGCAGGGCTCGTGTGATGGCCCATTATGTGCTCTGCTGGGGGGGTGGGGCCTTGGAGGATAATTACATATATGCCCCCCACCCTGCCATATACCGGTGAGTAGAAAAAATTCTGCTCTGTATCAGTATTATTTTTATCATAGAGATATTATTACAGTTTTTTTTATTTGTGTAGTTGTTATTTTTAGAATTTCTGTTTAACGTTAAAAGTTTGTAGTAATTTAGTTTATTTTAACGTCTATATTTTTTATAAATTTTTATTTCAGTCTTGACTATTTTAGTACTTTGTTACAATGTCTTGGCAACTAGCTGGAATAAAAGTTTTTACATTTTTATTTTATTTCAGTTAACGTTTATTATATTTCAAGTAGCGAAAATGTTTTTATGGTTTTAGTTGTAGTTATAACTACCGTGGTCTATATATATAACAAGGTTTTTTTGTCACACACACGCACACACACACACACACACACACACACACGCACACACACACACACACACACATATATCTCAGTGCTGTCAAGTAGCTAAGGAGTTCTTTTCCTCATTTTCACATGTACATTGTCTCAGTACAATGTCTCTTTGATTATAGCATGTGAATTTAGGGTAGTGACTTCCAGGTAGTTAATTTTACTTTCTGAGTAGTTTGTGGTGAATACCTTAGGCAACTCACAGTTTATCACAGTAAAAGATCAGTGTTCTCATTCACTCTTTCTGATAGATAGTTATTACTGAGGACCATTGCACTTCGAGGGTTTTTATGAGGACCATTATGATCTCAATGTAACTCAATTTTAGCCAGGGTGCGAATCAAGTGGGGGTTTGGGCGGTCTGACTCCTAAGTTTCAGGGGGTCTTAAAAGAATTAGTAAATAATTCATTACATTTATATAGCGCTTTTCTAGGCACTCAAAGCGCTTCACATGGAAGGGGGGAATCTCCTCAACCACCACCAATGTGCAGCATCCACCTGGATGATGCGACGGCAGCCATAGAGGCTTCTTTATCCACCACACACCAGCTTACTGGTGGAGAGGAGACAGAGTGATGAAGCCAATCAGTGTATATATATATATATATATATATATATATATATATATATATATATATATATATATATATATATATATATATATATATATATATATATATATGGGGATGATTAGGATGCCATGATGGACAGAGGCCACTGGGCAAATTTGGCCAGGATGCCGGGGTTACACCCCTACTCTTTCGAAAGACATCCTGGGATTTTTAATGACCACAGAGAGTCAGGACCTCGGTTTAACGTCTCATCCGAAGGACGGTGCTCTTTGACAGTATAGTGTCCCCGTCACTATACTGGGGCGTTAGGACAGGGGCCCCCACACAGACCACAGGGTGAGCACCCCCTGCTGGCCTCACTACCCCCTGCTGGCCTAGAATTGTACATGAAGTATGTGTTTTTCTTTAATTGAGGGGTTTAAAATATTTCATTAAAAAAGTTAGATTACAAGTTAATTAGGGCACATATTCACTTAAATTAGACGGTAAATTAGACGGTAAATTAGACGCTCGCTGCCAGAAATCGCGTTCGCTTGAGGGGTTAACCACAGTAATAGTCAAGTTTGTTTCAATTGGATCATACGACTGACGACATTGACAAAACATAAGCACTTTCACTATTAGGCATGTGACATTACCAAATTTTCATATAATGATTATTGCTGAAGCTTTTATCACAGTATATCGTATTATTATGGTATTGAATTAAGTTACCTAAAAAGTGTTGTCCTCCTAACAGGTTTAATAACTTTTTCTTATAATAAAACAAACATTTAAATATAATAAAACAATACACAAAAAAAAAAAATGAAGTAAACAAATGCTTCAGATTAAAGTGCAAAAGAACTATAGAGAACAATGGGTAAGATTTTACAGTGAGGCCCTATTTAGTTAACGGTGCATTAAAGCTGCAGTCCGCAGTTTTTCCTCTTTCACCATCTCTGTTCGAAATCTGTAATTGCAGTTATTCACAGAATTATAAACTTTACATGAGTTGTACCTCGACACACGCACAGCGCGGATGAACAAAATATTTTGAGGAGAGTGTGCAGCTGTCAGTCACCACACGGTGTGGATACTGGCATTCAGAATCACAGATTATACTTTTTGGATGTATGACCAACATTAGAATTTTCCCCCTAAATTGTCATCTGAACAAGTAAGTAACATCCACGTTTGTTCTGACCAACTAAGGGGAAAAAAGCGTTGCAGTAAATCGCACTGATTAAATCTAACGATCGATTATTATATCACGTCAAACCGTGCCAATTATACTTTTTCAAATTGTTAATGTTAACAACTTCAGCATTGTGTGACTACATTTGATCTCCTTCAGATATTTATCCTTGTTTTCGCATTGGCTTGTTGCAGTCTTTTTTTCCAAACTCTCAGTCCAAAGTCTTTTGCATTTTACATCGGGTGAATCTCCAGTTGTCAATGGGAATTATCATTTGAACCTTTCTGGATCCGCCACCAAATTAAGAAGTTGAATTATATCAAGTGTTGTGAGAAAAGGCTATACATCTCCACCTCCGACATCTTCGCACGTCACTCTGTAGGCCAAAACGCGGAAGTGAGTTAGCATTTTAGCACTTCCGGTTCCCTCTTTCTAAAGTCTGGGATTTTTGAATGGGTTTTTGCTAAATCGCCTGAAATAAGGTCTGTGGTGAACAAAGCCTCTAAATATTTTCACGTTTTGATCTATGACATAAAACACACAGTTATAACCTGCTTGTGTTTTTTCAAACTTTATTGTGTCTGCTTGTGTTTTTTAAAAACTTTATATAGGCTTCAAAATGTATCAATTTTGGATTAACTTGTAAAGATTGTCTTTATAGACAAAACGTGTAAGGGTCACAACTCTTTGTTAAACACAGATCTTATTTTTTGCGATTTTCCAAAAGTCTATGGGGAAAATGCATAGCTTTTCGATCGAGGGAACCCATGCGCCGCTAGCTTCGGAGTTGTCCTACAAAGTGACGTCATCACTTCGGCACTCCGAAGTCCTCCGAAGGCCGCATTTGAAGGCCGATTGCGTCACAGCGGCGCGACGAAGGCTGTCCCAATTCAAAGGCTGCATCTTTTTTTATTTTATTTTTTTATTTATTATTATTATTATTATTATTTTTTAAGAATTACAATTTCAGTCAGGGGTACAATGATTAAACTAAATAAACAAACATACAAAGAAAAACTTAAAAGTTAAACAAAAATGTGAAAATGTTTACATATAGATATACGCACTTTGCAGCTTTCTTATTTTTCAAACCCAGTATTGTTTTTAGGTATTGTTGAATTTCTGCTCTTAAAATTAAAAACAAAGGCTTGTTTCCTCCAAATTTACATTTATGAATACTAAATTTAGCTAACAGAAGAAGCAGATTAATTAAGTAGTATTCCTTATGATAAGATTGGTCATAAAGGAAAAAAAACAAATAACACATTTTTAAAGCAGAGTTGAAAGCTGGGCATGATATGAGCCTTAATAAAGGAGCAGAAATCTGACCAAAAGCAAACTGAATGAGGACAACTCCAAAATAAATGAAAAGATGTTTCATCATGTATATCACAAAATGTACAAAATGTATCAATATCACAATTAAATCTGTTCACAAGATAATGATTACATGGGTAATATTTAAAAATTAGTTTAAGGGAAATTTCTTTGATTTTGTTTGTGACTAAATATTTATGAGGAAGTTTCCAGATTTTATTCCATATCAGATTATCAGCACAACCATTCCAAAATGATATAACAGCAGGTCTGGAGACAATATCCCTTTGAAACAAAGCCTGTACACAACGATTATTATTTTTAATATAGGAAAGGGAAAAACAGATACGCCCAACTTCAGTATCAGCAGGATCCAATGAGTATGGAGATGGCAAAGGGCAGGTATTTTTAAGAAGCATTTTTAGACCAGAGGGAACAGCATCCATAACCACAGCAAAATCTTTAGGAGTAACTGGAATATTATATTTAGAAAGAAATTCAGAATAGGTCAACATAAGTCCTTCATGGTTATAAAGTTGGCTAACAAAAATGATATCATTACAAAACCAGTTCATAAGAAATAAAGATTTAGATGTATACAAAATGTACTTATTATTCCAGATAAAACACCTGTTTGGGGAGAAATTGTGTTTATAGATTAAATTCCAGGAAAGAAGCATCTGTTTGTGAAAATTAGATAGTTTTAAAGGAAGTTTGGCAATTCTGTAGTCACAAAGCAAAAGGAATGGAAGACCACCAACTTGTGAAAAGATAAAGTCAGGAATAATATTCCAGATAGATGTTGGTTTTTTAAGAAATTGCTTAATCCAGTTAACTTTGAAGGTGTGATTAAGGGTGGTAAAATCTAAGAAATTCAGGCCTCCATTTTCAATTGAGTTCATAACCACAGATATCTTTATATAATGGGTTTTATTTTTCCATAAGAAGTTAAACAGTATTGTATCAATAATTTTACAAGTATTATCATTAAAGCTGCAGTAGGGAGTCTTGAGAAAACGTTGACTTAGCCTGAAAATTTGAACAAGCACAACTTCCAGGTCCCACCCCCTTGCTCTCTGCTGCGCTACAGCCCTCCCTCCACAGCTCGTCCTCCACAGCGGAGCCTGTCGTGAACGCGCAGGCTAGTAAACAGGGCCACCGATGACGGCGGATAAAAAGTTATATGGCACATTCACTAATAGGGACTAAACGTCAATAATATGCGTTACATTGACTATGGCCTGCCCATACTTTGACTACAAACTTGGTCCTCAAATCATTATGTATTTCCAATAGCCTACATGTAACTTTATAACGTTGCACTCTTTCTATAAGTTATAAATAGCTAGTAAGATAACGTTAATATAACGGTAACTAACGTTACAGCATGTAAGTAATTATTCTAGCGATATATAATGCTAGATAAGGTGTGCTAGTACATTATTTCAGCAACATGACAAGCCAGTGAATTAGCAGGTTTCAATTGTTGCTTAGCAGAGTGCGTGACATTTTATCTACATGTTATGCGGCTAGAGTTTTGACACCGAGTCAATGGGCTCTGTGTAATTCTTTCTTTTTCGGTTGTTTATCGTCATCAGTCTTTTTCCTTTTACCTCTTTGTTTTATGAGCAGGTGTCACTCGAGAATTGGCAGTTTAGGTTGTTTCTCCGTCATAAGCACAGCTGCAGCACGCCGGCAATCTTGAGTTTGAACGACGGCTCGCGCTCCGGCGCTATAGCGCTGTGCAAGAGAGGGGTGTGATCAGCGCGTACACGAGCGTGATTGACACTGCTAAGACATGCCTCCTGGCTCTCATTGGTTGTTTCTGACCGGGAGCGTGTATTTCTTGCAAATGGCAATAGGACCACTTGGAGGAGCCAGAGAAGCTTGATTTTTACACAGATTATCTGTCTCATATTCTACTGTCAGGACATAATGACAGTTTTAGCAAATACATATTTTCAAAAGTTACCTACTGGAGCTTTAACTGCTAAGGAGAGCGCTGCATATGTAAGTCTTGAGATGCCCTCTGCCTTTGTGATCAGTACTCTCCCCCTCAAGGATAGGTCTCTCAGTAACCACTGATTAAATTTTTTCTTTGTTTTGTCAATGATTGGTGAAAAGTTAAGCTTACATCGTTCCTCTTCATTCTTTACAATCTTAATATCTAAATATGTGATTTCGTCTTTAATGGGAATATTACAAATTGACAGAAGATTGCTGTTTTTAAGAGACATTAATTCACACTTATTTATATTCAGATAAAGCCCTGAAGCTTTAGAGAATGTATGGACAATTTTAAGGGCTAAAGGTATTTCTCCTGCATCTTTTAAAAAAAGAGTGGTATCGTCTGCCAATTGACTAATGATAATTTCACTGCCAGCAGCAGTGATACCTCTTAAAGGGCTCTGTTTAATATGATCTGCAAGAAGTTACGCCATTACGCAGCTTGATTGAGCAATTTGGATTAGAATATAAAGTTTTAATGGAATTAATAAAGAAATCACCAAAATCTAATTTTTTTAGGGCCGAATATAAGAAATGATGTTCAATAGTGTCGAAGGCCTTATGGAAGTCTAAGAAAAGAATGAAACTCTCATCTGGGTATAGATGTGGGTAATCAACAAGGTCTAATACCAAGCGAATATTATTTGAAATATGTCTATTACACATAAAACCTGACTGTGTGTCATCAATAATAGAATCCAAAGTTATCTTAATTCTAGAAGCTAATATAGAGGCTAACATTTTATAATCATTATTAAGTAGGGAATTGGTCACCAATTGTCTAAAATTAACGTGTCTTTTTTTGGTTTTGGAATTAAGATAATTAGGCCTTGTGTCAGGGTAGGCGGGAGTTTGCCATAATCAATACATTGTAAGAAAAGATTTAAAAGAAAAGGAGCAAGTTCTTCTGAGAAGGTTTTATAGAATTCGGAGGTTAAACCATCTACTCCAGGGGATTTATTAAGCTTGAGCTCTGTAATAGCTTGAAGGACTTCCTTTATACGTATAGAACTATCACAATGTTCTTTTTGATCTTCATTTATAGTTTTCGAATTAGTAAGACTATCTATAAAAACAGAGGAATTATTTTCATTAAGCCTTGACTTGTAAAGAGTGCTAAAAAAGTTTGAACAGTAATCCGCAATGTCCTTTGAGTTATGTGTTATCATACCATTAATATTCAAATGCAAAATTGTATTTGTTTTTGCATGGAATTTTTCTAAGAAATATGCCGAATTCTGTTCACCCTGTTCCAACCATCTCTGTCTAGATCTAATGAAGGCCCCCTCTGCCCTCCTTTTATAAATATCATCTAATTGGCTTTGAAGTGTGAATAACTCAACACTGTAAAAAAAAAAACGTTAAATTTACAGGAAAACCCTGGCAGCTGTGGTTACCAGAGTTTTCCTGTTAAAAATACGGTAGCAACGTTTTAGGTTTTACAACTTTTAACCGTATATTATTTTACAGCGATAAACCGTATTTCATTATCTGATATAATGTTAATATACTGACTTTTTGAAATATTAATATCTGATTTTTCCCATTGTAATACTCTGACAGCCAACAATCACAGCAGTGATGAGAGTCAAAAGAGAGTCAAATGGTCAACCAAAGCTCATCTTAAGCAGCTCATCCACAAGAGAGTTAATACTAATTTACAGAAGCTGCACAGTGTCATTCACACAAACATTAAACACCATCATGGTAACATGTTGAAATTAAAAAAATGCAATAAGCATTAATTTAACAACATTAAATGTAACATAAAACCCTAATGTACATAACTGATTAGAAAAAAACTAAGAAAATTATGAAGAAACAGTGATTTAAAAACAAAATACATCAAACGTGAAGTGTCACGCAGGGAATTGTGGGAATGTCAATTTACATTTTTTCACTGTAAATTATACATTGACTTGTTCTTTTTCACTTCCAAAAACTGTAAATTTAACGGTATTTTACAGTAAAATTTAATTAAATATACCATTATATATATCACAGTTATTTACCGTATATAATAAGGAAACTTTCTGTTAACCAATTAACAGTTTTTCACTGTAGCATTTTTACAGTGTTTTACCGTTAAAATCACGATCATTTTTTACAGTGAAGGTATTCATTATCCGACAAATTTGGAGGAGATTTATGAGTAAAAGCCGTAATTTTAGAAATGATTGTCTCCTCTTCAAGTTTTTTAGCTTTAGACAATAAACTGCCAAATTTTCTAAGAAATTTACAAGCTTCAAATTTAAATAACTCCCAATTAGTGCAATAGTTATTACTAATCTTAGCTATATTCCAATATTGTGCAATCAAACTGCGAATGGTCATCTTTACAAATTCCTGTTCCAATAATGACTTATTGAGCTTCCAATAAGAGTTATGGTAGTTGTTGGAGGAAGGAGAGGAATGTAAAGAAATGTTGATAGACACTGCCTTATGATCTGTTAATGGCGTGGGAAGAATATTAACAGAGATATCTTCTTTATGTAAATTGCATGGAGTTAACCAGTAGTCTATCCGAGACATAACGGTACATGCCTTATTCTTCCACGTGAAAGAACTAATACCAGGGAATTTCTCTCTCCAAATGTCTATAACTCCAAATTTCTGCATAAAGGCCTTCAGTGTGGAGTTCTGATAATTTACACTACGAGGTGGCCATCGGTCAAGGGAGTTGTCTAAAGTGATATTAAAATCTCCTCCTATTAAAATAAGTGAATTTGGGAATTTAGATAAACAGTGTGTAATTTGACTCTCTAATTTTTTGATTAAAGCATCATTTTCAATTTTAGAATTGTACCCATAAATATTTATAATAATTGTAGTCACCAGATCTAGTTTAGTAACTAAAATAATGAAATGACCAAGGGGATCCCCTTCATAAAATAAAATATCCCCAGAAAATGTGTTTTTTTTAAATTGCAACACCAGCTGTACGCTCAGACCCATGAGCAAACCAAGCATCATTACCCCATTGAGCTTTCCAGAAATTTATATCTTTGGGAGTTGAATGAACTTCTTGAAAAAAAAACAAAAGTCGGATTTCTGCTGTTTAGCAAATAAAAACAAAGCTTTACGTTTAACATTAAACCTTAAACCCCTTACATTAAGTGTAACTAACGAAAATGACATGAATATATGATGAACAAAAGGAACAAGAACAATATTAGAAAAACTTCCATCCCCTTCGAACTGAAATAAAATAAGAATGAGCCCGGTTAACTATAAATGTAACTGATAACATTAACCCAGAATTAACTTGCATTAGGCAAGTAATAAACAATAGCATAAACTTACAAGTTGGCATAGAACAGCTCAGAAGAAAGTGTTCACATGACGCAAGATGAAAAACACTTGAATTCACGAGAGTGACTGCACTTCTTTCCCGTCAATGAAAACGCGCACACCGACAAAGAACGCTCGTTTCCCTTCCTTCCGAGCAGCTTCAACCAAAGGCCACCTCTCCATCCTCAGTGACTTGTCTGCTTGAGACAAATATTCGGTGAATCTCAGCTTGTGACTCCTCAAATATTCAGAGTGCTTGGCCTGCCGCCAGATCAGGTCCCGCGTAGATCTTCTCACGAAGCGAATGATCACTGGTCTCGGTCTATTGACCTGCTCATTCAGCCTTCCCAGTCGATGTACAACATCTATGTCATCTTTGAAAGAGACGTTTGAGTCGGGAACAACTGAGACACAGACGCCGATGACTTTTGACTTGATGTTTTCCTCAGAATGTTCCGGAATACCATGCAAACGGAGGTTCCATCTCCTCTGATAGCGTTCGGCATCATTCAGTCTTTGGTCAAGTTCGTAGATTTAGGTGCTGTTTAAATTGCCGGTAGTTTTGCAGCTTTTCAAGTCTGTTTTTAAAACGTTTACTTCTTCAAACACAAAGTCAAGTGATTTCTTAAGGCCCTCAATGCTCACCGTATTGCTAGTAATCAACTTGCCGAGGTCGTTTGCACTTTCTTTGATCCTGGATGTCAATGCCGCAATGACATTATCTTGCAATTCCGTCAGAGAAATTTCACCTCGAGATTTCTTTTGTTGGGGTTTCACAGGCGTATCTAGGTCGGAGTCATGTACGATCTCGAGACTTGGACTTTCAGACCGGGTGACATCGGTACGTTTTTGGCCATATTGATGGTCTACCTCGATGTGTGCAGCAGACCCACCAACAGCGACAGGAACATCTAACTCCATCTCTTCCGTAAGTGACTTTGAGGTAGAATTTTTGTTTTTTCCTTTGCGTTTCATCGTGCTATCCTTGGTTTCCATGTGTGTTAATGAGTTCAGTTAACAAACGGCAACTTGAGGAAATTAAACTAACTTAAGTAATAAGTTACTCCGCTAAAACAAAACAGAAAAATGGCCGAATGCATAATCGAACGATATGATGCGTCCGGGTTTAAATAGAGTTAAAATAAAGGGGATGGTAAGTAAAATTGAATCAGCTGCATGAAATTGCGACCGCACCGGCTGCCATCTTGGATCGCCCCCCCTCAAAGGCTGCATCTTCGAAGGAGCATTTGAAGACCGATTGCGTCACCGCGGCGCGATGAAGGCTGTCCCAATTCAATTCCGCATCCTTCGAAGGCCGGTTATATCATCGCGGCGCGACGAAGGCTACCCTGATTCAAAAGCGACGCCGAATTCACCCTTCGTTTCCCCGTGAAAGGAAGGATACATAAATGGACACTTAGCGGCCTATCCTACCCTGATCCTACCCCATAATTCATTGCGCGCCGGTGACGACAGCATTTTTGGTGCAGCATTTGGTGTGTAGCCTACAGTTCAAATTCAAATGTTGGTGTTCAACTATGCCTTTTAAAACCGTTCATTTTTCGTTTTTCAATTACGGGTTAAAAAATTAAAAACGAATGGATGCAAATTTACACAGACTATTAAACTAAAAATAGTTTAGTGATAGTTTTTTAGATTAAAGTCTTTGATTTTACTAGTATTTTGATTGACTATCAAACCTTTCTACAAATACATTATTTGAAATATTCAATAATATAAAGTAGCCTACTTTTGCGTCCATTTGTTTTTCTTTTTTTTTAACTCGTAATTGAAAAACTAAAAATGAAAGGTTGTTGTATTTTTAAAAGCCAAAGTTGAACACCAAAATTTGAACTGTAGGCTACACAAATGCTGCACAAAAAAAAAAAATATTTAAAAACATTTGCCCCTTTATTAAACATTTAAAATATTCACAAATTACTATGGGACAAATGTCGATTTTACTGGTTTTCTAAGGCCAGATTAGAACCTGGAAATTATATTTTTCCCGCAATGCTGAATGAGAAGAGCCATGTCTCTGGAACCATGATAGGCTCATGATAATACATGTGTCTGAATAAATAACGAGGCATTTTAATTGTTCGTTTAAAAGTGAACATTTCGAGCTTTAGGCTAGGTAAGTTATATTTTGTTTCAGTTCATTTATGAGACGCGCTCCAGTTCACGGAGATCATGAAAGCGCGACTGATTGTTTTATTTTATTTTACAAAAGCACAACGTTTTCTTGTTATGTGAGTTTGGACAAATAAAAGTAGTTGCAAATGATGTATTATTCTTTTCTGTATGACCAGAAATTATAGAGTATTTTTTAAGTTGTTTCCACTGTTGATGGGAAAATGCAAGTGTTCGCGGCCGCGCCTCCGTGCCGTGCAGTGCGCGCTCACACTCCCACACACATTTGCGTCAAAATCTTGTGTTTATTTGTGATAATCTTAGCCCTGTATTATGACTGACATTTGACGAATTTCTTTGTTCCTTTTTTGGATAAAAGCGCCTTCTAAATATGTAGCCTAAACGTAGGCTAATAATAATAATATTATTATCATTTGCGTTGAGTTCACTGAAGACAGTAATATGTTAATCATAAAATAATTTATGAATGTTTTATTTTTATATAACCTAACCTTGTGTTTGTGTTATATTTCTTTTTTATATGTGAAGTCTTTTTTTGCTTATTCTATTATACTGAGCTTTTTCCTCCTAAAAAAATGACTTTAAAGACAAGTGGCCTAAATGTCGTTTAGAAAATGCATGTATTTAACATCCTCAGTAAAATATAAAACATAACAATGACAATATCCAATTCTGGCTCCATAGCTGTTTACTCAATTATAACAAATTAATGATCAGGACGGCAGCTCCGTCTCGCACTGTTGCTTGGCGCCATGGAGCGGTAATCGGGGATGCGCAATTAGGAAATCCTATGAAGGCTACAAGGTGCGTCCTTCGAAGGACGAATAGGCTGCATCCTTCGAAGTCCGCGGTCTTCGGAGGATGCAGCCTTCACATTGGGACACAGCTTATAGCCTACTATGCCGAGACTCCTTCTTTATGTGTACAGATGTGTGACGTAATGACGCAAAGACATGCTCGAATTTCCCGCGGAAATCCACCAGTACCACTGATTAAAAACATTATTACAAGCTTTTGAATCGAGCTAAGGCAAGCAGTTAGTTTTGAACACTAGCTGGTTATGTACTTGCTCAAAAATTTATTTTGGATAATTTTTAACCCAAAAAGTTACGGACTGGAGCTTTAACTAACATGAACTAACAATGATCAATTTATACATAATGTTAATGAATGGAAACTTGTTGTAAAATGTTACCAAACAATAATAAATAATCAGAAAAATTTCAATCAATATCTAGGCCTAGGGCATGTTTTAGTCCAGATTAAAATGTAAAAATGTTTATGCTTGAAAATAAATGTCCTATTAATTCTTTAAGTATTTGTTGTGATAAACACCATAGTGAATATATCTAAATGTCAGTTTGACGCATTTAAATACAGTTCAGAAACTGAAAGCTGCTTTGTATCAGTAGTATGGGTGTTTAACTGTTCCATAAGCGCCATCTACTGTCAGAGAGTGACAATAAGAGCATTTTCATGTAGCTTGTCTCTCTTTCTTTTTTTCTTTTCTTTTTTTTTTTAAATTAAATGCTTGAAAGAACAGTAACAATTGTCATCATTGCCATACCATAACAATACAGCAATACTCCATTCAGGGTCCATCTGTCTTTCAGTCCAGATTAAGTGCCAAATCCTTAAACACAGCCATGGTGTGTCTCATGCACGTTGGGGTTGTTTACATCAGAGTGCACGTGACTCTTTGACTTAGCACCAGCACACGCACACAGTGCGTGTTGTACATTTTTACCGCTTGATGAAAAAGTATTCTTAAAATGCGTTCGAAAGAATTAAATAATACGTAATTTTGAAGTGCCCACGATTACAATACCGAGATTGCGAGACAAACGTACTAAAATTCCTTTAAAAACGTAAAATTCATGAAAGCGGTTGTTTGGTTTTTAGATAGGCGCATTTGAAATAAAATGTATTATTTTTTTATTATTACAGTCAATTTTCAATTAGTGTTTTCATGAACAGTAAAGCTAAAACAAAAATTCTAGTGCAACCTGTTGTCAATGGAATGGAATTTTCATATCCTTCTGATACTACTGCCGGAAGCTGTCACGTCATGCAAACATTTTAATTACATGATCTTTTTCCTCCTTTGGTATGTAAATCTTGTCATCGGTCTCTAAAAAAGAGGTGTGTTCGCTTTTGTTAAAGCACTGGAATGTTGTAGAGCCTCAGCACAGGTTAGCTGATTGTCGGTGTATTCAGCTCACCGGTTATAGTCAGTGGGTGTGTACATGTGCACTAAGAAGTTGCATTTTTTCCCCCCTCATATGCTGTCACCAAACAAGTTATAATATGTGTCATGTTATTGCTATTTACACACATAAATATTTAAATATATCAGCTGTTGTCTGGCATGCAGCAAGATTTATCAAAGGTGTGTCTAGTCACTGAGCATCTTTGTAAAAGCTCGTCACACATCCTAGAACCTGTGGCGGAAAAGTTTTCTGTTTTTCTTCCTGGTTTTCTCTACCATGATTCTATCTGTACATTGTTTCAAGAATAAACAGTCTGCCCTCATCCCCATTCTTCGAGTCTCCTCCCCTGGCTTGTTTGTGAACTATCCGGTTGGAGGAGGTTGGGAATGGTGATCCTCGGAACAAACCAAAGACAGAGGATAGAGGGGATATCTGCATCTGGCATGAACTTTTTGGTGCTCGTACATCTAACTAACTTTGGAATGCGGTGGTTTAAAGGCAGAGTTGGGTCACTGAGGTAGAGTAGTGCTTTGGTTTATCAGACCTTTTGTGTTATTAGTTTGCCAAAGTTTTACACTTTAGTTCTTTGATTCAAGACTAAATGAAATGTGTTTCACACATATTTGACACTTTTAATATACGTTTTTCTTCTTTCTATCCTCTCATTATTCACATCTGAATACCAGCTGAAGTATGTTTGTGTGTATGTGTGTCTGATAAGTTATAAGGCTTTTTTGAATTTGAATGGTGCACAAAGGACAAAGGTGCAGGTTCATGCGCTCACAGTAGAATGTTAGATGTACCTTTTTTCAGTTATTAAAAGCTGGTTTCTCTGTACATTGTGGATTGAGTTGACCTGCTGGGAAAGAGTCTGTATGGGTACATCAGATATAATCTATTTACATCACATTGCAAGTGCTAAGAATAACAGGTTTAGACACGAGAGATGGTAAGTAAACACATTTAACCTCATGATTTGACTGGTTTGACAAATAGTCAGTATTCAAATGTAGTTCAGAATGCTTATTGTGTTGTTGTGCATGGTGACTGATTTTAAGCCCAAACACATTCACACATCATATCCGGGTTGCCTTTTGACAAATACAACTTTTACCTCTTTTACTTTTCCTTGTGTAATGCTTCAACCAGATTCAAATGAGTGTCTCACATCCCATACATTTCACACACAATTATTTTTCTTTGGTTCCAGAGAGAGGGCATCACGGCCGGTGTCAGAGTCTGATCCAGAGGTAGCCGAGCGATTGGCTATTGGCAGCACTGAAACTCTAGCCAATGGCAACAAAGCTGACCTCCAAGCTGCGAAACGGCTGGCCAATCGTTTGTACAATCTTGATGGATTTAAGAAGTCTGACGTGGCACGTCATCTGAGCAAGAAGTAAGAATTATTTAAATTATTAATAAATACGTTTATTTTTAGTTCCTTCCTCTTGCTTTATATTTTGAGCTTTTGTGAAGCAAAGTGTTCTTTGATAACAATAAATACACAATGTAGAAATACACAATGAGGATTATGTTAAAAAAAATGTGTTTAGGATTTTGAAAAATTTGAAACAAACTTTATAAGTTAAAATGAAGAAATTTACCACGTGAGCTTTGTTTGAAAGGTCTGACTTTTGGAGCCCCAGTATAAGAACCAAAAACCTCTTTTCTTATGCATTTGTCTTTTCATGACTTGTGTAGCAATGATTTTAGTAGCATGGTCGCGGAGGAGTATCTAAGTTATTTTAACCTCTCAGGAATGACGGTGGATCAATCACTGAGGTGAGCTTGCATCTCCATTGTGTTTAGTTATATAAATATTTGCTCATTTTACGTGTCCAACCGGCTCATTCTGTTTTTCCTGCTGTCTTTTTATTAGAGTGTTTTTGAGAGAGTTCGCCCTAGTGGGAGAGACACAAGAGAGGGAGAGAGTACTATCGCATTTCTCTAAAAGATACCTCGAGTGCAACCCGAACACTATACCAAATGAAGGTAAGCCATACAAGCATTGTGTGAATGAATGTGCATCTGGTGTGTATTACAATAAAGTAACACTGTGGGGTGCTCTTGCTCTGACTCTGTGTGAGCTTATGGCACTTCTATGCCTGTGTGTTTCAGATAGTGTTCACACATTGACTTGTGCCCTGATGCTGCTCAACACTGATCTGCATGGTCATGTAAGTTTGAGTATCTGATGTACTATAAACATAACAAACAATAAGAAAAATCAACAGAAAAAATCGTGAACCATGTTCAGCCATCAAGGCCATTTTAAAATCTTGAAAAATATACATTGATACATGCATTTTCTGAATCTAAACTGATTGTAAATAGAATTTCTCTAAAATTGACTCCATTAAAATTTGACTTCTTATTACCGGTATATTAAATGATTATTACTTGTGTAAAATACAGTAAGCTACAAAACGTCAATACATTGTTGATTTTTTAAATAGGATTTTACTGATGTGTACAAAAATGTATTAATCCCAGTCACATTTCTGAAATGTTTGTCTACTTTGTGGAAAATGAAAAATATTATCTGACACTTGTAAGTCTGAAGTTGTAATAGATGTTTATTGTGAAATTATTATATATTTTTACATGTACATGATTGAAGTCTCTGTGAAAGGAGCTGGTTTGGATAAAACCACTGTGTTTTTAGGATGGATTTTATTCTCTGAGCTGTTCACCACCCTGAGGGGATGAGTGCCGGTTGTACATTTAGGAATAAAAATAGAAATTCATCCATAAATGTAGTAGTAAAAATGATTCTATGGGGAAGCAAAATTATTTTTGCACAAAATATTAGCACGATTACTGGCCGCTGTGTATTTGGTATTGTAAGTGTTGTTGAGTGCATAGGAACTGTGAAATAGGTCAGCAAATCAGCTGACAGTAAATTTATATTCCATTCGTCTCTAATTCAGAACATCGGGAAGAGGATGTCCTGCACACAGTTCATTAGTAACTTGAAGGGACTGAATGACGGCCAAGACTTCCCGAAAGATCTTCTAAAGGTTTGTAGGGGTTTCAAGCATTCACACACATTCACACACTGCATTGCATATTGAATTATTCCATAAGGTCCGTATTGTGGTTAAGCCATAAAATATATTTACATACACCACAGCTAATTAAATATTCCTGTATGTAATTAACATATTCTGAGACATGCACGTTTTTGTGCTGCTACTCTCTTCTGGAAATACTGTAAATTTTCAGCCATTACTCAAGTTTTCAGTGTCAAATGATTCTTCAGAAATCATTCTAATGCTCATATGGTGCTCAAGAAACATGTATTATCATTAAAGCTGAAAACCGAATGAAACTAAAATCTGTGATGAATAGAAAGTTTAAAATATTTTTTTTTTTTGTGGAAATATAACTTTTTTATAACAATGTAAAAGACAATTTTGATTAAAACTGACACTTTTGATTAAAAAAGAAAAAAATCTATGTCCTTAAAATTAAGCCAATATAAATTAATGGAAATATTTGGAATATCCAATGTAGCCGATGTATATATAGTATACATACATTTCCATGAAGACTTCCACTAGAACACAGAGGTCTGGTTTCACAGACGGGTTTAGATTAAAGGGTTAGTTCACCCAAAAATGAAAATTAAGTCATTAATTACTCACCCTCATGCTGTACCAACCCCGTAAGACCTTCGTTCGTCTTCGGAACACAAATGAAGATATTTTTGATTAAATGTGACAGCTGGATCACTCCTCCATAGGCTCCCTAAGGGAATGAATCCTGACGGCCCAGAAAGTCAATGAAGAAAATGTTTAAATATTCCATGTCACAACAGTGGCTCAACTATAAGTTTATCAAGCGACGAGAATACTTTTTGTGCGGAAATAAAACAAAAATAACGACTTTATTCGACTATTCCTTTTCTTCCTTGTAGGCCTGAAACGAGACTTCAAGAGATTTCCACGACGCATGCACGAGAATTGCGATCTCCTTCAACTACTTCAGTTAAGTTCTCGCGCGTGCGCGTCGTGGAAATCTCTTGAAGTCTCGTTTCAGGCCTACAAGGAAGAAAAGGAATAGTCGAATAAAGTCGTTATTTTTGTTTGTTTTTTCGCACAAAAAGTATTCTCGTCGCTTGATAAACTTATAGTTGAGCCACTGTTGTGACATGGAATATTTAAACATTTTCTTCATTGACTTTCTGGGACGTCAGGATTCATTCTCTCAGGGAGCCTATGGAGGAGTGATCCAGCTGTCACATTTAATCAAAAATATCTTCATTTGTGTTCCGAAGACGAACGAAGGTCTTACGGGGTTGGTACAGCATGGGGGTGAGTAATTAATGACTTAATTTTCATTTTTGGGTGAACTAACCCTTTAAGTCAGGATTAGGCCTTAGTTTAATAGGACCATCTATAGCTTTTATAAACGTGCTTTACTTAAACTTTACTGGTGTGCATACTGAGGCATAACAATGGAAGTGACATATTTTAAGTTGCTTCAGTTAAAACCTCTCAAACTAGTTTAAGCCTTGTCTGTAAATCCGGGGAATAGTCTCTGTAAATAATAAAAGAATGCTATTCTGTTGATACTGGACTTTGATATGCTCTTTTGACTATATATTCTAAATATTACAGGCATATGCTAAACGTCTTCTTCAAATTTCTTAAAACTGCAATGTTGTCAGTCAATAATCATGATAATCTGATTTATATCGGAATATTCTTGTTTATGTAAATGTAAATCCATTTATATGAAGAGCACTTTTTGTTGTAGACATTTTTGGAGAAATGTACAACTCGTCTGTATACTTAAGTTGTGACAGAACCATTATTACAGACCATAGCATAGCCACAAGATTAACTTTTAAACTGTTAAAATGTTGCACTGAGGCCCGTTGTGCCTGAATTTGATTTATTGATTTTCACCATGTCTGAAGTTGAGTGTTGTGACTAAAATCAGTCATTTATGGGATTTCTGTCGCAGCTGATGTCAATGAACTTCCTGTGCTCCAGTGTGCTGGTGCTTAGGGTTTGTCTATTTTAGTCCCTTCGCTTGGATTACAGGCCAGGCTGCACAAGAATAATAGCCACATGATGACCGCACCTGAACCACTCTGCTGATATGTGCTTTAAAATCATGGGGAGCCTTTCAAGCGTTTGGTCCTCCTACTCTCTCTCTCTCTCTCTGTGTGTCGCTCATCCCTCGTTCTCTCCTCCGCCCTCTCACTCTGTGCCTCGCACTATTCCATCACCTCCCACCCCCTCACTGTTTTTTCTGTGCTCTCTCTTTCTCTCTCTCACTCTAACCATTTTACTATCTGCCATCTTGCTCTTTGTTTCACCCTATAATATGCAAAAAAATGTACTTAGTCCTGTCTGTTCAGGTTATTTCCATATCTATATAATCCCCCTTATCTCACAAATCACAAATGGCATCCTTCT
Source organism: Tiaroga cobitis (assembly GCA_030578255.1). Taxonomy (NCBI): domain Eukaryota; kingdom Metazoa; phylum Chordata; class Actinopteri; order Cypriniformes; family Leuciscidae; genus Tiaroga; species Tiaroga cobitis. The sequence goes on from CM060603.1 coordinate 31,573,934, forward strand.
CTCTTCTTCTTAGCGCTGGTCTTCCTTCTCCTGGTTTCTTTCCTCCTACCACTATGTGAGGGTGTGAAGGCCACGCAGTTGTCGGGTAAAGACAGTTAATCTGTCTAACTAGGCTATTGGTGTGACGTCTTTATCTACTTCGATATTCCTTCTCATAATTCTGTTCTCTTGACAGTTGACATTCATTTTCATCTCTGTCGGCTTGATGTTACAACAGGTTTTAGGGTTAAATATAGCACCGATAGAGATGGCAGCTGAGAGAGATGTCTGCAAGCCAACAGGTTAGGCTCTCAGTGCCTGTGTGGTTCATGACAGTTAACGGCCGTGAAAAACCTGTGTGAAGTCTGTCTTTATGCCAGCAACAGCAGGGGTGGCATGGGGGACAGATGGGAATTTGGCTGCCACACGGCTTCTCACTGAAATTAAGGTTTTGTCATGGTATTATTATAAATGCGTTACAAATTGCCCATTCTCTCTCTCTCTCCTGTTCCTCTTTCTGTCTTTTGTTCCCTCTTTTTCAGTTTGTAAATTATGTTTCTGTTCTTTCACTCAATTGTGTGAACAGTATAATTTCCTTCTTTATCTCACAGTTTGAGATTGAGTATGTGCATCACTGCAAACAGTATTATGCTCCTCCCAGTGGTCACTACACTTGTACTTACAGCAGCGAACTGTGCGAGATGCTGTTCTAAAGTTTGATCTTTAACTTTTTCTAAAACACTTTAACAGAAGGTTGGAAAGGCGATGAATGGCAAGGGTGTGCAGGAAACCCTTATATGGACATGTTTTGGGCATGTTTTATGTAAATTTCCAACATCGGGCATGTGGTTGCTCATTTGGATTACTCCAAATTCATTCAAGGATGAACAATGTTAAGAACAAATCCATGTGCGTACGCACTTGTTATGGATTTTTTTCTTGAGAAGTTCTCCTGTGCTTATAAATACGAATAAGCCACGCAATTATTAGAGAACCAATGTTTGTTGTTAGTTAATATACATAATAACTAGTAATGTATTGTGTATTTTATCACTAATGAAACATTGTATTGACCAGTTTCCATCTTAGACTCGAACTATATCATAGAAAATGTAACCAAGCTTCAGCTTCTTCATTACAGTTCTTCAGGCATCATATATGTTGCAGCAGCCATTGCACAACAAACATGGATGTATTCCATTTGCAAGATGTGTTTGGCTTGTCAAAGCTGTATTCATTCTCTTTTAATTCAGGCTTTACTGTGGGATACCCCAGGTGCTTGTACAGTCTCAACTACTGGGATCTCTGTCTGCATTAATGGACACATGGAGTCCTTCTTGTGCTCTGACATGAGCAGATAAAACCTCCCTACACCCAGCTCACTGTTTTAATTGCTGGCTGCCTTGTGACCTTGTGACCAAATAAAAGCAGGTCACGTTTGAATAAAGTTAGACTAAGACTATGGGATGCCCAGTGTCCCAGAGCTGTGTGTGAAAGACACATTGAGAGAGAACAAGCTGCATCAATGATCCAAATGACAGAAGAAACCATACCAACCAAACTGATTTACTATCTTTCCTCTGCTTCAACATGACCCCCAGTGGCTTGTTATTGTGTAATTCTTATTTTTTATTGGCTGCTCCAATGTGTGAACTGCCCAATTAAATTTTGTAACTCATTTGCCAAATGGACAAAGAACAGCAATTTGTACAAGCTTTATGCAATGTTGCATGTAAAAATGATTTATCAATTAATCATTTATTGTCACATTTAACTCATTTGTATATTTTCATAATTTAAATAAACCATTTTAAGTGTCTATTTATCAATTTGAAATGATATTTATTTACATTTTTTATTAATACATTGATAATTCTTCATGTTATTTATTAATTGTATTCTAGCCAATTCAATAAAGTCAACATTTAAAATAACTCAATGGTTTATGATGATTTTCAGTGCTGGCATACTCCGTTATCATAATTCACTTGATAATAAATGTGAGCAACAGGTTAATTGCTTATTATCAAGTTACAACAGACCTTTTTTAACATGTGTGTGTGTGGAAAATGAGTGACTATGGCAGTGACATGTAGCGCGTGTGAGGATTCGCACGTTCGAGAGCCTGGAAACTGATTGACATTCTTGGGAGGCTGGAATCATCGAACATTCATGTGCCGTGATTTGTCAGTCACGCTGGGAGACGGGTACATCAATTGAGAAGCAGAGCGCGAGAGAGACAGTGAAAGAGATCGGGCGAGATTGTGAATGCAAGAGAGAGAAGGGAGGGTGAGCACTCCTCGCTCACAAGATCTCATTCTCACCGCACAGCCCATTTTTTATCTGCATCACAGAGGAGGAAAAAGACTGAGGAGAAGAAGAAAAGAGAGCGCAGGACTCGGACGCCAAACCTCTATTGTTCCTACAGCCGTGCAGCAAAGCTGTGTTTTGTGAAAGGGAAAAACAATCAGGTGTGAAAGAATCTTCCAATTGGATAACAGGCGTATGGACAAAAGCTCAAAGAGGAAGGGGGGGGGGGGGAAAGAAAGGATGAAAGAGAATTGTGGACAACTTCTAATACATTCAACCATTTGACATGGAATAGAGAAAACTGCACAAAGCAACAGGATCATCTTGTTTCTTTGCTGATTTCCTGCTCTAGTCTCGTCCTTCTGTCTCTTACACGTCTTGTCTATTTTTCCGTCTCAGAGGGGGACGCTAGGTGACGTCACAGTTTTTGGGATGCCAGTTTGAGAGTGGGTGGAAGTCAGACCCTCTCAGTCTGTTCCCTGCATGAGCCCATGTGTGTTTATCTCATGCATTTGCTTCAATGATGTTCGCATTCCTCCGTCTGTCCTCTTCTCTCCAATTATCTCCTTCCACCATTCCGGTCCTCGCGAGCCATCTGCACCGCACCTGCGTGCGTGTCAGCGTGCGTTGGTGAACACGTGTAGATGTGATGAACTTGAGGATGTATACAAGGAAACAACTGGATGTTAACCGCAGATCCTCTTCCTTGATCGTCTTCGATCTTTCAGTCAAAGCAGAAAGTTTTATGCAAAATGGCGCTGGTGGATTTGCAGTGGCCCAGCAATGTTTTTACATGCATAATGAATAGGAATGGATCCATAATGCAAGAGTCACTACAGAATCCCTGATGCCCATGTGACACCCTTAAGGATCTCGCAAAGAGCTTCGCCACTGCCAAAGACTTTGATTTTGCCACTGTATCATTCTACATGCTCTTTGAACTTGGATTCTACTGGTAGAAGAAAGACATCAAGTGAATGAGGACTTTATTTAGTTTACTTGAACATTGTTTGATTTCATCATTGTTTCCTCATCTCTGGATCCCATATCTACCAAAATCATGATTGGTGTAAACAGTATTCACTCCACTGGCCGTGTCCGCTCTCGCTCCCTGTGTTCAGTGCGATGTGGACGGGACTTCAGCGTGATGGACCCGTTTCGTTACACCAAAGCCCCTCGCTCGCGTTCCTTAAAGCCCCTGGCCTTCCCTGATCTGCTCGGCAAGGTTCAGGACGGCCAAAACCACCCACAAACCCGCAAAAAAAAGGAAAGGGTAACACTAGTTAACTACAGGATCTGCCCATGGAAACTTAGATCTTTTGCAATCAGAGAAATTATAAGCTAATTTTTCCTTCTTCCTTCTAATGATGGTTGGGTTGTTTTTCCATGACGTTTGAACCAAAATGCTACATGAAAAAAAGTATAGTCTGCAACCTGTTTCTGGTTCATGGGTATTGTTAACTTTCAGTTGCTATTTTTAGACACGTCAGTGGGATGTTTGAGCGCACGCTCTCATATGCACGCACAGAGCAAAACTGTTGATGGGGTTGTGTATTTAATTGTTGTTTTTCTTTTTTAACAGGCTCTCTACAACTCGATAAAAAATGAAAAGCTGCAGTGGACAATGTAAGTCTAATGTTTTTCCTAGTCAAAAGCAACTTATCATTGTCCAGTATCATCCAAAACATTTGAAATGAATGTAATGCCTCTAAAAGTGTTATTGATTTTAAAATGGTGTAAGCCCATTATACAATCTTTTAGCTGCTCAAATGGCCTTTTCATTTCTTCAGTGAGATGTGCTTATTAGGTGCACTCTCAGAAAAATAGTTTCATTAGGGTTCTTTACTCGACTCCAAAGAACTCTTTACTCAAAAAGGTTCTGTAGAAAAAAAGAAGAACGTTTCAACATTAAAGATAAAAAGGAAATTATTATTTAGGCTCTAATAAACACTTTATTTTTTCCATACCAATCTTTTTTTCCAGTGGTATTCCATAAATACCACTTGGTATTTATTTTAGTTTCTTATTGTAATAAATTATGTTGTAATGGACACTTTATATTTCTGGGATTCTCAGAAGCTAAAGTCATGATAGTTGGGTAAATTCCTAAATTGCAGTGAATGGGAGACTACAGCTAATTGAATTTTTGCATTTTCATGACTTTCCGAAAGAGAGAGAAAAACAATAGAGATTGATTACGACACCCAGAAGAGAGAACCGTGTACAAAGTACAGTGTTATAAATGTTGACCATTATATATTTTTAATAATTGAAAATATAAAAAACTGCTAGATTTAATAACTGTGGAAACATGTCACTAGCAGAAACAAGTCTTAAGAATGTTAAGATCTTTGGAACTCTTAAAAGGTTCCCTTTTCATTTAGAACCTTTTTACCACGCTATAAAGGAATCCAATAACGTTCTTTTCATTGAGCCCCTTGTAAAAAGGTTCTATATGGAATCCTTTTTTTTCTATAATAGAACCATTTCTTCCATATATAGTGTATTTATGACCTGGCCTGAGCTATTTGATGCCCTAAGCCCTGACTTTCGACTTTCTTTATTTTGTTGCCATGGTTACTACAAGTTGCCTCTTCATAATTACAGGTTGACTTTGACTGGCTAATGTGCAGACTCAAACACAGCCCTCTCTCTTTTTCTCTCACACATACTCACTCCCATGTACACTGCGTTCGCTCCTGAAGGGATTCTGCTGTACCCTTGTTTTTGTGTGAAGGAGAAAAGCACAAGTGATTGTTTTATTCTCTTACATTCAGCAGCAGTTCTTTTGATCTTCATCCATCCCAACGTCCCCATGCGTTATCCCTCCGCTCTCTATGTTTCCCTGTTTCACTCTCCCTTCATTTCTGAGTTTGATCCACTTCATTGCACTTTCATTTAGCATCGTGTGATTCTCAGCTAAAGGCCATCAATCACTGTATGAATCAATGCACGTCATTCACCATTTTTTTTTTGTGGCTGCTCTTCCTGCCTCCGTCTCTCATGGTGTTCCATCTTCTGTGCTGGCTCTCTTGGTTACCAGTGTTGAGGCCAGCAGTTACTAAGCAACAGATGAGAGCATTATCATGTGAAGGCAAAGGCTCTGTGCTGTACACCGTAGCAGTTAGAGAGGAATGTTTAGCGGTCCAGGCCTCAGGGGCTTTCCAGGGTGTCTAACTCCACTCTCTGCATTGCTGCCACTCAGCTGGTTGCATGTACTGTAGATTAAAAAAAAAACACTGCCAAGCACTAGGCAATGAAGATGCAGTTTAATTCCTGTTAATGACTTTGAATGCTTAATACACAAAAATTGAGGTAGGATGGGGCTTTAATACCTCAGGTAAATGTTGAAAGTCAGAGAATTTCTCAGTGCATAAAATACCTTGTGGATAAAGGTGAGAATGCAACTACTTAATAATGCTCTTGTTTGTGTACTCTACAGCGATGAGGAAGAACTGCGCAAATCTTTCTCTGAGCTGGACGGCAGGACAGACTCAGCATCGCACACTATGAAGCGGATCAACAGTGGAGGAAACCCCCTCGTCAGTGTTGCACAGCAGTCCAGCGCTCAGGTCTACAACAATGGCTTTCTCGTCCGGAAAGTTCATGCTGATGCTGATGGCAAAAAAAGTAAGCCTTCCCTCAAATACAGCCTTTTATTTCATCTATTAATGTTTTAGTGTATTTATTACAACCTTATTCTAAATGATTGTAGTTTAGAAAATGAGAGAATATTTTTTTGTTATTTTCCAGTAAAAAAAATCAAATATCGAAATAAAAATATCGAAATATCTCAGAACAACATGCATTTAACTAAGAAGCTATGAATTATAGAAAAAAAGATTAAGACTTGTTTTCAAGAGTATATTTTGAAGTTCTTTTACCCTATTAAATTTTTTTCTTTCATGTTTTCAATCATAAATCTAACATTTGTAGATTTGCCAGTGGGGTAAGAAAAAATTAACTTCATTTAAAAATTATCTCTAAAAACAAGTCTTATTTACTTTTGCTAATTAAGTAACTGTAAGTAAGTTAATTTATCTTGTTTAAACAGGACAAAAATACTTTAAAAAACTTTAATTATGTTAAGTTTGACTGTGTATTGTTCTTTTAGCTCCACGAGGTAAAAGAGGATGGAAAACATTTTATGTCATCCTTAAAGGACTGATTCTCTACCTGCAAAAGGTACATTTTACTCAATGATTTCTTGTGCTATGTGAACCATAGTTCTTTGTGGTTGCCGTACATGTATTATTTGTAAAAAAAAAAAAAAAAAGGATTTGTGATTTGTCTCTACTTTGCGATTGGTCTGCAGGATGAATATCGTCCAGATAAGCAGCTGTCTGATGAGGACTTGAAGAACGCAGTATCAATCCATCATTCTTTAGCCATGCGGGCAGCAGACTATAGCAAACGACCCAATGTGTTTTACCTTCGCACTGCTGACTGGAGAGTCTTTCTCTTCCAGGCCCCGTAAGTAAACTTACCTTATTTCTATTATAAGGGTGATTCACCTCAAAATTTAAAACAAGATGTTATATTTTTAAGCTTTTAATACCATTAAGAGGGGCAAAAAAGTATTTATTGTAGTGTGACGAAAATAATAATTATACACACACACAGCCGTTCAAAAGTTTAGGATCGGTAAGATTTTCTTATGTTTAAAAAAAGTTTAAACATAAGGCTGCATCTGGTAAATCAGAAATACAGTAAGAACAGTAATATTGTGAAATATTATTATTATTATTATTATTATTATTTATTTTTATTCTATTTTAATAAATTGTAAAATGTCATTTATTCCTGTGATGGCAAAGGTAAACAAATCCATTTTTAAATGATCATATGATAATCTGTACAACTTTTTGTAACTTTCGCATAACTTATACTGTCACTTTGAGTGACAACAAATATTATTCAGCAGAAGCCTCATGGAAAGCTCATGTTGCTTTATCTTTTGGAAATAGGACAGCAGAGAAATACACAGTGAATCTCTTTCAAACACTTACACAAACACCTGAGCTCACCCAAATACACTGGCTGGTTGTTGATTACATGCAGGGCTGGTAACGCCCTTGTCAAAGTGTTCTCATCACAGATGAATGACTCGATGTGTATCTCCCAAGAGGATAGATCCTTCTCAGCTATTCTGTCTGTCCCAGATACACATACTAAAACTCTCTCTCTCATTCTGCTCCATCTGTTCCACTCGTTCTCTTCTGCTAACAGCCGCCTGCTAATTGCTAATTTCCCAGGCTGTGTGCAGTTTCTTTGAGCATATATTGTTTCACCTTCTGAATTCTGACATTTTTCTGCCCTCTGTTTGACCTGCGCCTGCCTTTCACCCCTAGCAACACAGAGCAAATGCAGTCCTGGATCACCCGCATCAACATAGTGGCCGCCATGTTCTCTGCCCCTCCCTTCCCAGCAGCCATTGGCTCCCAAAAGAAGTTCAGCCGTACTCTTCTGCCGGGGTCAAACACCAAGCTCTCACAGGTACCAGACAGTTCTCTCTCTGAAGGGGCTGTCAGACTACACTTTACATTCTTTTCACTTCCATACATACGCATGCGAATGATGGAAACGCAAGCTTGCAAGTTTTGCATTTTACTGAGTTCCAAAGTTCAAGTTTGGTGAAGCTGCGAATTTGTATCAGATGTGTGACGAATAGAATATTGATATGTCATGACATGTGACCCCTTAGCCGAATTAAAAGAACACACATTTTAAAGCTGCAGGTTTGCTAGCGTGACTGCCCCTATATTTGGGTTAAGAAATATGGAGCTTATAATATGACAAAATGATTTGAGTTTGAATTGTGTAAATTTGAACTATTGACAAGTGTAATCTAACACTTTTAATTTTAAATAGTTCTGAATTTGATTTCTTTAAATGAATATTGAACATTTGAAATGTAACGAATTGAAATGTTTTTATGCCTGAATTTTATAGACATGTATTTTCGAACAGCTATTTTTTTGTAACTGCAAATATCCAGTTTTAAAAAATACAGATTCAAGTTTTCAAGATGAAGAAGAAATTCGGAACTTCAAATTCAGTTTTCTAAAATTCAAAACTCAGGAAAATTCAGATCGTACAGAAACTAGGTCACAGGTCATCCTCAGGGAAGAGTAGAGGATCTCAGAAAAGTCAAACGGAGCATTTTGGCTGCACTGCAGTAGTTTTCTGCCGCAAACGTGGTGGTGGTTCAAGAGAATTCGTGTATCATTCCTTCAGGCGTTTTTTGATTTAAGATTAAGAGTATAAAAATGAGAAAACAGCTTGAATATTAGATTTCTAATATTCTAATAATAGTCCTCCGCTGCTGCAGTTGCACGGAGCTTACAAAACTAAATGAGTTTATTGCAACAAGTCTACAATTCATCTCATCAAACAACTAGACTAAAAGACAGGGCTTTCTTCTGTGTAGACCAGCAGTTCTTAAGTGCCAGGGAGTCTATAACCTACCGTAGCCTATTTTACGGACTGTAAAGTCACGTTTTTATGACGAAACGCATTGTGATTTAACAAACTAACAAAGTGAATTAGGCCTTGCATTTAACGTCAAATAATTTAAATGTTGACTTTCAAAAGTAGGCGCGCCAAGAAGGCTATTCTGGCTGTATTTTAGTTCATTTTTGGTGTGCGCCAGAAAGATGTTCAAGGACACAGTTGTTTTCTTTATTTTTCAAAGGCATGACATTTTGTAGTCATTTTGACCGTACACAAATAAAAATATACATTTTACTTTTCAAATGATGTCATATTATCTGTATGACTATAAATGACAGAGTATTAAGTTATTTCCCCTGCTGAGGAACAAATCCAAGTGATGGCGCCGGGGCATGGCGCGCTCACACAACATATTATCAGTTTTGGCATTGCTAACTTCTCATCGCAGCCTGTTCATTATCAAAATAAAACACAGTCAACCAAACATATAAAAAGTTATTCTGCTTAATTGAATTAGTCTGTTGTACAATATAAAGGCTGTGCCGGTCAGTTATCACCTACTTGCTGTTATTCCAAACATGTCCCTTGCTGTGAAGATGCTGAAGTACTTCTTTATATTAATAGTTAGCATTCAATTGTTACTTTGCAAATATGGAAACTTTGGACCGAATGAGAGATGCGCGAACTCAACATCGGTACAGTTTCAGTCTCGATTCAAATAAATTTGTTTAGGCTTGGCATTTAAAATAGGCTAAATGTTGTTTGTAATAAAGGGCACAATAGGCTATTTTTATAGGCTACTATGTATATATATGTTTTATTATACATGGCTACTTATTTTTCATTCTTGTTGTTTTCTGCATTCATTTAAGGATTTGTCATACAGTAAGGGAAAGTAAAATACACATAGCCTATGTGTATAGTGTTTATAATGTTAATGTTGTATTTTATTTACCGGTCTTTTACACTATTGCTGAATAGGCTAATAATAAAATGCGTTTTTTACGACGATGTGACACACATGACACACATTTCTCTCTCCTCATGACCCGGTGTGACTTACACTCAGGTGCATGCGACTTCATTTCTGGCAAATACGGTCAGTTAAAAAATGTTGCTTTATTATTACAAAATGCATAGAGTGGAAACCATTTGGACAAAAACAAACATATTGTGTTCATTACCCCCACCCACATTAACTTTGGGCTTAATTACTGTTATTATTAGGGGGTCCTTAGAAATTTATTTTGGTGTAGACAAATTCACTTATGGCTAACTCATGTAAGAGAAATGTAGGGCTAGGCTATTATAAGTGTTTATTTCATAAATATGAATGCACCTCGCATCTCCCGGACACTAGCCATTAGTCTACTTTTTTGGCCTATTTTGTTTAGCTGGGCAACTCTTAAAATCTGTGTGGAAAAGCTGCGGGACGCCCTGGACAGCGCGGAGAGAACGCACAATGACTTTGGAAGTTTAGTTGGCACAGAAAATAACACACACCGTTTTGTTTGACATCAATTTATACTATTGAAATAAATAAATGTAATGTCAGAGAATGCACGAAAACGCATCCTTTTGAGATATAAATTATAACAAATTTGAATAATAAAAAACAAAACAAGGCCTACATCATTAAACTCGATAATTATGTATTTTAATATCTCTGATAGTCAGTGTGAATGACAGTTCATGCGTGAACATTAAGCCTATTATATACCCAAGTCAATGCATTATTCTTTCCTTTTTGTATTAGTGTTTAAAATATTTAATTTACTACTAATTATATTGATTTATATAAAAAAAATTAAACTTACTGGGCGACCATGGTAGGCTATGACAGCCGTCATTTACCTAGCTGATGCAAAGCGTAGGTGAATTTATATCTACACAGAAGAAAGCCCTGTCTAGGCTCTTCCCCGGTACGGGTTGTGTCGAGCCATTGGTTAGTCTTTGTTGTTTGATGAGAAAAAGATGAAATGTAGCCTATACATTTTTACTACGTAGTTGCAATAAACGCGTTAAGTTTTGTAAGCTCTGTGCAACTGCAGCAGCGGAGGTCTATTATTAGAATATTAGAAATCTAATATTCAAGCTGTTTCTCATTTTTCTACTCTTAAAGGATTAGTTCACCCAAAAATGAAAATTATGTCATTTATGACTTACCCTCATGTCGTCCCAAGCCTGTAAGACCTCCGTTCATCTTCGGAACACAGTTTAAGATATTTTAAATTTAGTCCGAGAGCTTTCTGCCCCTACATTGAAAATGTATGTACGGTATACTGTCCTTGTCCAGAAAGGAAATAAAGACATCATCAAAGTAGTCCATGTGACATCAGTGGGTTGGTTAAAATGTTTTGAAGCATCAAAAATACATTTTGGTCCAAAAATAACAAAAAGTACGACTTTATTCAGCATTGTATTGTCTTCCGGTTCTGTTGTCAATCCACGTTCAGTGACGCTGATGACGTAAGAGGCTGCTGACGTGTTTCTGGTGTGTCCGTGTATTCGGGTTCAAATAAATATGGCTGGGCAAAAAAATGCAAGTCTTCCTCTGTGTCGAAATCCTTAGACATGTTTGCGAAGATTGTTTTGTTTACAGCGTGCATCTCCCTCAGACTGTAAACGAAGCTCGGGCGCACTGATAACACGTCAGCAGCGTCTTACGTCATCAGCGTCACTGAACGCGGATTGACAACAGAACCGGAAGAGAATACAATGCTGAATAAAGTCGTAGTTTTTGTTATTTTTGGACCAAAATGTTTGGACATTTAGTCCGAGAGCTTTCTGGACAAGGACAGTATACCATACATACATGTTCAATGGAGGGACAGAAAGCTCTCGGACTAAATCTAAAATATCTTAAACTGTGTTCCGAAGATGAACGGATGTCTTACGGGCTTGGAACGACATGAGGGTGAGTCATTAATGACATAATTTTCATTTTTGGGTAAACTACCCCTTTAATATTAAATCAAAAAAACAACTGAACGAATGATACACGAATTCTCTTGAACCACCACCACGTTTGCGGCAGAAAACTACTGCAGTGCAGCCAAAATGCTCCGTTTGACTTTTCTGAGATCCTCTACTCTTCCCTGAGGATGACCTGTGACCTAGTTTCTGTACCATCTGAATTTTCCTGAGTTTTGAATTTTAGAAAACTGAATTTGAAGTTCCGAAATTTCTTCTTCATCTTGAAAACTTGAATCTGTATTTTTTAAAACTGGATATTTGCAGTTACAAAAAAATAGCGGTTTGAAAATACATGTCTATAAAATTCAGGCATAAAAACATTTCAATTCGTTAAATTTCAAATGTTCAATATTCGTTTAAAGAAATCAAATTCAGAACTATTTAAAATTAAAAGTGTTAGATTACACTTGTCAATAATTCAAATTTACACAATTCAAATTAAAATCTTTTTCAAAAATGTTGTCATATTATAAGCTCCATACAGAAATTTACTCTTTGCATTCATTTTAGATTCATGTTTGAAAAAGATTTATGAAATTTTCACCAAAAGTTTAAATTGAATGACTTTGAATGACAAATATTTTTTACTAATATCATGAATTCTTAATTCATAAATATCATTGTTTTCCTTTCTTTCCTTGTCATTAAAAGGTTTTTTTTTTTTTATGTCATAAAAAAGATTTTAAATATTTTAAATGTCATAAGGGTCCTCTCAGGGGTCTTCTCTGATATCATTTCCGGTTTTGTTTTATTTTTCTTGCATATTTTTGCATGTTGGTGTAACCTGGTCCCCCTCCTAACCGCCAGAGGCTTCCGTCTCCCGTATAGTGAACTCTATCCTCTGTTCCTGTCACATTGTTTCTCCTTCCTATTTAAGGAGCCTGATTCCCTTTGTTCATTTGCGAAGTATTGTTTGCCTGGTCTGCAATTCTGAGCGTTTTCCCAATTGTTGACTTGCTTGATTTTGGATTATCTGCCTTGTTATACCGTTTACTCTCTTGGATTTGTGTTTTGGATTTGATTGCCTTTTTGGACTGTTTTCTTGGTTTTTGACCCTGGACTTTATTGTCTGGCTTACGACTCTGTGATCCACTCTTTTGTTTCTAATAAATCTCTGCACATGGATCCCTCTGCTCTCCCTGAGTCTGCTATGTTATAGAATACTTTGCCCAACATCAATACAGCAGAGATACTAACATTTCAGTCACCTGTAGCATACCAAGCAGAGGTATTAAAGGAGCAACAAAAACAACTGCTGCATCTCCGGAAGAAAAATAAGGAAATGTACGCCTACCTCTGTGCGCACCTACGACAATCAGACACTCAACAGGTAGACAATCCACCTACTCGCTCTTCACTGTGAATGGCTCTACCTGAAAAGTTTTGAAGGTTCACCTGATCAGTGTTTGGGTTTCCTCAGCTAGTGTAATCTTTTAATGACACAACATCCTAGAGAGTATGCTAATGAAACGAAGATCATATTAATTATTACCTTGCTCACTGGTAAAGTTCGGGATTGAGGTAATGACAAAGGACTTCGCATCAATTATGGCTTATTCTTCGAAAACTTTCGAGAAGTCTTTGAATACCTTATTCATTGAAAACTTTCGAGAAGTCTTTGAATACCTTATTCATTGAAAACTTTCGAGAAGTCTATAAATACCCAGCAGGAGGGCGATAAACTGGCGTTCAGTTACAACATCTGAAACAAGGTGAGCAGACTGCAGTTGAATATGGTCTGACTTTCCATACTCTTGCATCTCAAAGTCAGTGTATAGAGAAGGATTAAATCCCGAACAACAAGTTGAACTTGCCTGCAAGGATGAAGGCCTAGAACTCAACAAGTTTATTCAGCTATCAATCCATCTCTATCTGTTACTCGATTACAATAACCCTTGTCTTACTCTAGCACTTCATGTACATACTGCCATGCCTAAAACTGTCCCTCGAGAAGACACACCCATGGTTATCGGTCGTTCATGTCTCACCACTGGAACGCCAATGAAGTCAGTGGGAGAATCCATGAGAATCCATGATTTTAACCCTATTGAAAATCACTCTCTACTGATACAAGTCACAATTATTTTTACATTTTTCTCCTTCGCTGCCTCAGCATTAGTCGACTCAGGAGCTGCTGCCAACTTCATTGATGCTGGTCTAGTAGAAAGACCCAAGTACGCTACTCTGCAACCCCCCATCCGAATCACCGCTATTGATGACAAACCCATTGGAAATGGCTTAGTTCAAGCCATCACTGCTGCCATTCAACTGCAAGTGGGATTACTGGACAATTAACAATTACAGTTTTATATCATTCAGTGTCCTAGGTCCTAGGAAGGAACCCCATCGTACTTGACTATCCTTGGTTAGCCCTCCACAATCCTGACATCTCTTAGTCTGAAGGAGAACTACAAAATTCTACAAAATTACAATGCTGCAGTACTCAAATCGAAAATACCAAACTCAACCACTCTGTTATCCTCCCAAAGTGTTATCAAGATGTCTCAGAAGCCTCAAAAAGCTTCACAACTTCCTTCTCACTGATCATGGGACTGAATCATCGATCTACGACCAGGCCCTAACCAACCCAGGAGCAAAGTATACCCCTTGTATATACCTTAAACTAAGGCTATGAAGGAATACATTAAAGATGCACTGAATTCTGGCTTCATCACTCCCTCCACCTCCCCCACTGCAGCAGGATTTTTATTTGTAGAGATAAAGGACGGAGTCCTCAGACCATGCATTGATTTTCAAGGTTCAGACAGGACCACTTTGGGAAGTTACTTGAGTTTATTAAACACAATAAACTTGCAAAGCAGTTTGAGCATACTTACCGAGCAGTAATGACACGTATATCCTGTATATGAAACCTTCACGTCTGAAGGAGCACCTTATGAAGATCCACCCAGACAAGGCAGATAAGGACCGTCAGTTCTTCCAGTCCTTAAAAGAGAAACACGGTAGGAGAACCATCAGCAGTCTCTTCGCTAAGAATACCAGCCAAAATGATAGTGGGCAAATAGCGTCATATAAAATCTCCCTGCTGATCGTCAAATGTGGTCAGCCGTTCACAAAATGGAGAAAAGTTGGTTCTTCCTGCCATCAAAGAGGTAATCTCTATCGTGATGGAGTGCGATCCCACACAGGTGCTGAAATCCATCCCTTTCTGCAATGAAACTGTGGCATGCAGGATAAATGAAATGGGTGCAGATACAGAGGAGCAGCTATGTGCCATCCTGGTGGACTCTCCATTTAGCCTTCAACTGGACTTTTTTGAGAAAATGAATGGTCACGTTAAAGCTCTAAGGAAATGACATCACTGGTCAAATCCAAGGCGGTTATCCACAGTCTCACCTCCAGGCTATCTCTACAGGCATAGTATAGGCAGGAGGCAGTTTGCTCATTTCCCACAGCTGCCCAAGGTGATCTTTTTTTCAGAAACAACACTAAATAGATATAACAGGCCCATTATTATAATTAGCCTAATATATTTTATTTCCATGAATACCATTGTAATGTTTATTATTTCGAGTGATTATATTGAGTCTGAAAATACAGACCTATAGCACACATTACCTTATAAATATAAATAAACTTTTTAGTAGTGCTTAATAATAAGCAATAAAACAACTAATTCAAAATTCAGATAGTCTAAAAATATTCATGGAGATAAGAGAACAATTGAACTGTAAAATACTACTCATTACAGGTGTCTGAGGCTCTTACTAATCCCCTCCTCCTAGTTTACACTGACCACCTGATGATGGTTAAGGCCGACATGGAGATCCGCTTCCGGGACCTCCTTAACCTTGATGTTCCCAGTTGGGTTGTGCAGCCCTTTCAAACGGATGTGATTGAATGCGAGCCCGCTATTCAGGAGCATCTTGTCGACATCCAGTGCGACTACGAAGCCCAGGCTATTTTTTGCACCTCTGGCTGGTGCAGCATGTGGGTCAAATATGCCCAGCGGTATCCGGCTCTCTGGCAAAAGATCAGGCTGCTGATTCTTGCTTTTTCAACAACATATCATCTTGTTGAGCAGGGATTGTTCAAAATGTTTGCTGACTGGCTGTTCATGGTACAGCTGCTGGTAATTAAATTTTGAATGTCAAATTTTGGGGTAAGGGACCTGGATAATGGATAGGGGGTGCTGGCCCAAAAAAAGTTGAGAACTACTGACCTAAGGAGTGCCTATAACCTCATCCGCATCCACCCTGGCGACAAGTGAAAAACAGCGTTCACGCTGGCCCCTTTGAATACCGAGTTATGCCATATGGCCTGTCCAACTCACCCGCCGCCTTCCAATCGTTTATGAATGAAATCCTGAAAGTCTTAATAAATCACCGTGTCATCTTCTATATATTCTCATATATTCAAATTCTGAACAGGGACACATCCCACATGTCCATCAAGTCCTAGAACATCTCATCTCTCACCAACTGTATGTCATAACAGAAAAATGTGAATTCCATAAACCACCATCTCTTTCCTGGGTTATGTTCTCAAACCTGATGGTGTAGAAATGGACCACGGCAAAGTCAATGCCGTCCTCCAGTGGTCACAACCTCAACATATTAAGGAACTACAGTCTTTCTACAGTCTTTCTTCGGATTCTACAGCTCTGTTGCCAGTCCCCTAACTTCCATGTCAAAAGGCAAACGCAAGACTTTGTAGTTGACTCACACAGCTAATTTTTAACACTCAAGAACCGATTCACTTCAGCTCCCATCATCCATACCCAAAAAAAACATTCAATGTGGAAGTTGATGCTTCTGACACTGGAACTGGAGCCATACTCTCACAAAAAGATGGTGATACAGCCAAGCTTCCCCCCTGTGCTTTCTATTCCTGCAAACTGTCCATAGCCGAACTGAAGTACCACGTCGGAGACAAGGAACTATTATCCATCAAAATCCACATTAGAAGAATGGAGACACTGGTTAGAGGGGGCCAAATTCCCATTCACTGTACTCACTGATCACAAGAACTTAGAATACATCCATTCCTCCAAACGTTTAAATCCTTGTCAAGATGGTCAATGTTCTTTACAAAATTCAACTTTACTGTCACATATCAACCTGGATTCAAGAAAGGCAAGGCTGAAGCCTTATCTCGTATTTACTAAAAGGCTCAAGTGAACCTTTCCAACTCCCCATTCTGGACCCTTCTATAATTGTTGCACTGATTAGGTGGGATATCATGACGGACATCGAGAACTCCCAACAACCTGGCATAATTCCCACTGACTGCTCTGCAGGTAAACTCTTTGTGCCTGAAAACCAACGCAATGAAGTTATTCAGTGGATTACCACATTACTTAGTTTCGGACACCCTGGGTTTAACCGCACCAGTGCTATTGTCAGACAACAATTCTGGTGGCCAATGTCAAGTTTGTACACAAACCCACATTGAAACCTCCCCACAGGACTCCGAGAACCCCTCCCCATTCCCAGAAGGCCTTGGTCCCATATTGCCGTAGACTTCATTACTAAATTGCTAAACGGCTATACCATGTCATGGTTATAATGGACAGATTATCTGTCTAACAACATGCAGGTTGGTGCCCCTTAAAGGACTGCCCAGTCCTATTGACACTGATAAAACAATCTTCAACCATGTATTAAGAATATTTGGCCTAGCTGAAGACATCGTTAACTCCCTGCTTCAATCAGAATCTCACCTACGTTCCAATTGTTTTTCTTCTCAAGCCCGCTTACCCTACAACCTATACAGAACCCCTACCATCATCACCACCACTAGAAATTGAAATAGAAATTTCCCTTCCTAACCGCCATAGGGCACCCTAATCCGTATACTGAACTCTATCCTCTGTTCCTGTCACATGGTTTCTACTTCCTATTTACGAAGCCTGATTCCCTTTGTTCATTGCAAAGTATTGTTTGCCTGGTCTACTATTCTGAGCATTTTCCCATTGTTGACTTGCCTTGATTTTGGATTATCTGCCTTGTTATATGGTTTACTCTCTTGGATTTGTGTTTTGGATTTGATTGCCTGTTTGGACTGTTTTCTTGGTTTTTGACCCTGGACTTTATTGGCTAGCGTACGACTCTGTGATATTCACCCTTTTTATGGATCCCTCTGCTCTCCCTAAGTCTGATATGTTACAGTTGGTGACTTTGATTTTTGATACAAATGTTTTTCAAATATTTATATTTTTAAAAACTGCATTACTGCTTAATTATTTTTACTTTTTATAATTCCATGTTTTTTTTAAATAATGTACTTGAGTTTTTAACATATTAACAAAAGAAATGGCATTCTTCTAATGTGGCATTTTTCTTCATTATGATAATAGGAGGAGCAGCTTAAGTCTCACGAGACACGATTTCGAGCCATTTCTGCTGATCTCCAGGAACTGCGCTCTACCCTACACATAGACCGCAGGACCAAAAGCAAGGACCAAGAAGAGTACAAGCAAAGGGAAGAGTACCTGGACTTTGAGGTAAAAACATCACATTTTCACTATGCCCTTCCCCTGAGGGATTTTTGTGGACCTCAGATAAGCCATTTATACATCTTCCTTAATGTATCCTGTAGAAAACACGCTACGGAACATATGCAATGCTGCTGAGAGCTAAGATCCGGACAGGGGAAACAGACCTGGGAGCGTTTGAAGCCCGTTTGTTTGACGATGGTGGCCTGCAGAGGGCCCATTCCAGCCCCACGTTACCACAGGACCACAGTCATGCCAGCAGTCATGCCAGCAGTCATGCAAGCAGTCATGCCAGCAGTCATGCCAGCAGCACCAAAGAGTCGAGCAGGAGCAGCAGCGGCGGCAGCAAGAGGACCAAACACTCAGACGGTCAGAGACACAGCTACAGACAGGCTGTCAAACAGTGAGAGGACCAGGGCGGAAGAGGTTACTTATCTCCATTCAGCGGCTGAATAT
Organism: Tiaroga cobitis; assembly: GCA_030578255.1. Lineage (NCBI taxonomy): Eukaryota > Metazoa > Chordata > Actinopteri > Cypriniformes > Leuciscidae > Tiaroga > Tiaroga cobitis. The sequence goes on from CM060603.1 coordinate 31,592,565, forward strand.
AGGGCATTACCAGGATGCCTGCAGTTCACTTTGATGGCTGCCCTCAAGTCGTCATGGTTATTAAACTGTGGTTGGGGTTGCTGTGCCCCACATGGCTGCTGGTAAAGCATGCTTTTCTGGCCACTAACTGCAAGCCCAAATCTGCCAGTGGGCGGAAGAGAAGGAGCACCAGCCTCACATGGTCTTATTTATGTCAGTCTTTGTTTTTGCCACAGACCTGTTCGGTTTATCTGTGTATTTTGCTTGTTGATCGTCGGTTTAAAACACTCGTGGCTTTTCGTTTGAACAAGCTGATGTTCAAACTTCATTTGGGGACCCTTGGAAGCGACAACCAAATCAATAGTGATCCTCTTTATCCTGTGAACTTACTGTATGTTGTTCACTTTATATATTTAAAGCATTGTAGATTTAGCTTTTTAGACTATAATTTCATCATCTGAGGTCGATCAAATGCTTTAACACCTCATAGGATGTTTGAGAATTTAGTCTGTATAGTCTTCTAAAAGCACGTCTCAAAGCATGCCTAAGAGTTTTCCGTTTTCCGTAACAATCAGTTCCTCATTTGTTATAGTTATTGAGAATATGAATGCATTATTTTTGTTTATATCATAATGGACTAGTGATAATAGCAATGCAGATAGCACATCCCTTGTGAGAAATAGGTGAGTTTAACTGTATTGTATGTGCACTTGTAGTGTACTTCAAATCTTGAAAGTTTTTTTTTTTTTTTTTAAATTGGACTTACAGATAATATAATATGAATTAAATTAATGGCCACTTAAGTGTGCTGAAGTGCACTGCAAGTGTTTAACAAAAGTGCATTTTGTAATACATTAAAATGTAAAGTTTTACTTATTTAAAATACATTGTAAATCATCATGTTTTAATAATCTTATTAATTAATTAATCTTTTTCATGTTTTCATGTTTTCATGTCAACAACTAGTGTGTTATGTGATATTACATATAAAGTTAATATATTTTAAATGTACTAAATAGCAACTTCATCATTAATATGTAATTACAAAAATATTTAAATATAACTTAATTTTCATAAGAAATTACATTAAATTGTATTTTAGTTTACAGCTAATGCTTGTCAGTACATTCGGCAGTATAATTTAACCATATTTCAAAGGCAACTGAAGTAATTATGAAGTTACAAGTTGTGTAAGAAAAGACACTCTTAAATTCAACTTTTCATATTTAATATGCATTTAAACTAATACATTTTTATTTAATTGCAAATAACGTACAATTAACTGTCAGCAAAAAATTCCATTTAGTTCTCACTTCACAGAGAAGAATATTATTTTGAAGTATATTATTTCTGTAGTAAGTAATTTTTTTTTAAAAGTATGCTAAAGTGTACTTCTTTTTCACAAGGGATTACGTGCTGTCATTTCAACAGGAATGTCCGAATGACTTTACTGACTAATTACCATGTGAAACATTTGTTAAAAGTCATCACGATAATCGACCCCATTGTATTATTTAGTGTAATATGTATTGAGCTTGAGAATGACGTGATGCAAATTCTCTGTGTCAAATCCCATTTGGATATGGCCAAGCCATTGAATTCTCAGGCACTCATTTTTCAAATTTGTAATTCATTCAGTGCTGTAGTAAAACACACTAAAAGGAGGCACTAAACGCTGGTTTGTCCAGAGCAACCACATCTTATACCTCAATTGCACTGAGACCTGCTCAAAGGAGTGTTATTTGGTCGGAAATAATTCTACCTGTTTACAAACTGATGCGTTCTTATGTTCAATGAATTCATGTGTAATATTGCTTTGTAAGAGAGTGAAAGTAAGCTTCTATGCTGCTTATCATAACCTCATGAATTGTCCTGTTGATATCAGAAACATGAAGGATCCAAGAAATTGTAAACCTGTAAAACAACACGCTAATGCAAATGATGATCTAAACTGACTGTTAACACCGCCAGCATATAGATCAAATTCAGACATTAAGGACATAAAATACACTTGCAAAATCATTTTGACAAGATCTTGGACCCAAATTCCATCCAATGGCACTTCAATAGTGTTACGCTTCACTGCACTATGAATATTAGGTGTATTTAATGAAAAGAGTTATTGATATATTTTGAACATTTATTATCAGTCTTGAATATTTCTTTGTGACTGAAGCATATTGACTAAAAGGTTTATACAATTTTTTTTTAATAGGGAACACTTAACCACTTCAAGTAGTTTGGTGTCACCCAAAGATTTTGCTGTAAATTTAACTTATTTCTTATAAATTAGTTTTTGTGTTTGGTGTGTTTCATCTATTCTAGCTGTATATAATGTGAAAATTATGTTACAGCCGCTCAGTAAAAATAATGCTATGTTTGTATGTTTTAAAGGCATAGTAAATATGTTATAAAGGCAAAATAAATATGTTTTGAAAGGATAACTGTGAAAATGATTCAATTTTTTTTAATAAATAAAGAATAATAATAATTTATATATATGCATATATATATATATATGCATATATATATATGCGCATATATATATATATATGCATATATATATATATATGCGCATATATATATATATGCATATATATATGCATATATATATATATATGCGCATATATATATATATGCATATATATATATATGTATATGCATATATATATATATGCATATATATATATATATGCATATATATATATATATATGCATATATATATATATATATGCGCATATATATATATATATATGCGCATATATATATATATATGCGCATATATATATATGCGCATATATATATATATATATATGCATATATATATATATATATATATGCATATATATATGCATATATATATATATATATATGCATATATATATATATATGCATATATATATATATATATATAGTTGTAATGATCAATCTTCTGATGCTAAGCTAGAGCACATCATCAGTGATGTTCCTGATCTCATTGGGTGTTTCGGGTCTTTCGAAACATCAGACACCCTCCTTCAGGCGACCCAGCTGAGGTTGATCAGGCCTCAGCTTGTTAGTATATAATATATATATATATATTATTAGGAACACCATACTAATACTGTGTTTGACCCCCTTTCGCCTTCAGAACTGCCTTAATTCTACGTGGCATTGATTGAACAAGGTGCTGAAAGCATTCTTTAGAAATGTTGGCCCATATTGATAGGATAGCATCTTGCAGTTGATGGAGATTTGTGGTATGCACATCCAGGGCACGAAGCTCCCATTCGACCACATCCCAAAGATGCTCTATTGGGTTGAGATCTGGTGACTGTGGGGGCCATTTTAGTACAGTGAACTCATTGTCATGTTCAAGAAACCAATTTGAAATGATTCGAGCTTTGTGACATGGTGCATTATCATCCTGGAAGTAGCCATCAGAGGATGGGTACATGGTGGCCATAAAGGGATGGACATGGTCAGAAACAATGCTCAGGTAGGCCGTGGCATTTAAACGATGCCCAATTGGCACTAAGGGGCCTAAAGTGTGCCAAGAAAATATCCCCCACACCATTACACCACCACCACCAGCCTGCACAGTGGTAACAAGGCATGATGGATCCATGTTCTCATTCTGTTTATGCCAAATTCTGACTCTACCATCTAAACGTCTCAACAGAAATCGAGACTCATCAGACCAGGCAACATTTTTCCAGTCTTCAACTGTCCAATTTTGGTGAGCTCTTGCAAATTGTAGCCTCTTTTTCCTATTTGTAGTGGAGATGAGTGGTACCCGGTGGGGTCTTCTGCAGTTGTAGCCCATCCGCCTCAAGGTTGTGCGTCTTGTGGCTTCACAAATGCTTTGCTGCATACCTCAGTTGTAACGAGTGGTTATTTCAGTCAAAGTTGCTCTTCTATCAGCTTGAATCAGTCGCCAATTCTCCTCTGACCTCTAGCATCAACAAGGCATTTTCGCCCACAGGACTGCCGCATACTGGATGTTTTTCCCTTTTCACACCATTCTTTGTAAACCCTAGAAATGGTTGTGCGTGAAAATCCCAGTAACTGAGCAGATTGTGAAATACTCAGACCGGCCCGTCTGGCACCAACCACCATGCCACGCTCAAAATTGCTTAAATCACCTTTCTTTCCCATTCTGACATTCAGTTTGGAGTTCAGGAGATTGTCTTGACCAGGACCACACCCCTAAATGCATTGAAGCAACTGCCATGTGATTGGTTGATTAGATAATTGTAATTAATGAGAAATTGAACAGGTGTTCCTACTAATCCTTTAGGTGAGTGTATATATACACACACTACTGTTCAAAAGTTCGATAGGGGGCAGATATGATTCGTTAACGTCTCTTAAGCTCACCAAGAATTAATTTGTACAAAAATACAGAAAACAGTAATGTATTGAAATATTACAATTGTAACTTTATTTTTATATAATTTAAAATACAATGAAGTCCTGTGGTGGCAAAGCTAAATTTTCAGCATCATTACTCCAGTCCTCAGTGTCACATGATTCTTAAGAAATCATTCTAATATGCTGATTTGCTGCTCAAGAAACATTTCTTATTTTTACTACTACTGCATGCATGCATATTTTTTTCCTATTCAGTCAGCATTTAGAACTCTTACATTATAAAGACACAGAAGTATGAAATAATAACTTTATTAAAACACAAACATATTCACTCACCTCCGAACAAACGTATAACTGCAACCAAAAATACACATAAATAAAAAGTATGATGTATCGAGAAAATGCAAAGATGTGATTCAATTTAGATCACGTCGCTTAATTTTCTAAGGTTGCATATATATATCAAAAGAGAGCATACTAAAAACATCCAAAGAACATTCCGGAAACATATTCCAAGGTTACAGCTGTGCTGGGGAAATGACAATTCCATTACTGTTAAATTACTGTAAAGTCTCAGTTGGAGATTTGTTGTTTAGATACAAGCACTGCACTAAGACTACAGCTTCACTCCAAACCTCGGAGTCAACTGATTTATGTCATGTTGTCTTACTGTTGTAAGACCAGTGTGTAATACCAGTGAGGGCTTTTGACCTCAAAAAGATTATTTTCAATCCTTCCTGTGATGTGCTGTATTTCCACTTTGAGATGATGAACAGTCCACCAGTTTGCACCTGAAAAAAGTCAAATAAAGTGCCAAGTTGTCCACAATGAATAGATCCTGATAATTAGTGATTGCCCACTGCAGGATTTCCCATCTGTTCTCCAATGGACTGACTCCCAAAGCCACTATCCTCTTTAGAATCTGGAAGAAGGAAAAGCGTGTTGTATTCACAATTTACTGACCAAAGGTTGTGTGTTAGTCTCAGAGGTGACCCTGTTTCTCTATCAAAGTGTGAAACGTACCTGAGCTCTGCTTGTCCTCTCTGGGTTGGCTGGCTGTCAGAAGTCTCACTCCTTCACTAACACCCAGAGACTGCAGCGCCTCCACAAGGCCGTCCACAGGACCACCACTCAACTGAACACACATAAACACACTTATGAACCACTCAAACTGTATGTGATGCCAACACAAATGCAATTACAAATGCATCTAGTCAAAAAACATACAATCTACAAGAAAATGTTTTGCTAAAAAGACATTTTAAAGGCTTCAGAAATGTATACCAATTACATGAAGAATGTGGAGCAAATAAATTTTTGTAAATTTATTAAGCAATTTAACAGAACACTTTTTATGCGTTTTGACTGTTCATTTATATGACAACATCGTTTTGGGGACCTGAAAACACAAACTTTTGAAAATGGGTTTCAAATGCAAATTTGCGAAAAGGGTGACGTCATGTGGATGGGTATTACATGTTCAGTCTATAGGTGAGTGACATCGCTTGTTACTGGCCAGGCATGTGTAATACAGCAATTTTAATCGTTTTCGTGGATCCGTGTGAACGGGGGTTGTTTTGACAATGCTGTTGTCTGTACGCAATTAGTACATAATTGTCATGAAAACGTACCCTTATTTAATCAAACTAAAAAGCAGTATGAGAAAATTAATTAAGCATAGATAAATGTTTCCAATACTAGTATGCTACATTGTTGTCATTTGACATGAACACATCAAATTACATGTTTTTAGAAAGTAATAGTATTCTGCATATTGGAAATTGAGATTGATATGCATGTTTAATACATTTCTTCAATATTATATTTATTTGATAAATACTAGTAAATAAATAAATACATTTTAGGACATTAATTTAGCATTCATTTATTTGTTCCACATTCCTCATGTAATTAGTATTGAATTCTAATAACTTTAAACTATTTTTTTATTATTAAAACATTTTGCAGTTAAATAATGTTATTAAAAAAATCTCATATTACTTCCAGTTTATTAGTTACACTTTAAATGGAAGGTCAAGTCAAGTGCAATGCATTGACATATGACAAGGTGCAAGACTATACCTTACACATTTTTGCAAATACAATAGTCCTCACAGAAAATGTGCATTATATGCAGAAAAAGTCATCGGTACGCTAGTATGTGGTTCCAAACATAACCAACGTCTATTTAACAATATAAAGGCAGCTGGCAAACCAAGTGAACAATGACAGTCTCTTACCTGGTAGTTCTCGAGAAGCTTCTGGCAGGGCGAGGCGCTCTCCTGGAACAGGTGAGTGAGTGTAAGCATGCCCAGTTTTTCCGCCAGCTCTCTCCAGGGCACATGGTCTTCAATAAGAATACCACACAGTTTCATGAGCACCTCGCTGTCTAAACCCTGGTTCACTGCAGGAAGAGGAATACTGATCAGTCACACATGCTAGAAGTGAAGTAGTAGAGTTTTTGAGAACATTAAGCACAAAGTCTCATTACCTTCGTCAGTGCTTATTTTGGTCCTCTTGGGGGCGAGTGAACTGGACTTGGGGCCTTTCCTTCCATCTAATAGATCTCTAACCTGTTGAAGACAATGATGTTTCAAAGGTTAAATCTATTACATGGATTTATTAATCCACCTCCAAACGCTCACACACTGTATGCAATTATGATGGATACAAAAACTCAAACCTTTTGACATTTAGCCAGGTCAAATGGTGTGTGTCCCGCAGCAGGTCTCTTGCGTGGGTTAAATGCTCCCCTCTCGGATGATATCGACATGAATTGAACTTGCTGAACCATATCATCTGGAAGCTGCTTATTGGCATCATTCTTCTCACTCTCGTCATCTTCATCAGAGGAAGATAAACTCAGGAAAAGAGGCTCGTCGTTCTCCATACGTTTATTAGCACCTAAAACAGAAGACAAGGGAGATGGATTCATCAAACAAAGCTTTTATATCACTGAACCAAAACTTGACTTATTCCCTAGTCATTGGCTCTGAATATGATGATCTTGATTTCAATTGGTTATTCAGTTCATATGTCATTAATTATGAGCGATTCCTATGAATGTAACATCAGGAAATGTGGAAAACTATCAAATACTTACCTAAATCACATCCTATATAGTAAAAGTTCATCTTTGCTCTAATAACAAAACAACATGAGCATGTTCTCAATGACTAGTCATTGTGGTTTTGCCCTTCAGAGGTTTTGAAGTACCTGATATCTGTACTACATTTGTAAGAAAGGAGTTTTCTCAGATACCTGCAGCTATCAGCATGGAGCAGAGAGGTGGTGAGCCTTGACTGGCAGCAAAGTGAAGAGGACTGTTGCCCCCGTAGGTACACATATTCACATCAGCCTTTAGCTGTAACAAATGACAAACATAAAACTGTCACTTTTATGGACGAAACATTCGTGCTGGCTCTATGCTGAAGTGTGCTAAATAGGGTGAAACGGTTCCAGTATCTCTGTTTTTTGTGATGCTGAAATAACAAATTTTCTTTAAAGAAAGTAATACTTTTATTCAAAAAAGGATGCATTGAGATATCATTTATAATGTTACAAAATATTTCTAAGTCAAGTAAATGCTGTTCTTTTGAACTATCTATTGAACATGAAACACTGTAGAAATGCATCCGTTTTTCCACTTAAATATTAAGCAGCACAACTGTTTTCAATATTGATAATAAGAAATGTTTCTTGATCGACACATTAGAATGATTTCAGAAGGATCATGTGACACTGAAGACTGAAATAATGGCTGCAGAAAATTCAGCTTTCCCATCACAGGAATGAATTACATTTTTAAACTAATTAAAAAATATATTATATTATATATTAAAACAGAGAAAAATCATTTTATACTGTAATAATCAGCATCAAATTTCCTACTTGGTGAACCCCTAATGCTAACCGAAACTCCATAAATGCTCCATAAATCCTTTACCTCAGTAATAAGATTACAGGCCAGTTTTAACAGGTTATCCCTCACTGCCAGATGTAGAGCTGTACAGCCACTTTTCTGCTCTGGCATGTTAATCTTTGCTCCTGTGTCCACTAACAATTGAAGACAGTGCTCTCCGTCTTTCTTTACAGCGAGATGGACTGGATATTGACCTGAAAAGCGGGAAAGGTGAAGATAAATATCAGTATGTGCTATAATATTCCACATGCAACATTCAGCACCATTTAAATGAAGACTGAGAGACAATGGCATGTGTAACGCTTACCTGAGAAGTCAGCAGAGTTTAATAAATGGACATAGCGCTCTCCCAGCAGGCCCAGCACCACTCGTAGCACGGCCTCATCGCCGGTGTGGGCGGCCAAGTGAAGCGCTGTCCTGCCCTCTCGGTCCAGCAGGCTTGGGTCTGCCCCCGTTCTCATCAGCATCTCCACTAACTTGGGCTGCTTTGTGATCACAGCCAGATGCAATGGAGCCTGGAGAAGGTAAGAAAGATGAACATAAATCATTAGAATGTCACATAAAACAAAAATGATAAGATAAATTAAAATGAAAAAGAAATAAAAAAAAGAGCATTTTCACAGCATATATATGCTAAATTACCTGACTGAGGTGGTTGAGTTTGTTGATGAACTTCTGTTGTGGGGTGTTGTTCAGGGCCTGAATAAGCTGTTGGACCACAGCAGGTTGCTGATGGATAATGGCCAAGTGCAGAGGCCTATAGGAAAAATACGACACAGATTAATACAAACTCTGATCACTATTGTGTTGCACTTAATCCCTCTCTTCATTCAATGTATCGTTTAAATGCATTTAAAAATAATAAAGTTACTACACTAAAAAGCTTTAAAAAAAATTAAGTGAAATTGTTAAAGATCAAAGATTTTTAAGCAACTTAAAATACACTATCTATACTAGAAAGTTTAAAGGTAGCAGACACATAACCTGGAATTAAGTATACTTGACATGCGTTAAGACATTGATACAATAGACCGGATACAAGCTGAAAGGCAGAGATTTGAAAAAGACATACGTGTCTCCGTTCTCATCTTGCACTCCACACAGATGTCTCTGCAGAACCAGCAGGGGGCGCACATCCCCTGTACTGCAGTACTGTAACAAAGCACGAGCAGTGCACTTGGCTGTCAAAGTGGCACGATTCTGCAGAGCTGCGGCTGGAAACAATACAGGAAGGAAACATGCATCACTGAATGCATATGCACCCAAAATCTCAATGCCTTGAGTTTAATGATACCTGAAAGATAATTATGCTCACCAATCTGAATGAGCTGCTGTTGCACTGGAGAACCAGACTGAGTTTGTTCGTTAGTTGGCTGATTCTGAGATCCATCAGACTGTGGGGTGGAGCCTGACATCTGTGGCCCTCCAGCAAATCCACCACCACCACCACCGAAAAACCCTGACCCATCCATCGTATGATTAAATTGAAATCCTAAGGACATAATTGACACGAAGATACATATATGAAGACTTCTGTTGACACCACCAGAATAACTGAATTAACCATGTACATGTGTAGCCTCAGAGTTTAGGGATTTAAAATGTTTCACCTCCTCCCATTCCTCCTCCTCCTGTTCCAGATCCAGGACCTCCATAGGCCCCTGCTCCTCCTTGAGGTCCTCCCCGCCAGTGATCGTAGGGCTGAGGAAGTGCCTTCATCCTCTTCCGCTGAACCTCTTCTTTGTCTAGGAGGGAACAGAAGCCAACATGTTAGCAAATATGAGAAAGAGAAATAGTGAAGAGGATGTTTAATCTAAACCACTGTTCAAAAAACTGTGGCAAGTTTTTTTTGTGTGGAATAAACTAATAATAATTATAATGAAGAACCTATAAAATTACATTTTATAATATATTAAAACAGAAAAGTTTTTTATATTTTGAAACAATATTTCACAAATATTACCAGGTGAGCATAAAAGACTTCTTTCAAAAACCTAGACAACAAACTTTAAACTATAAACTGTCCCCATATATGTGTGTATATTAGGACAGTTTGTTGCAATCTGTTGGTGCTAAAAATGTGATAGTCTTAAAGTGCCCCTATTATGCTTTTTAGAATATTCCCTTTCATGCAGTACGTAATATAGCAAAGTTTTAAAGATCAAAGTGCACCACAACTAAAGTTATTGTCTCCTCAAGAAAGAATCGATTCTGAACAGCCGAAGCGAGTCATCAGTAATTCTAGTCTCACTTCATGTTACATAGCGGGGTAAAAAATTACTTTTAAGAGTAGATTTAAATGTGGGTGCTTTTACTTTAACTCGAGTACATTTCTAATGAAAAAAAACTGTACTTTTACTTCGCTACGTTGGGCGACGTTCCTCTCGTTACTTTATTTTAATGCAATACATGTTAAATGCGTATTTAATCCAAGTGCGCTGCATCTTTTTTCTGGGGCATGAGCGATGCTCAATTCACAAATGAATCACTCTTTTGAGTCGATTCTGTTCAAAGACTTCATTAAATAAGTTGGCAGAACTGCCTAAATTGGTTCGGAAATCAGTTTGAATGATTTGTTCAGTTCCTCGCGCACTGAATTGTCTGAAGCGGTTTCACACTCGGAGTCGTAACAGGAATATTTAAGAACATCAAGAGCGTTGGATGAAGTGGCCGTGGACCCACAGTCAAGTGAAAGCAAATCTGCAAATGCATCATATTGTTTGCCAGCGATGAAGATCTTTATTAGTTGAACATCTTTGTATGCTGTCTGTGAATGAATGATTCCACAGGACGATACATTCGATTTAATTTCATTCAGGTAATACATTTTACAACCAAACAGATTACCCCATGATAGCACTACTACAAAGTATGACATTACCAGTTTTTTGGATATAGCCTACCCTTAATTTATACATTAAATAAGCTACCATTGTTCATAGTTTATGAAATGAAGACCCGCCATCCCGCGGTAGATTGTGTGTATTGCGCAGTGGCGTGCGAAATCGTCTTGAAAACGAATGCCTTTGCCTATGATGTTCAGATGTTCAGTAGTGGTCATGAGCGCAAGCACATGTGAAGAGTTTTAACTCTTTCTTCTCTGGTGGACAGTAACACTTTTACTTGAGTAGTACTGTACTTAAGTACACTTTTTGAGTATCTGTACTTTACTTGATTATTATTTTTTCTGGAAACGTTTTACTTTAAATTCACTACATTTGAAAGACAAATATCGTACTTTTTACTCCACTACATTTCTGTCAAGGTCCTTGAGTAGAATGTAGTAACGCCAGTCAGTGGATGATTTCGGTTGGAAATGAAAGTCAAGTTGATGTCAGTCAGAACCCGACTGATATTGGTTTCTGACATCAACCTGATTTTCATTTTCAACATTGGGTTTGGTCTTCTAAATGTGAATTGTGTCATTATTTTGGAGCACACTAGCTTATAGATAACAGTAAGGCTAACATATTCATACTAAAAGCCAAAAAACTTTAAATAGGGCACTATTTGAGGGAACAGCCATTTGGGTGTCCGAAACCATTGTGGACGTTATTGAGTTCACTTATTCAATCTCACATTCAATCCCACTATTGGAACTGTGTTCTAGAAATAAATGTGATATTGATATGAGGATAGGTAGGCAGGCATAGATTCAGAGGCATAAGGTACTGTAAGTATTACACACAACAATAATAAAACAATGCATTGACATTTGCTTTTTACTTTTGATACTTAAATGTACACTGTGTAATTTTTTAAAGTATTTTATTCGCTAAAATCAATGTCTTTATTCATAAATATGTCCTCAAGGGTGTAAAATTACCTCTGCCAATGATCTGACTTATCCTCGTAAGCAAAGAATTTTTTATCTTTAATTACAAGGGACGGGTAAGTCCATGGAGGCTTCCATGTCGTTCCGCCATCTTGAAAAAATATAATAGCAGAGAGGGAAAAAAGCCCTAGCCTACCTAAACGCGTTTCCAGTTCCACAACGCGTTTTCATTCAGAGCCAGCGTCACGTGACTGAAACCAACTAAAAATGGACAAGGAGATCAGTGGGAGGCGCTTGTCACTGCCCCGGCAAATTTGAAAGGCTACACTGCACAGTACTTTATAATGCAGGATCATACTTATGCCGAGCCACAGGAGAAGGAATCCTTGTAGCCAAAAAAAGCTACAAATTTCATTTGAAAGGAAACGTGACCGGCGAATTAAAAAAACATGGGTAAATATCGGGATCGCTTTTCCCAGGTGGAAAGAGCTAATGAAGGAAAAAGACTTTGAAAGGGATGCTAAAGTCCCTGCTTTCTTCTCGACAGGTAAGTCAATGTTACGGTCTAAATTACAAGCTTTTTTTCATTGCTTGGCTGTGTAATTCATCATATAGGCATTATATAGTAGAACATGTATAGTTAAACTCGATGAAGTGCAATTGGAAGACATGTTGTCATACTGTAGCTAGGCGCTAGAGAGCGCCTATTTGTTTGAATGCAAAATACAATTTCAGTGCTAGATGGGAGAAATTCCTAAACTTTAAGTACTTTTAAAAACCAAGTACTTCTGTACTTTTACTTAAGTAAAAATGGGTCTTTACAACTTTTACTTGTAATGGAGTAATATTTGACCAGTAGTATCTGTACTTTCACTCAAGTAAAGAAGTTGTGTACTTTGTCCACCTCTGCCTACCTTTAAATGCATTTGAATGCAAAACTCAGCAGATTTACTTTATTTCGACATTGTCTAATAATCCAAATGTAGTTGTATAAATTACTATTATGCAAACCAAAGGACAGACAATGATTTTCCGGCTATAGATGGCAGAAATAATGCTTGTCTCTTCTATTTTTGTTGCAAAGATCTATGCCTATCTAATTATGATAATAATAGTCATTTTAAATTACAAATATTTAAATAATATCATGTTATATGTATATATATACACATACACACACACACACATATGGAGGACCAGCTATACCATATTTAAAAATAAATACAGAAAGAAATAAATGCTCAATAAATAAGCATACAATTAATTGCCCCCCAAAAATACAATAAACAAATAAATGTAGGTAGAAATTAAATTATACAGTGAGACATAAATGTATATGTCTCTTAATTAGCTTCTTTATTTATATATCTCTTAATTAGCTTCTTTATTTATTCACCTTTGTAATAATTACCTTATTTATTTATGTGCATGTTATAATATTTTTGTCTGTTTTATTCTTCCTTTGTATTTTTTAATCCTATTTATTTCTTCAATGCTATTTATTTCTGCCTGTCGTTTTTACATTTCTGTATGCATTTCTGCCTCATTATGCAAATGAGGAGGGGATGTCGTAGGGGGTTAACTTCTGCCCATTGGTTGGTTAGCATTTTACTGCGTCGGTCGAATCTACATCGCTTTTCCCCGCCATAAAGCATTGTTTAGTAATGTCGCTGTAAGTTTGAGATCTGAAATGTTTTTCTGTGGTCCTTTGAACATTCTTTTTAACTTTTACTTTACTTTTACATAAACAGCTTCCAGTTCGAGTATCAGTGGTGTGGAACCCGAGGAAACATTTCAGATCTCAAACTTACAGCGTTCTAATTCTTCCAGTCTATTAGCAGCTTCCCTTAAGAGGTCGGACACTGAACGTCTGCCTGCTGAGTTTGACATTACTAAACAATGCTTTATGGCGGGGAAAAGCCATGTAGATTCGACCGACGCAGTAAAATGCTAACCAACCAATGAGCAGAAGTTGACCCCCTAAGACAGCCCCTCCTCATTTGCATAATGAGGCAGAAATGCATACAGAAATGTAAAAATGACAGGCAGAAATAAATAGCATTGAAGAAATAAATAGGGTAAAAAAATACAAAGGAAGAATAAAACAGACAAAAATATTATAACATGCACATAAATAAATACTTAAAAAAATGACTAATTAATAAATAAAGTTGAAGATTATAACGGACAATAAATAAATAAGGCAATTATTACAAAGATGAATAAATAAAGAAGCTAATTAAAAGAGATATATACATTTATGTCTCACTGTATAATTTAATTTCTACCTACATTTATTTGTTTATTGTATTTTTGGGGGCAATTAATTGTATGCTTATTTATTGAGCATTTATTTATTTCTGTATTTATTTTTAAATATGGTAGAGCTGGTCCTCCATACACACACACATAGGCTTATACTGTATATGATCCAAAGTAACTAGCTACTTGATTTGTTTTTTCATTGGATACTTTTTACTCTTACTCAAGTAACTATTAAATACTTCTACTAGTAAATATTTCTATAGGTACTTGTACTTTTACTTGAGTAGTTTTTGATACTCCAGCCACCTCCATACCTACGTAACAATGTAACACATTTGCATAATGCCAGCCTATGATCTTCATTGGCTGCCTGCAAACAAGGTCTACATTGACTGACCCTCAACCACTTTAGTTGTAGCTGAGGAATGGAGGAGTTTGGTTTGGTTTCCGACACGCTCTGTAAGCGGTAGCCCAGTCAAAACAGACTGGGCCTTCTGACCAATCAGAGCAGAGTAGGCTCTCAGAAAGGAGAGGGAACCTTTAAAATAGCACAATAGGGGCACCGATGTTTTGCACAGCACTACTAACCTTGATTGTGTGGAATATATGTGAACTGCTTGGGTTCGCTGCAGTCGCCTCCCTTCTTCCTCTTGAGCTGCAGGAACACGGTGACAGGGCGTGTGATATCTGTGCAGCGGTACGGTGGTGTCTTAAACACGATCGCATACTGATGGGATTAAAAACGCGTCAGTGAAGGTTTGTTGTAAAAGGCTAAACCACATCCAACGGTAAAATCCAGGAAATTACAGCGTTTGTATGTCAATTTATCACACACCTGTTTGTGGACGTCAGTGGGGGAGAAGTCTCCAAATGCCTCCCACCCGGCATCATCTTCCTCCTCATAAAAACGAATGTCAATATCATCTGGAAACAAAAGAGTATAAACATAATTCGATCTAAAAAGTTTGTGAATGATTGTAAATCCTTTTTGAAATCAGAAAATCATAATAACCTTTTTGAACTTTATCACAGAGCAGAAAGACCTCTTCTCCTCCCAGCACTGATCCAGAAGTTTTATCCATTCTGGAGATCTTCAGATTTGAAGCATTTGGTGATTCTGGGTAAAGAGCAGCACATTTTAGCTATAGTAAGATTGCCAATACTTTTTTCCCTAATTTACACTCCTGTTCAAAATCTTGGGGTCGGTAAGAGTTATAAAGAAGTCTCTTCTTCTCATCAAGGCTGCATTTATTTGAATATAGTAAAATACAGTGAAAGCAGTAATATTGTGAAATATTAATACAATTTAAAATAACCGTTTTATATTTAATATGTTATGTTATTTATTCCTGTGATTGCAAAGCTGATTCATTACTCCAGTCTTCAGTGTCACATGATCCTTCAGAAATCATTCTAATATGCTGATTTGGTTTTCAAAAAACATTTCTTATTATTGTCAATGTTGAAAACAAGTTGTGCTGCTTAATATTTTTGTGAAAACCGTGATACATTTTGTTCTCTGATAAATATAGTCCAAAAGAAAAATAATATATGTGGAATAGAAATCTTTTTTAATGCCTTCACTGTCACTTTTGATCAATGTTATACATCCTTGGTGATTTTTTTATTTTTATCATTCAGACCCCAAACTTTTCAACGATAATGTAAATTGAAATGATCAATAACTAATTACAGACTAAACACAATATTCTCAAAGCAATGTAGATTATAATACTATTAATATTTATATATCACTGTCAAAAAATGTATACCAAAAAAGTGACCAAATGAAAAGTCAGAAAATTCTACAATGACATAATCATTTTGAAATAAATCTAAATAAATATAAAATTGAAAAAATTAAATCAACAAAATCAACAGTCTCTTCGTGCCTATATATTTTTCTGTGTTGTTTATGTGGCAACTTTGAGGTCAGTGTGTGGCAGATGTCTTCTGTTAATTGAATTTCATTTATTCTCTTATGTTTTATGGCAGGACTTACTGCTATCATAGATAGGATTTGAAACAGCAGGCTTCAAGGCTCTTGTGAAACTCCCATTGCTGTCCTGCAGGTAAGCAGTGAACTTTAATCTTACAATGTTTAGGTCCATGTTTTTGCCCAATTCTTTGGCTTCTTGCATAATAGCCTGTTCCTCTGCATCTGAATGAGTAATATAGAGAGAGAAAACATCATGTCAAATGAGGATGCAAACAGAAAATTCAATAAGCAGTCAGTCAACATCAAGTATGTGTAGTTGAATAATTAAATCACAGTCTTACCACTAAATTTATATCCAGGCTCTTTCGTCCTTCTCTTCTCTTCTCTCAGCCTTTTCGTTAATACTTCAATCACTCCTCTCTTGGTAACATGGAGGATGCCTAAATTACTGAATCTAAAAATAGAGGATGTGTTAATAAATAAAGACTGCACAACTGCACATAAACAACAATCAAAAGCCACAAGCGTCACATGATGATACTGTATACATACAATGCCTTACACAATTTTTTCCAGTCATAATAACAAGGAAAGAGATCATATGAGCATGATGAACAGTAATCATGTTCACTCACTGTGCTGTGAGATCATTAGGCCCGACATCAATGGAGCATATACCGTTGTCGTTACATTGGCGACCCACAAGACTGTGCGCATGAACGCGAGGGGGGTCTGTGTGCGTCACTAGCTGAACCTCCACGCGAGCATGACCCACGTAGTTTGACACCTGGTGTGGGAGAATGCATTTATAAATGTACTGCTTATTTAAATACATTGCAGATACATATCCATGTTACAAAGCCCACCTTGACTGTGGGATACGTCCTTCTGTTCCTCTCACTGGAGGCCCCTGGCAGACCACCGTGGGATGGGCCCTCACATTCATAACGAAATCTGAATCCTCTCTGTAACACACACACATAGCGCTATTTACATAACACCAGACCTTACTCACTGATAAAACCCTGTTTTTGGGGAATTCCAGCGCATACTTTCTGGAATTATCCCACATAGTCTGTACATTCTTTGTAATACATCACACGTTCACTAAATGGCTAAAATACACCATTTTATCATTTATAATATTGGAAAATTGTCAAACAGCGTGGAAGATGAAGCAAAAAGTGCATGAAGACCTAAGTGAACGTACCTGCTTTGGCTCCTCAATTATCTGTAGATAAGGCCCATGAACTGAAATAAAGATCATATACAATAAATTAGCCTTCTTTTCCATTTAAATCAAAAGAACACCACACAACAAAAAAACATTCATAAAGCAAGACAATTGGCAGAATTAACTTGCCTGTTTCTGTCACAAAGGGTTCAGGCTTCACCTCAAAAGGTTCATGCAGATATGAAAGGTCCACGATGAACTGTAAAGACTGAAGATGCCATGTACAAACGTGCATGTGTTAGTATTTTTATATAAAATATACATTTATGTGTATTAAACCCAAACCTTTAGCACAAAGCAAAATTAGTTTTTTGTTATTATAACTGAAAATGTGACCTGATATTCAAATTTATACTATTTTGTCTAAATAGTTTTAAAAAAACAAAACAAAAACAAAAACCTGCAAGTGAATTTAGGCATCACAACATTATGGACAATACATTTTGAGATTTGTTATACATTACATTTAACAGTGTTATTAATTTATTAATGTTTTTAAAGATTAGCTTTAAGTTAGGGTTTGATAACGTTGACGATAATCTACATAAGAAAAATTTGCATTTATTTAAAAAATCTCCAATATTGACAGATAACTGATAGGGTACGCATATTGTGCATCCCAAATGAAAATATCTATAGATCACAACTCTAAGCTAAAAATCTGTAGTAAGGTAGCAGACTACAGTAGCAATTTTGACAATATGTGGCTCACCTCATTGTCAAACTTCATTTGATACTGCGTATCATCCATCCTGTAATGTAGAAGAAACAGAGAAAACTCTTATTGAGACCGTCTCGCACAGACACAAACCCAGAACTAAAAAAAACCCCATGAGGTGAGGTGCTCTAATACAGTTAGCATGCTGAATCAAAACATCAACTGAGCTGCAAACCCCTACAGATGCATTTCATTTCCCCAGTTTTTCCCCACAACTGTGTTCTGACCTTCACACAAGGCTGCGTACACTTTTAACCTACCTGATAAACAAAACGTAAAGAAAGAAGGTCTCCGTTTAAAACAAAAGACTCACACAAAGTTCGTTTCACTTTCGGTGTAACAACTAGGATGTGTGTGCACTGGATTTTTTTTCTTTTTTTAATATGCCTCCCTCCTTCTGTCTGGCTCACTTGCGTTACTTCCAGGAAGTAAGGCAGTGAAAAAAAAAAAAAAAAACAGAGGAAAGCCCCCAGAATACCAGCTCACTGCTGCCACTGATGTCAAATCCAGAGAAATGCAGGTACACACATATTCACACCCTGATATCAAGACTTCTCATATCTAAATTTCCTCAACTTTCCAAAGGCTTTTTCAAATTCCCTTCTCTTCCTCTGGGGTACTTTTGAAACAAAATTCCAATAATGATTCCTTTTTTATTCATATTTAGTCTCAATTCAGTGAAAAAAATGCAACAAAAAAAATCCATGTATGTGTAATTTACAAAAAATAAAAATATTTCTGACTAAAACAATCTGTGTAACTGGATTAGTCAGATATCTACACAGTGCCGTCAATGCAGCTACCATGAGAAAAGCCCTGAAAGATGGGGATTGCCCCCCATCTGTTGGCCTGCCCTTGCAGCCACAAAGCTTTAAACCCACAAACACTTCCACTGTTAACCAAACAGGAAATTATGATGATGATCTCTAAATGATCAATTTAATTAAATAAATAACTTATAAAGAAATTATGTTCCATTTCATTTTCCAGTGTTAATATTACTAGCTACACTGGATGACAGGATTGCACAAGTGTTTACTTAAACTGCCACTGACAGGAATGAGGAAGCGTCTTCTTCTGCTCAGGATGAGGTGTACTAAGATTGCTCTGTAGTACCACCACATATTCTTCCCCTAAACCAATGGGACAACTAGTAGAGTAAACCATGAGTTTTCTATCTGAGGTGTCAGGGCTCATTCTGAGTGAATGCAAATCCTGACGTCACTGAAAAAGAGAGTAAAACTCTTCTGGATCACAACCACATCCTGTCCTTCTTCTGTGAAATGATAGCATCTTCACTTCAGTCAAACAACCCCTAATCTTAAGAACGTCAAATATAGACAATCTAAAACAGTGGCTGTCAACCAAGCATGCCAGGAGGCTTTAGTAAACCTCCAAAGGGGCAAAATGACTGAATTATTTAAGAGTTACATTAACAGAATCCAATGTAAAATTACATCATATGTTAATCTATCAGCTGTTGTTGATAACATACTTAGTCATACACAGCTCTTGAAACTTTTGGAATCACAGAATTCATTTTTGGCCGATTATTAAATTTTATTGACACTTAGTTTCTGTTAATAAAAAAGGTTAAAAGCAAGCAGCTAAGCATCACAATGTTCTTAAATTGGGTTTGTTCACCCAAAAATGAAAACCTGTCATTAATTACTCACCCTCACTTCGTTCCAAACCCGTAAAACCTTCATTCATCACCAGAACAGAATATTTTTGATGAAATCCTAGAGGTTTCTGAACCAGTCACATGCAACAACGTCATTGCACCTTTCAAGGCCCAGAAAGACAGTAAAGGCATCATTAAAATAGTCCATGTGACTACAGTAGTTCAACCTTAATGTTATGAAGCGACGAGAATACATTTTGTGCACAATTTTTTTTTTAAATAACAAACCGCGGAAAACTACTTTTAAATAGGAAATGACGGAATATTTACGTACATATTTACAGCGGGCCTATTCGCATAGGATTAGTATTACCTGTCCTGAGGTAATTTTTCTGGTAATTTTTTACCTTTTTACTGCATGTAAAAGTCGCCGTAATCTTTACTGACATTGCCCGTAATGATTACTGAGATGGCACATTCGGATGGGACTAAAATCACTGAGATGCTCTGGTAATTATTACTTTACCCCACGTTAAACTAGTCCCGTCCAAATAGGGTTATAGTGTAAACAGTGCAGCGATTCCAGGTTGTACGTCAAAACGCCGACTCATTATTGGCTAGCTCCTGCGTCAGCATCACACGCATGTGCCGTGGTGCTCACGTGAACAGCGTCAGCCAATAATGATCCGGCGTTCTGATGTACAACCTGGAATCGCTGCACTGTTTACACTATAACCCTATTTGGACGGGACTAGTTTAACGTGGGGTAAAGTAATAATTACCAGAGCATCTCAGTGATTTTAGTCCCATCCGAATGTGCCATCTCAGTAATCATTACGGGCAATGTCAGTAAAGATTACGGCGACTTTTACATGCAGTAAAAGGTAAAAAATTACCAGAAAAATTACCTCAGGACAGGTAATACTAATCCTATGCGAATAGGCCCGCTGTAAATATGTACGTAAATATTCCGTCATTTCCTATTTAAAAGTAGTTTTCCGCGGTTTGTCAAGTATGGAGGCACTTAAAAAAGCATTCAGTTGTGTTCTAGGCGGTGGGACGTCAAGTCTGTGGGAAAAGTGTTTTTCCACATACCATTCAGATCAAAAAGGAGGTCGAAAGCCCTTTTTAGAGGCACAAAACTTATTTTAGTGTTAGATAAGTGCCTAGTACCAACATAATACAATCTGAATTTATTTAATACATCCGACCGGACCTAACTGCTTATAGGCATATACAAATATAGGTTATAATGTGTTTGCGCACAACATCATATCAGGAAGCAACGTACTACGCACATGACGACAGGGAGGTGACGGCGGTTCGTCATTTGAGTTACTCCTCCCACTTCTGCTAGTTTTACTGAGATATCTTATCCCGTGCGAATTGGCCATTATTATTACAGACGTCCTGTGGTAAACTACCAAATGTTAGTGTTATTACCTTTCTGGGCCTTGAAAGTTGCAATGACATTGCTGCCTATGGCTGGTTCAGAAACCTAGGATTTCATCAAAAACATCTTAATTTATGTTCTGAAGATGAACGAAGGTCTTGGAACAACATGACGGTGAGAAAAGCAATGACAGAATTTTTATTTTTGGGTAAACTAAACCTTTAAATAATTTAATTTAATGTTCTTTAAAGACAAAACCCCACTTGCTCAGAACACAAGACTACTTTTTTTAAAAGTAGAATATAAATGTATTGTGAGGTGCTATGGAAATAAAAGGTGACTTGACTAGAAAAATCACAATAAACCTGTTTTTAACTGTTTCAGGTCTTCCATATGCATGAAGTTGACAGGCAAATGAACCATTGTTTGTAAACCCTCTACATATATACATATTACAAGTTTTTGTTTCCATATGCACATCTGACTACTTCCCAGTCTAACGTTACATGCTCTATGTAATCATGTCCAAAACTTTAGGAGTAAATTTACATTCGTGAACTTTTTAAGCATAAGCAATGAGCTGTCAGTCAACATTTCTGGGCATCTATAAGCTGCACGTGCCAGTGATGCACAATACAACGCTGCACAGGAGAGACAGCAATGCTGTAATAAATCTGTAACGTACCTTAGTGCTCCAGCCATTCTGTTTTCTGCAGGGTCATCCGAACAGACTCTGAACTCCTGACAGACTGAAAATGATGGAAATGATAAGCGCTTACACACACTGTGTGATGGGGATGTGATTCCCCTGCACATGTAACGTTAAGTCAGATCCAAAAAGTACATCTGACTTTTGATGGGAATTTCCCGCAGACTCGAGCGAACAACAGCAAAACACCCGAGACAAAACTTGGTCATTCTATCGATAACTGAACACTGATGAAATGTTTGTAAACATTTTTACGGTTTTCTAACTAATTAGCAATTTGCACGGACTGCACGCCATATGAACTGTACACCATCTCTGTAATGTAACGTAATGTTTTCAAAACAAACTTAAAATAGATTTCTCCATGTACTATAAGCAACCGAGTCGTTATTTCCAAATAAGAAAGCTGACTATTATTATCTACTATTTAAAGGCCTACATGCCTTGTTACAAAACTGTTCGGTCATAATGATAATTTCGTTATACATAATGTGTACAGTATGTACTTCAGCACATATCAGACTTAACTTACCTTGTTTAACTGTGATGTTAGGTAATTCTCGTGTAGTTTCTATTCGACGTCAATTTAATTAAACCACTGCAAAAATCTTAGCAAACGCCTGAAAAAAAAAAAAAAACATAAACAAAATGGACCATCCATCCAATTAATCTGTTCCAGTTTTAGTAGTGAACACTCCATGCGAACGTACGCTTGCATGAGTCGAATGCTACTGGCCTGGAAAGCCCCGACTCAAGGGGAATTCCACAATCACGTGGCGTGCTAGGAGTGTTTTGATTGGTTCTTAGACGGAACATGATTAGCATGTTCTCCAAAACATGTGCTCATATATCGGATGTAGCAAAGTCCAATCTGATTAAAATATGATAACGACAACAGTAATGTAAATAAAGTATGTTTTTGTACATTAAATATACAGATTATAGCATTAGAAAATCACAACACACTATTTTTAGCCTGAAGATCATAATTTTTCATTTTTATTAGGTCTTAATCTTTTTGGATGGGTGGCATTAAACTTATTAAACTTGGCTGCCCTTAAAAAATATGGGTGTAGGATATAAATATGGGTCCAAGGATATGGAACATTATTGAAGTTAGTCTTATCTTTTTACCCTTGCATTTCATTCATTATAACTTTTGGTCTCTTTTAACTCAAATTTAATAAAGTATTACTGTGTTGTTGTTGTTGTTTTTTTTTGGGGGGGGGGGGGGGCTTTTTGGGGGCTTTTTTTTTTAGCTTAAACAACAATAAAAACACATCTTTCCAAAATGTCTTGATGCTAAAATACTCATGTGTTTTGAAAATTAGACACGAAACAGAACATTAAGACATTAAGATTAATCATTTAATCATTGTCCATGAAAATACATAGTATCATGTTAAAAATACATGACTATTCGTCATGCCTCTGGTGAGCTGAAGTCTAATAATAAAAAGTTCTGGATGATGGGAATGCTGTTATCGTCACACTGAAAATGGCTTTGCACAGTCAGGAGAAATGTGTTCTTCATGGGGGTCAACATAGAACTAATCCTGTCAGCTATTACCTTGATGAACCTCACCTCTGATGCTGGGGCTTGGGACAAAAAAAAAGAGAATGACTTTTAAATTAACAATAATGAAACAAAACATATCAAGAGAACAAATAAACAGAAACACTAGTGAAGAGGGAAAGGGGGAAGTACCTCACCTATTGTCTTATGTAGCCTATCAGGAGGAGTGTTCAGAAGGATCTTCTGCACTATAGCAGGAGGGACTTGCACACAGATTTGATCATCTCCAGCTCTCACAGTTAAAACTACTGGCCTAGAAAGACAAGTCAGGATGCTTTAAGGATATATAGTAGGTCTAGATAACTGGGTATAATTTAATTTATAAATCTGTATTATTTTATAAATATATACACATACATATATATATATGTACGTGTGTGTAATATAGGTCTGAAAAACAGACCTATAGTAGTGACGCACTCCTGTGAGTGGTAGACAAGGGTAGCAGGGTCTGTAAATGCCGTTCTCATCAGTTTCCAGTTCTGCAGAACACTGCCCACATCCAGCAAAAGTGATGTCACCAGAGACTACGTCCAGGATCCTCTCCATGGGCGTGTTGCCATCTATTAACAGCGAGGCATCCTGGGATGGACTGCTCTGGAACTGGAACGCTGTGATTTTAATTTTCAGCTCTACATCACCTAATGAGTACATAAACAAGAGAGACTTCATGTAACCATGATGAATTATGCTAATTACAAATGCATTGTTAGCATCAGCAAAAAGTCCTACCTGAGTATTTCTGGGACAGTAGTGTGTTGAGATCAATCTCAAAGCTGCTAGCGGTCCTCTGTGAGCGGACAGTGTTGTAAAACTCCTTACATCGACTGTCATCAGGAAAGAGAGGCTGACAGGTTCCCCATGGAGTAGAATGCAGCTCTAGCAAACCTGAGGTCAAATCCTGTCTGACTAGCAGCATCCTGAACTCCCACACTGCATCTGTGAGGGGCATTAGCAATACAAATGATGCACAATAAAAAATATCACATTTCAGCTTTACCTTCTCGACTCAAAGGCCCCTGCTGTCCAACACAATATCTGAACCATTGAAACATAAACACCTTTGTTTAGGTC
Organism: Tiaroga cobitis; assembly: GCA_030578255.1. Classification (NCBI taxonomy): domain Eukaryota; kingdom Metazoa; phylum Chordata; class Actinopteri; order Cypriniformes; family Leuciscidae; genus Tiaroga; species Tiaroga cobitis. The sequence continues at coordinate 31,617,127 of CM060603.1, forward strand.
CAAACGCTGAAGCCAAGAGAGAGCAGCTCCCCAAAGTACGACAGCCCCTTGGTGGCCATCTCCTTGCTCCACAGTCAAAATGGCTTTCAGTACACCTCCTGCTCTGGATATACCCTCCACCTCATCACGCCAGGCTACAATCAAGCAAAACAGCATTCTGTCACAAAGATCCTTTGAGATTTGATGGTTTAGTATGTGAAGTGTAAGTAAAGTACAGTACAAGATACATATAAATCAATGTATTAAACATGTCTCTAGAACACTCAATTCTGATTGGTCACTGGACTGTAAATCGAACTGCAATTTATAAAAATTGCGATTTGAAATGTGATTTATTTTAAAATAAAAAGTTCCAGTTTGCGGTGTTTGTTTGTAGGGCCATAAAAAATGTTTAACAAAAAAGGAAACATTACTATATAACAAAAAAACCTAGAATAATTAAACTATTAATAACAATAAAATATTATTATTTACAACAACAATAAATTATTTTCCAGAGATATCTTTTTGACAAAAATAATATTTTATGTCACAAATATGTTTTCTAGTTGCCTTTGAGATTTGACTGGTAAGTATGTGAAGTGAATGTTGTACAAGGCACATATACACTCACCTAAAGGATTATTAGGAACACCTGTTCAATTTCTCATTAATGCAATTATCTAATCAACCAATCACGTGGCAGTTGCTTCAATGCATTTATGCCGAGTTCAGACTGCACCATTTTAGCCCCGATCTTGGCTCGCCGACAGGTTTTGAGAAATCGCCGACAAATGCCCGAAATCACAGGCAATAGTGTGATTAGTGCAATAGAGACCGCACGATAACTCCGGTCTCACGCACACGTGATCTTGCGTTATTTCCGTATCACTTCTCGCGTTTGTTTGGTTGTGAAACGTAGTTTGGGGACTAGGCAGAAGTTGTCGCCAATTCTTTCTTTTGTAAAGTCATGCAGTGTGAAACCTCCTGTCGCCGATCCATCGTGCAGTGTGAACACAGCAGCAACTGAATGTTACCCCAGATAGTCATGCAGTGTGAAAACAACAGTGACACGATTATTTTGAAAATCGTGCAGTCTGAACTCGGCATTGGGGTGTGGTCCTGGTCAAGACAATCTCCTGAACTCCAAACTGAATGTCAGAATGGGAAAGAAAGGTGATTTAAGCAATTTTGAGCGTGGCATGGTTGTTGGTGCCAGACGGGCCGGTCTGAGTATTTCACAATCTGCTCAGTTACTGGGATTTTCACGCACAACCATTTCTAGGGTTTACAAAGAATGGTGTGAAAAGGGAAAAACATCCAGTATGCGGCAGTCCTATGGGCGAAAATGCCTTGTTGATGCTAGAGGTCAGAGGAGAATGGGCCGACTGATTCAAGCTGATAGAAGAGCAACTTTGACTGAAATACCCACTCGTTACAACCGAGGTATGCAGCAAAGCATTTGTGAAGCCACAACACGCACAACCTTGAGGCGGATGGGCTACAACAGCAGAAGACCCCACCGGGTACCACTCATCTCCACTACAAATAGGAAAAAGAGGCTACAATTTGCAAGAGCTCACCAAAATTGGACAGTTGAAGACTGGAAAAATGTTGCCTGGTCTGATGAGTCTCGATTTCTGTTGAGACATTTAAATGGTAGAGTCAGAATTTGGCATAAACAGAATGAGAACATGGATCCATCATGCCTTGTTACCACTGTGCAGGCTGGTGGTGGTGGTGTAATGGTGTGGGAGATGTTTTCTTGGCACACTTTAGGCCCCTTAGTGCCAATTGGGCATCGTTTAAATGCCACGGCCTACCTGAGAATTGTTTCTGACCAAGTCCATCCCTTTATGGCCACCATGTACCCATCCTCTGATAGCTACTTCCAGCAGGATAATGCACCATGTCACAAAGCTCGAATCATTTCAAATTGTTTTTTTTGAATATGACAATGAGTTCACTGTACTAAAATGGCCCCCACAGTCACCAGATCTCAACCCAATAGAGCATCTTTGGGATGTGGTGGAACGGGAGCTTCGTGCCCTGGACGTGCATCCCACAAATCTCCATCAACTGCAAGATGCTATCCTATCAATATGGGCCAACATTTCTAAAGAATGCTTTCAGCACCTTGTTGAATCAATGCCACGTAGAATTAAGGCAGTTCTGAAGGCGAAAGGGGGTCAAACACAGTATTAGTATGGTGTTCCTAATAATCCTTTAGGTGAGTGTAAATAAATAAATGGAATAAATGGTATTCTCTGGAATACTTTATTCTGATTGGTCAATCATGTCATCCCGTGATCTGATATTTTCTTGCATTTAAGTCCATTCACCTGTGAAATTGAAAAAGGCTCTACTTTCATGTTTCTTGTATTACAATTGCTATAAAATCTGAAACACTGGACAGCAATTCAGTTCCATACCTGTAATTAATTTCCTGTGTTTAACCCTAAGCAGAGCATGAGCCAATGTGTCAGGACGTAACGCTCCAAGACGGATGAAGGGGATGGAGTCCAAATCCTGAGGCTTGTGAGGAGGCAGAGACAGCAGCAGGGGGCGCTTCTCACACAGATGAGTACACAGCATTCTCAATGTATGACAGTTCAAATTCTGTGGGGCTGGACAAGATCAGCATTACAAAGGCAGGGGCAATCATTACAGGCAATTACATGTACAATGTAAATATACATTTCAATATGACTTCTATACCTTTAACTTTCAATCTGGCAAAATACTTAAGTCTCAGTAGAAATTACGTTTCTATTACCAGGTGGAATACGTTCCCCCGTGACCTGTCCCAGATTCAGCAGCTTACTGGTGAAGGAGGACTGCAGGACAGTCTCAGTCTTCCACTTGTCTATGTGCACTCTCACATCTGCCGAAGAAAAGACGTACACAGACGTACACAGGTACGTCAGAGTTGTACAAAGACAACTCTGGGCATTTCATGCCCGGGGGGGGGGGGGGGGGGGGGGGGGGGGGGGCATGTCATGTCTGAAGCCTGGCTTCAGACATGACATGACCAAAGAGGAATGTCCTGATATTCTTGTTTTCTTGCCTTAGTAGTTCATTTCCTATGTTCACACCTATTTTCTTGCCAAAGATTCCTTCAAATGTTTCCTACAAATACAGTGAACACTAATTCAGTATTTTCATTTATGAAGTAACATATTGCATGATAAACCCTTAAAATCATGCTTTTAAATAGATGTGGTTTAAAATAACTCTGGATTCCAGAGTATATTCTATGTACTATACAGTGTGTGGTCGGTAGATTCCTTAATGTTTTTGAAAGAAGTCTCTTATGCTCAACAAGGCTGGATTTATTTGATTAAATACTGTACAGTAAAATTATGAAATATTGTTACAATTTAACATAACTGTTTTTAAAATGTAATTCTGTGATGGCAAAGCTTAATTTTCAGCATCATTACAGTCTTCAGTGTCACATGATCCTTCAGAAATCATGCTGATTTGCTGCTCAAGAAACATTTCTTATTGTTATCAATGTTAAAAAAGAGTGCTGCCTCATTTTTTGTGGGAACCGTGATACTTTTTTTGATGAATCAAGTTAAAAAGCTTTTTTAAATAGAGATTTTATAATGTTACAAAAAAAAATCTAAGTAACTTTTGAGCAATTTAATGTATTGCTGAATAAAAGTATTTCAAAAAATAAATAAATTAAATTACTGACCCCAAACTTTTGAATGGTAGTGTATGTGCACATATATTGTGTGTAATATTATATCAAAAGAATGTGTCAAATCATAACTTGGCCAATAAACATGAATTCTGAATTATTCTTGAAGATACTTATTTAGAGATGCACAATATTTAACATCATCAAAATTTGTGAATTAACATAAATTCCTGACTTTTCTGGATATTTGGCACTTTTAAGACTGATATTTGCCAGACACAAAATAAAAAGTGTTTGTTTGTAGATCTAATGAGGAAGTCTCAATGGTTTCACCTGTAATTAGCAGAATATCTCCTGGATATACAGTCAGAGCCCAGAAAGCAGCTGTCCGCCATAGAACCACCTTCATCTCCACATCCGATTGGTCGGTGACGATCAGCGTTGCTAGAGGTACACTGGAACCAGCCGAAACTCCAGTTTTCACTTTGACCTCTTTTAAGTGGCATGGGTGCACCACAGCAACTAAGATGGCGTATCGTACACCATGGGTCTTACACCTGGCCAGCAGGGTTGTAGGACCACAGAGGGGGCCGGCAGATCTTACCCTCTGCTCTGTTGTTTCTTTAGTCTTACATACAGTCTGAGACAACTTCATCTTTTTAGAAGTAGTGGGACTGGGTGAAGTATGTGCAGCTGTAGTCGCTGAGTCAACATTAAGCCCGACTTCCTCATGATCCGCAGGTTTTTCAGCTATAGCATTGCCTTGAGAGCAGAGGATGCCGTCAGATGTGATTTCCAGAATCACCCCCCTCTCCTGCTGTCTTTGGCTTAGACTGTCATTATGCCACTCTCCTGAGCTTTGCAAGGTTCCTCCCAAGTCCCTCTGTTCAGGGCTGACCATAGGACTGTACAATTCTGGAGAACTTATGGAGGCTGAGGCCATTTGTTTAGGTGGAGTATGTGGAGAACCAAGAAGGAAATCTTCAAGAAAGCCAGAAGTTGGACACCGGGCCACTCTACTTCGAAGAAGCAAGGCTTGGGACTTTGTCCATGTACTCAGATACTCAGTCTCTGTGGAAACAGGCGATGTAGGCTTTACGTCTTTGCTCTGTCTAGTCTGCGGGCAGGAGAAACAACTATCTAGGTATTCTGTCAACAACACAGGACACAACTCCTCTTCTTCAACGGACTCTGCATTTGGTTGAGAGCACCCGCAGCCCGATGGAGTACTGTCATCCTGGGATGTTTCGGTTTTGTCCTCTGTACTCTCAGGTATTCTCTCAGAGGTACCAGCAGACTCCGGTCTACCACTAATCACTGCACCACACTCATCGTCTGTTTGGACCTCTCTAGTGTCCTTGGGAATTAACCTGCCTTGACTCCAAGTGAGGTCCACTATCTTCCAGTGCTGGACTTCTCTCTCCTGTACCTCTAAAGCAGGGGCTTGGGGACATGGGGCACCCAAAAACACACAAATCTTTGGTTTGTTTGCCATATTGCCTGTCCTTAAGTTGCACTGATATTGGCCCAGTATTAAGATTTATTTTGCCAGGTCTTCTATCATGTATGTATTAAAGGGGCACCTGCAGGAAAATAGAAATGGATACTGTAGATTAAGACCTATAGACAAAAGCCCAAATAAATATTAAAGGGATAGTTCAGCCAAAAATGAAAATTTTGACAGAATTTTCATTTTTGGGCGACCCATGTTGTTATTGTTCAGTAAAAATAAAACTATTAAAAAACATTTTCATTCATTGAAATAAAGCTGAAAAATAAGTATTAGATGATAAAAGGTAAACTTAATGACAAATGTTGCCTTGGCAACTAACTGAAATAAATATGAAATACTAAAATTAATAAAACTAAAACTGAAATAAAAATAAAGTCACACACACACACACACACATATATATATATATATATATATATATATATATATATATATATATATATATATATAAACAATGAAAAACTACAAAAATACATAACAAAATAACCAAACAAATGTAAAACGTAAAATAAATATAAAAAAAAAAAACATAAAAATAAATATTTAAATAAATAATAATAATAAAATAACCAAACACCTGATTGTTCCTTTAAATATTATCAACAAATCAAATATTTATACAGTTGAAAAATAGCCAAATTACTGTAAAGGATTGTGGTCTAAAATCCCAAGGAGAATTCCCAGCAAGGTAGCAAGAAGGAATACACTGTAAAATCTCCACAGAGTGGGAATAACTGAGAATATTTTAATGTGTATGTGCAAGTGTGCATTCCTTGGATCAGTTGTTTTCACTTAACAAAAGAGGAAAAACAGAGCAGTTTAATGAGTGACTCTCCAGAACTTCACCAACCAGATGATGGGCGTAGGCACCATGTGAGCCAATAGCAGAGCCGTCCTTCTTTTAAACTACAGGAAGATTTATTGCAGGCAGAATTTGTAGCCTGAGATTAGGGTATGGATGGGGTGGTATTGAGAAGAAAGAGGACTGAGAACAGAAAGAATTTCATGCTTCAGCTGATTCACACATGTATTCAAGGTGTAATGTTTTTTGTGTTTTTTACTTGATTACACCACATGGCATTTTAGAGTCATTAAATTAAAACTTTTCTTGAAAATTATTTAAAAAAAAAAAGTTTTCCAAAATCATGTGGAGCCTTCATGAATACAAAGAGTAAAGTTTGTCATTGACAGAGGTCAAGGCATCTTGTAAAAATAGTATTTTTTAAACATAAAAAAATAGAAATACCATTAAAAAAACAATAAGTACAGTAATCCATTGTTGCTTTCCACCTCCTATGATCCTCTGAGTCTGAGTCAATGGAGCATGCACACATTGCAAATGTGAGGCATATCCCATACAAAAAACATGCACAAAGGCCCTGCAAGAGCTGATCTCCAGAACAGGATGTATTTCAGGAACAAATTAAAGCTGACACAAAGAATACATTACATAACACCCAATGTCACTGTAACCCCAGGTGAAATAAATAAGTACATCTGGTTTTGTCAAATTGTAGTGACAATACAGATACAAATAATGCTCTTTTAGTGCCTTATTTGAGTCTTATCTGTTTGTGTGCAGATTGAGAGAGAGAGAGAGAAAGAGAGAGAGAGAGAGCGAGCACAGAACACAGGGTCATTGTCCTTGGTTATCCTTCTATGCACGGGCCATTCCAACACAAAATATTGAATCTAATGAGCAAAATATACTGAACAAATCCTAATACTAGGTTTCAGATAGGAAGCAAACACTATTTTGATTTATGAGACTATATCTTCACTCCATCAGGGCCTGGAAAAGACCAATTACCCTGACACTAACCCATGACACTAACTAATCACTGTTAGCAGGACCTCAGTTGACCTAGGCTGTACAAGAAAAAGCCAGTTTGGATGAGCGAAAACAGAATAACCCTATGCCCTCTTGATCCCTCCCGATTCTAGCCTGTACTATTCTAGATAATGTTTGAAACTGTTTGAACACACACATATTTATGGGGGGTGACACATTATTATTATTATTATTATTATAGATTATTAAAGTTGGTGCTGTCCACATGTCTTGCCTGAACGTTGTGGACAGCAGCAACTACTTTTTCATATTTTTGTAATGCTTTTTCCATAGGTTGCTAATACTTTTACATATTTTTTAAATGCCTTTTCCCTAGATTGGTTGCAAACAATTTTTTCAAAGCGTGTTTGCTTATGGCTCCTGCTCTCTGAGCGCCTCCCAGCTTGAGGTGGAAACCCACGGCACGCCTGTCTGCTGTTTAAAACTCGCAAACAGTATTCAAGCTGACACTTTATTTAGTGTAGCAGAAAAGGGAGGAGCCGTGGTGTCCGTTTATTCACCACGACCCACTCTTTGACACTGTCTGTCTTAGTTTTTTCTTTCCTTTATAGATATTGTTAGTTAGTGTTTTAGTTCAAACTAAGTAATGTATAGGTATCTGGGGGAGCTCGTCAAACGCGCAGCCGCCAGCAGCTCGCTGGCCTCGGGATGCGTCGATTCCGCCCTGCCCGCTTCCGCGACTCTCATGCGGGTCCGCCGTTACAGCGAAGCCGTAGGAGAGAAAGACGATGACCCTAACTTCTTTAAGATGGTCGAGGGTTTCTTCGACCGCGGAGCTTCTATCGTGGAGGACAAACTCGTGCACGATCTCAAGACGAGAGAAACGCCCGAGCAGAAGAGGCACCGAGTCCGAGGGATCCTCAAGATCATCAAGCCCTGCAACCACGTCCTGTCAGTGTCATTCCCCATCAAAAGAGACAACGGAGAGTGGGAGATGATCGAGGGCTACAGAGCTCAACACAGCCAGCACAGGACCCCGTGTAAAGGAGGTAACGTTAGCTGCTAAAGTTTGAATTCACGAATTCGTTACACCGGGTCCGGGGATAATAGGACGCAGTCGCGTTCTCGAGAGCAAACATGCAAGCTGAGACACAGCACTTACCTGTACTACTGTACCATCTTTTGAAATTTTGTATTATGATTACGTAGGTCTGGGTGTCTGCAAACAAACTTCGTCTTTGTAATTTGACAGAGTGATAAATGATAGGCCTTGCCTTGCGTTCCATGAACGTTGAGAAAATCCTGCGTTGTTTGCGCAGCAGCGACACTCTGCGACTATTCGCGAATTTTGCATGCAAGCGTTTCTTCAAGCACCACAAAAAAGAATCATTGTAGATTGGAATGTACTGGAACTAGTGATAAACTGATATGTGCCATATCCAAATAAACTGGTTTTATTGATTATCTTCTTTCTTTCTGGTTCAAGCTGGTTAGCCGTGGCTTGTTGCCTAAATTGCTGAGCTAGTCTTAAAAGTTTGTCATCAAGTTAGGTCCGAACTTAAGTTACATAAAAGGTAGATTGTTCTAATTTGAAAAGAAAAAGTAAGACTGATTACCTCGTAACTAACTGCTAGTTGGTCAAACTAGTTCTTAAGACAAAGTCTTAACATTATGGCTACGTTTATGCAACTGGCCCCTGGTCTAGGTGTTCAATAGGTGGTCTAAGATGGTCACTAGCTGGTTTGTTGCAGAAAATGGCCAGCCTGTGCCCATCTTAGAACAGACAGAAACCATACCATGTTCCAAATCATAGTTTGACTGCCTTACTGGTAAAACCAGTTGTTGGCGTGTTTGTTTAGTTAGTTTGTTTCTGGTTTCCGGTGACCAACCTAGACCAGCTAGGTTCCAGGCATCTACCATGTTCAAAATACAGCTTAATGGGTTTTCCACAGGATTAGCAGTGTCTATGAATTCCTTAATACGCATTGCATTTTATATTTTATATTATGTAGGAGAATGAAATTGGAAAATCTTTTATAAGGAATATTCTTCTATAAAGAAATAGGCCTATGTCCTGCATTTCTTCACCATTTTAGGTCTTCATTTGTAAAGTATTGCAGCAGGAATGCTGCCTGTCTGTTCCATGTGTTTATTTTACAAGGTAGCCTAGTTCTGCTTCTTAATCTTTGTTTTTTTATATACATCATATAAATTACAGTTTTATCTTTGCAGCAATATTTGTTTGCTTTTTGGAAGTTGTGAACTCTTTCATTATCAGTGGAATGTGTTTGTGTAAGAGCTGTTTCTGTCAAGCTTGACCTATCCTGGAGTTGTTTGTAAGACCATTACATTTTGCTTCGTCAGGACTGACTGCGTAAAGCTTTATTAAGGAAGGGAGGTGGAAGACCCCAGAGCAGTTCAATCTCTCAGCAGTTTTCCTAAATGGAAGCTTCATCCTATCAGCGTTTTTAAACTATTTTCCCCTTTTTAAAACTGACATATCGTCACCTTAAACAGTAGAATGAACAAATAAAGATAACTTGCATCCCATTTCCTTTAACTACCAATTTTAAGTTGTCTAAATTGCACATAAGTTTGGCTGATCTGATCAACACAGTTTTGAAAGACATCTTATGTTCACTCTATTGAGTAGAATCAATGGGAGCTTTTAGTGAGACAGTGACTGAATTGATGGCGAGACTTTAAACTGTTGAGTTTGTAAATTAGCTTAGTGCTTTAGTCAGTGGTTTTACCTTGAAGCCTGGCAACAGGCTAACCAGACAAAATATTGTATGTTTTTGCAACTGTAGGTCAGGACGTCTCTGATTGAGGTGGGCCTAATGTGTAAAAGCCGTCATAGTTCACATTGAAGCGGAGGTCAAAATTGGTATTTTTACAGCCATAAAAAAAGTTTATGGCTGTAATTTGTCCTGTTCTGTTTTCTACAATATTGGTTATGTCAGGCATAAGCAAACTAGGTAAAGAATTATATGATAAGCAAATTTATACTTTTATTTGGTAAAATAAGAAAGAAGATTAAGCAAAAAACGTGGTTATAATAGGTAAGAGAATACAGACTTTGGACCCCTTGAACAGTAGAAATGCTCATTCCTCAGTATGCAGAGAAGTACCAACGCAGCTTGATAAAAAGCGTTAAAGTTTCCTTACTCCGTCACCAATAAACTCCGGAAAGATACTGTTTAAATATGTACCGATAACTTTTTTTGATGTAATAGTAATTTGAAACGAATTACTAGCTCATCATCCATGAAATCAAGAAACTTTCCAGCGTCGTCCAAGCAGCCTTTTAAAGATGATTGAAAACAGAGATGTTTGGGGTAGTTGCTTTGGCTTTATCCATTCCACACTCAGTTTGGGCCCTGCCTAGATTTTCTTCCTTCATAGTTCAGTGGAGAGAGTGAGTCATCAAAGTGGTTGGTTTACTGCCTGTCCTGCTACACAAAATTTCCCCTCTCAGAACTGTAGACCTATTTTTGTTTTTTTGCAAGTGGCAAACTATTTGAATTTTCAGGCCTCCTACTCCAAACAGGATAATGCCCAGTTCATTAATGCCATTTTAACTGACAGGCAAGGTCTACTATTGCAGTGGGCAAATATTTGGCATTATGAAAAAAACATTATGATAGTGTTGTCGTCTGTGATTCCTTTAGTTTTAATCAATAGACAATCTCCTGTCTTAGCATCATAAAACAAGTTAAAATGGGCTATAATGCTTTTTATCCTTGATTTGACATATTTGCATAGGCCTATAGTCTGATGAGGACTCAACACTGCTTTCTGTTTCTCCAGGTATCCGTTATAGCACAGAGGTGTCAGTCGACGAGGTGAAAGCCCTCGCCTCACTAATGACATACAAATGTGCAGTTGTAGGTAAGTTCTGTGCTATAATTTGTTTGTGTAAATTAGTTTGGTTGTGGTTGTTAGTATGAACACGTGAACTGTGCTCTCAACAGATGTGCCTTTTGGAGGAGCTAAAGCTGGAGTGAAAATTAACCCAAAGAATTACTCTGTGAGTGATTTCATATTTCCTGCATAATTATGATTTCAGAATATGGTAGAGTGTTAAATTAATTACACTCTCATTTTAAATATTCCTCAAAATGAATGGCTATATTTATATTCTATTTGTTTTTTATTTTTGTTATAGTGTCTTTCAAGAGCTAGAACATAATTTATAGTGCAGTTGCATTTGCCTGTGATATTTATTATTGTAGATTTCTTGACTGACAGAGAGAAATCCTACAGGGTTTAATGCCTGTGCTGTTAAGACACTGTTTGTGACAGTCCTTTGTTTGTTTGTTTGTATTTTATCATTAAACATGCAGTATTTAGTTTAACTTTCAGATGACAGACTCCCCATCTACAACTGGAGCAATGAATACTCAAACATTACATTCTAAATGTATACATCCTAAAATCCCCAACAGACTTTTAATCTCTTTTAAAACAAGATTTGATCAAGTGGTTTTCCCTAGATGTCGCAGGTCATACAAGATTGACTCTTGACATTTTTGCTTAAAGACGAAGACCCAACTCTACACGTACTTTCCATTAAACATATATAATTGGACTGTCCCACCTTTAATGCAAGTAGACAACATTTTTATGTAGTAAGCTCATTTAAGGACTTGTTTAGTGAGATTTAACCAGAAAAGGTTTTTAGAATTATTATCATTTGTTAATGTAAAACATTGTTTATAATATCTTTCTTTCTTTCCTTTGGTTTAGTTTTTTTTTTTTAATTGTATTTATGCAACTCTTGTATTTTGTTACACCGTTTTTGCCATGGAGATGCTGAGATGACATTAAAAAGCTATATTACTACTATAAATGTATACTTCCATATTATTAAACGCATTATAGTCACTGATGCTCCTAAAAAATGTTTCTTACACAGGACACAGAACTGGAGAAGATCACAAGAAGGTTTACCATTGAGTTGGCTAAAAAGGGCTTCATTGGTGAGTTTTAAGCAGGCACGCACTGAATCTTCTCCCGAATTATACAAAAAGCTAAGCAAAATTTGAAATGCCATTCATGTGCTAAAGTCTTCACATCCCTCATTCCTTGTGCATGTTTATGAAATATTTTGCGTAAAATATTATGTTTTGTCTACCCTTAAAAATGCTTAGTCTTCTGTTTAACACATTGTGCCATTAATTTGGAAGAATTCCACAGAATTTCCCCAAGTATCAGTGCTAAAAATGCAAAATAAGTCTGCAGATTCTGTCAGGGCCCACTAGTTACAAGGCAGTGTGTATTATAGAAGAAAACTGTAGTATTTTATTTATAATGCATTTATGGTGAACAGTAGTTTATCGATATTTGTTGTTTCCTAATGACATCTGATAAGCATATTTTACTATTTGGAGTAGAATGAGATGGAAACTCTATTGCAGATTATTAGACACAATCACATTCATGAACAATAGTCAGGTAATAATCAGCATCAGATAGCACAGATTAACAGTTAAGCGGCTATTGACACCCCTTCTACATTATTAAGGAGATTTAACCTGTAACCTGAAAGACTATATATAAACTGTATTCATATTACATGTGTTTCAAGAGCTTGTAATAGAGCCAATTGTCCTTTGGTAGTTTTTTTTTTTTGTGCTGGCTTCCTACATTGCTCTCTGATAACACAATGTAGATTCTCTTGAAAAACTGCAGTGACTGCACAGTTGCCATTATGTCTTAATGTATTATAACAGAGGTTTTTACGCTTGGCATTGAAGGGATATTTCACCCAAAATCATACAGGTTTGGAATAACTTGAGGGTGAGTAAATTATGACAGAATTTTCATTTTTGGGTGAACTATCCCTTTAACTCTGTAGCTGAGCCATGGCCATGGGAAGGGAGGATCGGTAGCATACTCATTTCTGTTTCCTGCATTAGGGCCTGGCATTGATGTCCCCGCCCCTGATATGAGCACAGGAGAAAGGGAAATGTCCTGGATTGCTGACACATATGCTAACACAATGGGCCATAATGTAAGTTGAAGAGTGTGACCAAGTGTTTGTGTAATACGAAACTGGTTTGTTTAAGAAAAATCTATAAGAAAATATCGGGGTGTTTGGCATGCTGTGTTTTTATTACAGATAAATAAATACATTTTCTTCCTTAAAATACAGGGGGCATAAGTCAGGACACCCCTCTGTTAAATGTTAAATTCAGATTTTTAAAGGCCAGATCATGGATTTCATGGATCCAGGATACTATGCATCCTGATAAAGTTCCCTTGGCCTTTAGAATTAAAATAGCCCCACATTATCACATACCATACCTAGAGATTGGCATGGGGTACTTTCCATAAGATCATCTCTCAATGCAAATCAAACCAGCTATTAGGCTAACTGAAATAAAACCATGACAATCTCTAGGTATGGAGAAGGGTATGTGATGATGTGGGGCTATTTTAATTCCAAAGGCCAAGGGAACTTTATCAGGATGTATAGTATCCTGGATCCATGAAATAACGGGCCTTTAAAAATAAAAATCTGCCTGCCTCTATGGGAATTTAATATAGGGGTGTCCTGACTTATGCCCCCTGTATTTTAAGGAAGAACATATATTTATTTACGAAACATTATTCTTTCACAAAGAAAATTGGTGTCCTTAACCCTTATATGCTCTTAGTTTCCTGTTTACACTCAGTGCATTTGGGGTCTATATGACCCCAAAGATGCATACAGCTATTGTACAAAAAATACAAATTTTAATAATACAAATTATATATCATTTTTTTCGTTTACTTCTCATCTATATTTTTATGCTGTGTTTTGGGGGATATGAAGTACTTTTTTACCTATTTACTGCAGAATTCCTCAACTACAGCATTAGCATAAATATGAAATATTACATTTTTATGAAAAAAACACATTAATGATGATCAAATTTAAATATGAGTTGTTTCTGGATATTGATCTAGGTGTTAGATGCATAATTCTGCCATCTGCTGGTTAGATGTTTTTTTGTAGATAATATAGTTTTAGCCAGAAAGTGTAATTACCATATACTTCCAGCAGAGGCCCCATAGAGATCCATTCATTTTTCTGGATGTGATTCACTGCTCTTATAACAGCTTTTGTTATGAATATATATATTTAAACATTTTAAATACATTATATCAGTATTTTGTCAAAGTTTAGAATTATTTTTGTTGTTGTTTGAGGTCTTTTGAAGTATCTTGTTATTGCAATAATGTTTTATAAATTTGCAGTAATGCCAAATAAATTTGCAATAATGCCACATAAGTTGCCACTAAAAGAAAATACTTGATTGCAATTACATATTTCAATAATCGAAATTTATAAAATGATTAACTTTAGAATAAGAAATTAATTTTTAAAAAGTAAATATAAACAAAAAACAAAACGCTATAGCCGGATAGGAACAGTGAAGAGTAAACACACCTGTGTGTCTGTGTGTGTTTGTGTGTGCGCACGCGCATGTGTGTGTGTGTAATCATGCTCATTTCACATTGTTTTTTTGCTCCAATGCCAGGCCCTTTATTTATGTGTGGACATTTTTAGATTCATGCTGGAATTATTGATTTTTTTTGCCAATTTCGATAAAAATGCTCTCTTTTGCAGTCACACCTGTTTGTTTGTGTGTGTCTCTGTGTGTGTGTGATATGTGTGTAGTCATGTTCTTTCCATATTGCATTTGTGCTCTCATACCATACCATCATTTGTGTGTGAATTTTTGTAGATTTATGCAGAAATTATTAATTTTATTGCCCAATTTCTATAAAAATGCTCTCTATTGCAGTCACACCTGTCTCTATCTGTGTGTGTATTTGTGTCTCTGTCTGTGTGGGCGCACATGTGTGTGTGAAAATGTTCATTCCACATTGTATTAGTGATCTAGTACCAGGCCTTCATTTATGTGTGAGAATTTTCAGATTTATGCTGGAATTATTGATTTTATTTGCCAATTTCTATAAAAAGGCTTTCTATTGGAGTCACACCGGTGTGTGTGTTTATGTGCGTGTGCACGTGTGTGTGCAAGTGATCATGTTCGTTCCACATTGCATTTGTGCTCTAGTACCAGGACTTCATTGTGGTATAGAAATTTTCAGATTTATTCTGGATTAATTTTTTTTTTTTACAAATGAAAAATAAAAAACATTTTTTTTCCGATTTTCCCATTCATTTCAATGTGGGGTCATATTGACCCCAAAGGTCATGAGTGTGACTTTTTTTTTTACATACCTTTAGAACAACCGAATCAAGCCCAGTTTTTTTGTGTGTGTATATATAGATAATGTAGGAAAAGTGACCAAATTTTATGCAACTGAGATGAAGGGAACCATGTTTATTTACTTTGGAAAAGTCGATTGGGGTCATATAGACCCCAAAGCACAAATGAGGGGTTTAAAGGTAGGATTTTTCCTCATTTTTTTAATTAAGGCTTTAAGATCAATTTCCAAAAGATGATTTTTTTATTCCTCTTTTAAGTCAACTTTAGAATGGGTGTTTTCACTTATGCTAGCACTGTAGCAGACTGTAAACAAGAAGTTTAGACTGTCATAAAAATGGTTTGCTTATAGTTCACCCAAAAATGAAAATGGTTAACATTTACTTACCATCAAGTTGTACTATGAGTTTCTTTCTTCTGTTAAACACAAAAGAAGATGTTTTAAAGAATGTTGTAACCAGACAGTTGATGGGCCCCATTGACTTCCATAGTATTTTTTTCCTACTATGGAAGTCAAATTTAAATTTTTTGGGTGAACTATACCTTTAAATATGATGCTGGCTGCATTCGAAAAAAGGCTGATACATAAACTTACTTAAAATGTTAAATCTTGTGGGCTACCCTACAAACACAGACTTCAGGAAATGCATATCTTGTTTTCCCTAAAAAACATTTTATAGCATAATATTGTAGATAAATGCTGTAAGTGCGTGCATACAGGTATTTTTATAGATAATTTTATGCATACGTTACCTTGATTTGGTGCAGTGATTTCTATTGTAGATTTTCACATATTGTAGTCATGTTGAAAAATATATTTGTAAGAACTAACAAACAGATTGTCGCTATATTGGTGACTCAGTCAGTGCCTAGATCTTTTACTGTCTCTGACAAAGAGCGTGGTGTTTATGAGACCGGGAGAACAAAGCGCCCCTGTGTCTGACAGACTCTTTCATTACAGTCTGTCCCCCCCATGGCAGTCATTTGCTTGGTCTTGGTAGCCGTGACGTTCTGTTCTTTTTGCGAGCTGCCCGGTAGCTAGATACATGAAAGGACATGAGAGATATACTGAGACGTCAACAGATTGTTATTCTATATACTCATATCTCTCATGACAAGCTAACAGAGATCTCATAGCTTTGTGCCTCATAATTTGCTTTGCACTTTAGATTATTCTGTTTGAATGCAAACAAAATTCTTCTAATGCTTAGAAGGACTCTTTGTAATTATCATTCTTCTTTATCAGGATATCAATGCTTATGCCTGTGTTACCGGTAAGCCCATCAGCCAGGGTGGCATCCACGGTCGTATATCTGCCACTGGTCGTGGAGTCTTCCATGGCATTGAAAACTTTGTCAATGAGGCTGCTTACATGAGCCAGCTGGGCCTGAATCCTGGGTTTGGAGACAAGACGTTTGTCATTCAGGTTTGTGCATGTCAGTAACACATAAACCACGCTTCAAGTTTATATTACGCTTTGATTTTCTTATTTCGATTCAAATGTAGTTTTTAGTCTTATCAAATCAGTTGGCTGAAGAATTGTTCTCTTTATGCATTGGATTGTCCAAATGCACTGGTCGCCTAAAACTTAAATATGTATTTAAATATAACAGGGTGTTATTTCTTTTCCAAAGACCTTAATATTACTCATTCTTCAGTATGAACATGGTTTAACTCATTCGTCTGGTACAATATAAATGGAAAATATATCTACAATGCAGATAAGATATTTTATTCATCAGTATTTTTACCTAAACATGTCTAAACATAATTCAAACCACATACTGTAAAATCTGTAAGATCAAAAATATATATATATGGTGAGCTTAAAGTTTTTGTCAATCGATTAAGAAAACATAACTTAATTCATTCTCTGAAAGCAAATCATATTATCTTTAACTTCTGAAGTAAATGTTTTTTTTTTTAAGCATGTTTGGATATTTTCACTGTAACACACAAGACTGAAATGCTGGCTGTTTTGTAGTGTATTCTACGGTGGCCGAGGGAGCTCAACGCGCTGCAACTTAAGAAAACGCATGCAAATAGAAAAATCAACCACAAATGAAGAAAACATCTTCATCAGTTTTACAACACACGTGTGCTCTAAATACTCACAACACAACCAAATACAGAAACGCGCTGCAAAAGTTCACAACACAACCAAATACAGAAACACGCTACAAATAGCACAGAACACAATGGAAATGTTTTCAGGGGAGTCCAATAATTGACGAACTCGGCTGTGTACAGCCACTGTACGATCAACGGCTGTCCGAATTCACTCACTCGTTTTCATTCACTTCTTAAGTGAACTGTATTAGTGGACTAACGTTGGGATTAATGAATGAGGGTTTAGGGCAGGGGTTCTCAAAGTCTACACTCAAAGGTCCAAATCTGAATTTTCATCAATGTCAAAGGTCCGGAACTATTGGTTATTACAAAACTTATTTTTTAATAAACATGCATAACAAATCAATACTCCTTTTATAAAAAAATAAGGTGCCTTTTGCATTCAAAATACATAAATAACAAGTGCAAAAGTGGCAAAACAATTAATTTAAATGTCAGTATTTTTCTTAATAAAACACAACAAGAGGTAGGCCAAAAGTAACATGGTGCAAAATACAGAGCAGTCTAATGTGAGAAATGCCACTGTCTGTCTCCCATCAGCTGCCGAAACCGTGACACAAAAGGTGTGGTTGCTAGACGGAGACACTGGCCTAAATGTTCAGTCAGTAGTTTTGCTGTCCGTACCTCTGTATTTTGTGGTTATTGCCGTTCAAAATGTCTGAGTTTTGTTTCCAGGGATGCAAACACATGTAGGCCTATGGTCAAAAAAGAGAGAGGTAATCGAACCCCTCGCCCCGCGGTAATGTATCCAAAATATCCAGATACTTACATTGCCACCAACCCCTGCTATCCCCGGTCCACCCCTATAGGCACATGTAGGCTAATAAAATTAAATTCAAACAAAGTTGACAAAAAAAAAGTTTTTATAAAAAGATAAACCTCACATATTTCAGCCTTTAAATCATTTTTCACAAAAAAAGGTTTTATAAAAAGATAAACCTTACATATTTCAGCCTTTAAATCAGTCCAAAAAGATAAATTACTTGACATTTACATTTACAATATTACATAATAATCTTTTATTAATAATAGTAAAATTCGGTCCGATTTTCTCGTGGCGTCTGTCGTTGCTATGCAACCATGCACTGTGCTCTCGACGACAAAGAAGTTTTAGTATATAATAGTAGCTAATAGATTTCCACCACCGAAAAACGCTTGATGTAGCTCTGCTACAAGATTTAACGTTATTTATGGAGAAAAGAAAAACACCCGTAGTGTTTAGGTGCACCCCCATCCTTCATGTTGACTGAACTGAACAATGTTGTTACGGAAAGGACGAAGCTGATTTGATTGTTCTTGTCACATGAACTGCAGTGCGCTTGCTGCACTCTGAAAAGTTGAGGCGTTTTCGATACATCTCGCTGCGCATGAAAAAAATTAGCGCCTCGCTTCAAATATGAGCGCGCTTGCCGCTCGCCTACATTTGAAATAACGAACCGGAGCGCGCAAAAGACATGATGTGAATGGCCCCTTGACGAGCTACCTCCAATCAGGCCGCGAGAGCGACGTTTTGGAATTTGGAAACCCTAGTAAAAGATAGGCAGCAAGAAGAAACACTAGTGGTTCGCGCTTGCGTGCATCCGCAGTTTTAATCCCTTACACACAATTAGTGCTCTTGAAATATGAAATGGAGGTGGGTCCGGATTGAATTCCCTCTGGGTCCGGATCCGGACCGGAGTCCGGACTTTGAGAAGTACTGGTTTAGGGCATAGGTCGGCAACCCGCGGCTCTAGAGCCTCATGCGGCTCTTAAGCGCCGCCCTAGTGGCTCCCTGGAGCTTTTTCAAAAATTTGAAAATGGAAAAAATATTTTTTGTTTTAATATAATTTCTGTAGGATGAAAAACATGACAAACATTCTTAAAGTTTTTCGACGTTGTAAAAATGTGTATAATAAATATTTAATTTCAACATTTCTGTCAACGAAGAATTTACGTCATAGACTGTGACACACGTGTCTGTCAGATCGGCGTGATGCCATACCGGTGGCTGACAAACAAACCGGCGGGTGTGTCATGGGCCATGGATCCCAAGGGGAAAAAGAGAAAGATAGCTGAGCACTCCCAACGCACTCTAGCGGTAATGCACTCACTCTACTAAAACAAAATAGAAACGATTTACAGGCCAGAATTTCTATTCATAGCATGTTTGCAGCGTTGAGCGATATAGCCAATCACAGACATATGTGTTGATTTCTTGAACGCAATGGCCAATCAGAAGCATTTGAGAAAGACTCCCCTCACGCTCAAAACTGACTTTTCTGTTCAGTGCTGAATTCTGTATGCTGGCAAATCCTCCAATTATAACGAACAACGTGTGGATATTATGAAAGATTCATTGTGCAGACAGCTTCATTGATAATAACAGAGATGTGTGAGATCGCGATGAACTGTCAGCTTTTTAGGAATTATTAAGAGAGCGCACTTTGCGCGCATTCAGTCATGCCAAACCATGCACGCATAGTAAACTGCTTGCTTTTATGTTAAATTAACAGTGGTTTGTGTTTTAATGCTTTAATAACAAATAATTTATCAGGAGGATGTATGGTGGCGACACGTAGGCTAACTTGAAAGTATTTGGAGAGAAAGAAAGGAGAAAGAAAGTTGAGAACGTCAGTTATAACGACCCACGCATTAAAAAATGGTCGGGTTAAAATCGGGCTCGGGCTCATAATTACGTTTAATGTGTCGGGCCGGGCTTGATTTTTTTTGGGCCCGATCTAAGCTCTAATTTGTAGCCTACTTATCATTTTGATACTAGAGGGCTAATATAACACTTACAGCATGTGTTGCCTTCATTATAAGGCTTATATAAAACTTTTAATTTTTTGCAGCTCCAGACAGAATTTTTATTTTATTTTTTTGGTCCAATATGGCTCTTTCAACATTTTGGGTTGCCGACCCCTGGTTTAGGGGGTGATTTCGGATTCAGCCAGCGTAATTTCCTCGTTATTTTCACCTGGGATGTTTCCATGACAACGAATAGCTGTTCTTAGGACAAAAAATGTCTTATTATAGTTTTTAGCACTTTGTTAACTCTAATACATTTTGTATATTGTATACAAAGTTGTATGTCATAAACATGTCATCTCTGTATGTTTTGCAAGAAAAAGAAAAGAAAAAAAGTAGCAAGATATCTATGAATAAGTATGTCCCATCCGTGTTCGTCACTTATTGGGGTCCCCTGGAAACATTTCCTTTGTGGTCTGTGCTATTTGCAGCGCATTTCTGTATTTGGTTGTGTTGTGAGCATTTGGAGCACACATGTGTTGTGAAACTGATGAAGATGTTTTCTTAATTTGCAGGTGTTTTTCCGTGTTTTCTTAAATTGCAGCGCGTTGAGCTCTCTCGGCCACCGTAGTACTCGAATGTATGGTATAGCTATGTTCTTGCACTAAATTCATCAGCATTACACATTACCTTCAGCTCAGCTACCAGTATGAATAATATTTAATACAGTCTCCTAATTTCTGTGGTAGGGTTTTGGTAATGTGGGCCTGCATTCCATGCGTTATCTGCACCGTAACGGAGCAAAGTGTGTGGGTGTGGGAGAGCTGGACGGAAGCATCTGGAACCCTGACGGCATTGATCCCAAAGAGCTGGAAGACTATAAACTGGTGAGTGTGAAGAGCTTATTTCCTTTGCAGCAGAGGCGGTGCCAGGACACGCAAACTGGGGAGGCATTAATGATTTTTATTGGGTTTCCCTTGGTGTTTCCCTTGGTTAAAATTTGTTAAAATTGACCGCGTTTCTGAGGAGGCGATAGTAACATTCCTGTTGAACCATAGCTGCAGTGTAAAAATATTCAGTGTAAGGCAGCCACCTTGTGGTCATATAGCAGTACTACAAGTGCAATTCTATAATGTGAATGTATTAGAGGTGGGCATAGATTAATTTTTTTAATCTAGATTAATCTAGATTAATATTGAAATTAATCTAGATTAATCTAGATTAAAATGGCTCATTTGAATTCTCCCGAAGGCATTCAGAATATGTGTGCTACCCAAATAATGACTAAAAGTAAGTCTTTGAGAATAGTTTGCCTCGCGTAGGGATGTGCATTTCTGCCAAAAATGCCATTCGACAATTGAGGAGCAAAAGTCGAATATCGAAAAAAAAAAACTAAAAAAAAACGCAATGACAGAAAGGGAGGCCAATTTCATCTTTAGCGATTTGTCATCAAACAAACTTTTTATTAATTGAACAAGTAACGTGTTTTCGTCCTTTTTTTAAACATAGTAGGCTAATTGGAAGAAGAAGAAAAAACAATACGCACGACAGTCCGTTTTTGCATCGCCAATGCTCGTTAGATCAAAAAATAATGTCATCATATGTCATAAGAATTTTATGTGAACCTGCCTTGTTACTGCAATAGCCTCATTTTTTTAAACAAATTAGTTTCAATCAATGTAAACTATTCGTGTGATTATGCCACTGCGCAATACACGCGCAATACACACACAGTGTATTACCTGAATGAAATGAAATCGAATGTATCGTCCTGTGGAATCATTCATTCACAGACAGCTTACGAAGATGTTCAACTAATAAAGATCTTCATCGCTGGCAAAAACATGATGCATTTGCAGATTTGCATTCACTAGACTAGACTGTAGATCGGCCACTTCATCCAACGCTCGTGATGCTCTTTAATCTTCCTGTTTCGACTCCGAGTGTGAATTGAAAGCGCTTCAGACGATTCAGTGCGCGAGGAACTGAACAGATCAACTGATTCGCGAACCGATTTAGACAGATCATCTGACAACTTGTTTGATGAAGTCTGTGAACAGAATCGACTCAAAAGACTGATTCATTTGTAAATGAGCATCGCTCATGCCCATACAAAGGACACAGCGCGCTTGGAATAAACTCATTTAACAACGTATTGCATTAAAATAAAGTAACGAGAGGAACGTCGCCCAACGTAACAAAGTAAAAGTACACCTTGTGTCCCTGTCAGGAAAATACCCTACTGCGCGATCTGTGACAGTAGGCGCGGCGTCATAGCCTACCTACTACACATTAGAATTGCGCGAAAATATAACGATATTCGAAAAAGCTATTTATGATCCCAAAACAACTTTGATTAACGGCGATATTTTTTTTATCGCCCGATAAGAGTCTCACGTTAACGCAGCACGTTAACGCCGATAACGGCCCAGCACTAGAATGTATTAATAAATACTTTTGTTTTCCAGGCCAATGGCACTGTTGTTGGCTTCCCCAATGCCACCCCATATGAAGGCAGCATCTTGGAAGCTGAGTGTCATATCCTGATCCCTGCTGCAAGTGAAAAACAGCTTACAAAGAAAAACGCCAACAATATCAAAGCCAAGGTCAATAGGGCCAAACATAACAATAATCCTTTTAATGTATATGAGTTATTGATTGTGTTATGCCACTCCAGAGAAAATGAGTGCAATGAGAGAAAAATGTAAGGAAATATGAAAAAAATATGAAAGAAAAATGTAAGGCTTCAAAATAACACTTATTTTCACAGATCATTGCTGAAGGAGCCAACGGTCCCACTACACCTGAGGCAGACAAGATATTCCTAGAGAGGAATATCATGGTGATCCCTGTACGTTTTCCAGTCCTAAATGTTTTTAACCCTTTGACGCGTACAATCACACAGTTGTGATCAGTCAAATCTGGTCCCTGGAGCATACGATCACACCGGTGTGATTAAAATGTTCAGTGCATCATACAGACTATATAAATTGAAGAGGTGTTTTATTTATATCAGATTGTGTTGGTATTAGGTAACTGTAAAATTTACTTATGTTACTCGGCTCTTTCTTGCAAGAAAACGACATCTAAACGACATCTATGAAAAGTTTCAGTCTGGATTCAGGCCACATCATAGCACTGAAACTGCGCTTGTTAGAATCACAAATGATTTACTTTTCGCTTCGGACCAAGGCTGTATCTCAGTACTAGTTTTACTTGATCTTAGTGCTGCGTTCGATACTATAGATCACACAATACTTTTAGATCGACTACAAAATTACACTGGTGTTCAAGGACAAGCATTAAGCTGGTTCAGGTCATACTTATCTGACCGCTACCATTTCGTCTACTTAAATGGAGAAAAATCGATCATAACTTCGGCAAACTATGGAGTGCCGCAGGGATCTGTGTTAGGCCCTTTATTATTCTCAATATATATGCTGCCACTTGGTAATATTCTAAGGAAACATGGAATTAGTTTCCATTGTTATGCTGATGACACTCACATATATATTTCATCACGGCCAGATGAATAAGCTAAATTATCCAAATTGACAGATCGTGTTAAAGATATAAAAGATTGGATGACGGGTAATTTTCTTTTATTAAATCCAGACAAGACAGAGGTAATACTTATCGGTTGTAAAAACCGTCCACAAAACCTTTCACAGCACGACTTTAACATAGTAGGATGCCCTGTTATTTTATCCGCTACAGTAAAAGACCTGGGTGTTACATTAGACTGCAACCTGTCTTTTGAAAAGCATATTTCATATGTTACAAAAACAGCCTTTTTCCACCTTTGAAACATTGCTAAGCTACGTAATATGCTATCAGTCTCTGATGCAGAAAAGTTAGTTCATGCATTCATGACCTCGAGACTAGATTACTGTAATGCTTTATTAGCTGGTTGTCCTGCATCTTCAATAAACAAGCTACAGTTAGTCCAAAATGCAGCCGCTAGAGTTCTTACTAGATAAGAAAATATGATCATAAAACACCGATTTTATCATCACTTCATTTGTTACCTATAAAGTTCCGTATTAATTACAAGGTATTGCTTTTGACTTATAAAGCTCTAAATGGTTTAGCTCCAGTCTTTTTAACGGATCTTCTATAGCCTTACAATCCATCGCGCTCTTTAAGATCACTAAATTCGAGGCTTCTGGTCATTCCTAGGATATCCAGATCCACCAGAGGGGAGGCAGAGAGAAGGAGGCAGAGCATTTTCACATTTAGCTCCGAAGCTCTGGAATAGCCTTCCTGATATTGTTCGTTGCTCAGACTCGCTCTCCCAGTTTAAAACTAGACTGAAGACGCATCTATTTAGCCAGGCATTCATATAAATTTTTTATCTTACAGTTACTGTAAATTCGGCCTCTAGTTCATAAACGCCAGAGGAGAACTGGCCCCCGACTGATCCTGGGTTCTCCCAAGGTTTTTTTTTTTCTCCATTGGGTCATCTGATGGTGTGTTAGGACACCTTTAGGTCACTGGATGGAGTTTTTCGGTTCCTTGCCACTGTTGCCTTTGGCTTGCTCAGTTGGGGATATTCAAATTAATTAACCAATCATACCATTGATCAGCTCTACCAAACTTGGATGTCTTTTTTTCAGTAATAAACAAACATTAAGTTGTTTTGATTGATACTGTGAAGCAGCTTTGATACAATCTGTATTGTGAAAAGCGCTATATAAATATATTTGACTTGACTTGACTTGTTATATCCGAGAGATACGATTCTCTGAATTATGGTGCAAACTAACATGGTGGCACCCATCACTCGTTATAAATCAGCTAACATGATCATTATAAAGGTTTATAATAATAATAATAATAATAAGGTGATGCGTTCTAAAATAATGGTCACCTTAAAGGATTAGTTCACCTCAAAATGAAAATTATGCCATCATTTACTCGCCCTCAAGTTGTTTCAAACCTGTATGAATTTCTTTGAACACAAAAGAAGATATTTTGAAGAATGTCGGTAACCAAACAGTTGATGGACCCCATTTATTTTATAAATAATGGAAAACAAAACACTAAACATGGTTAAGGTATTTATCTGAAAAAATTATTTTGCAAAATAGGTACAGATTTACTTTTACTTTGCAAAAAAATGCATAGCAAAAAAAGCATACACTGACTACAGCATAATCAGCTATTAATATTTTATTGGTTCTCTCTTATTTTTGCATGTGTTCATAATTTCTTTGTATGACAGCCTGGCCTAAAATTATGTCTGCACAATTTGCCATGTTTCACTGTATTATAGCAAATTGACCAATTGACTCCAAGCACAACTATGTAATATGATTAAAAATCTTGTTTAATATCTTGTTGTAATATGATTAAAAATGTAATACAGTTGAAGATGTCAATTTTCCTAGGCCGGACATCACTTTTGGCCACTACTGTATACCTGTATGTTGGTGATTTAAAAAGAAAGAAAAAAAAATTGTATTTTTCTTTTTTTTTAATCTTATTGTTAGAAGTTTTATTTGTATATTTCTATAAGTATTTAAATATACGCTATGTTTATTGTAATATTTTAATACTACTTTGATCTTGCCACGAAAATAGCATTTGATGCTAATATGCCACTAAAAATAAATAAATACATGTTTAAATATTCATATGCATAAATAGGACATGTACCTGAATGCTGGAGGTGTGACGGTCTCCTACTTTGAGTGGCTGAAGAACCTTAACCACGTCAGTTATGGCAGACTGACCTTCAAATACGAAAGGGACTCAAACTACCATCTCCTAAGTAAGTAATACGTTTCCTAGAAAATGTGATGTATAGTCATGCAGTAAAAAAGCAATGCTATACATGGTCAACATACTGTGGTTAACATACACTAAGTGTTTGCTGATTGAAATCTTTCTATCATGAATGGTATAATTGTTTGCAAATCACTTACCGGTCTTACTGATGAGCAGTTAATTTAGTTCTCTGGAAGGGCTTGTTTTCCATTTTCTAATTGCACAAACACGTGTGCTCTGTCCCGCCTTTCATCTGACTGGCCTAAAATGACCTCCAATTTGCTGCTAGTCACATGATACAGATAAATGGAACACAAGAGGCAGACAGAAACGGGAAGACACAGACGCATACTGTCAAAACAGCTAGTCCAAAAATCCTCTATTTTCTCAAGCAAGTTCTTAAGAGTTCTCACTCTCATGAGAAAAATCTGTTGAATGGTGTGATTTTTAGAGAATTTATATACTGATACCATCACCATATTTTATTGCATGCTTTATAAAATATTTAATTAAATCCATCACAGATTTGGACCCCAGGGAAGCTGTAAGAGAGAATAAGCATTTTGTTTGGGGAAAAATAGCATGTGACCATTACTATCTTATATCCATCTGTCAGTTTGCTCATTCCTAATGGGGATCTAATGTGTCCTTTGGCAGTGTCTGTCCAGGAGAGTCTGGAAAGGAAGTTTGGGAAACATGGTGGAGCCATACCTATTGTTCCCACATCGGATTTTCAAGACAGAATTGCTGTGAGAATAAATGCAGAATCTCATCACATAATTTGTCTTTCTTAACCATTTTAAATTCAACTATTAGATATCAGACCTTTTATAAACTTGTTTTGCTCATCTGCTAGGGAGCTTCTGAAAAGGATATTGTGCATTCTGGTTTGGCTTACACAATGGAGCGATCTGCCAGAGTAAGTATATATAATCTATTTAATTTATATATTATATAGAAATGGTCACACTTTAGATTAGGGTCCAATTCTCACTATGAACTAATATATATATATATATATATATATATATATATATATATATATATATAAGAAAGAGACTAAAAGATGTGTTTTCAAATGAAAATGTATTAGTGTGGACAAGGCCCCTGTCAGGTAAATCGACAGATAAATTTAATCTGTAAAAGGATTGACAATGAATCGATAGTTGAGTAGTTGTTAACATCGCTGATTATGGTTTTGTTAGATGGTATCTAACATTTCTGCATGAAAGTTAAATGTTGTACTGCATCAATGCCCCTCCAGCACAATCCTTTCTGTCTTTTGAACATGAACAAACAGATACTCTTACCTGTTACACACCTAGCAACAGCTTTTGTGTTAGACTGGGATCTGGCAACTAGAGAACAGCATCTTTTTTTTCATGTGCTATTGTTGCTGTGAGTCATTTGTTTCTGAGGTCCAGCCCATTAAATGGATTCCTATATCATTCTCCACACCAAATTTGCGATTTATTGAAAGCATTAGTTAGAGGATTTACTAAGCTAACAGCACAATACTCTGTAAATAGCACACACAATTAAAATAGTTTATTAGACTGTTTAATAAAGCTATTCTTTTCCATATTAAGTCCATTTATAATCAACATTTTAATATCCATCTTGAATTTTTTTTTCTTGGCTTCTTCATAAAAGATACATGTGATGCTGCTCTAGAATTAACCAAAATTTGCAAATGTTGGAGGCAGCATAATTAAGATGCCTATTAGAAAAATATTCACTTTGAGAGTACATGTATGATTCCTTAAAATGCTGTCTCGGGAGGCAGCATACTAGTCTGTCTGTGTTTTGGATAGTTTGATGTATGAAGTGCCTGCGTGGTAAAATGCCGCTTCAGAAATAATCAGATTGTTTGCATAATTCATCTTTCATCCTTTTAGCAAATCATGCGCACAGCCAACAGGTATAACCTTGGCCTGGACCTGAGGACATCTGCCTACGTCAATGCCATTGAGAAAGTCTTCAAAGTGTACCACGATGCTGGCCTTACATTTACATAGACGGTTGTATAATTCACCTGACTCTGTATACCTAAGTCTGCATAGACCTGAATTATATCACTTAAGCCCACAGCTCCTCACGTTTACATTTTATACGTCCAAATGTATATGTCATATCATTTATGCATGTGGTTATGGTTAGCAATAGGCAACTTTAGAAGCATCTATTCTTGTGTAGTTCATCATCTTTTCAAATAATCATGGCTTTTAGAAAAGCCTATAAGCCTAAGTCCCTTTATTTCACATCTCAGAGAATGCCTTGCCAGGAAACACCAAAAATGTAGAGCTACATTATTTCAAATCTTTGTAATGTTTTCTTCAGGCCATGTGTTAATGAAGAAGATACTAAAAACATTAAGCTTTATGGCCGAACTACACTGGTCAATTTGGAAAGGGATGGAGGATGAATCTCAGGCTTTTTGTATTTTATCAAAATATTGCACATAAATATCTGGATTTGCTGCTCTTTGGAACAGTTTTCAGTGATAACCCAAAGCCTTCCTTTAAAAAAAAAAAGTTATTGACCTTATTGGTAAATGTTTAATTTCTTAACAATATGCAAATGGTAGGGTATATATTCGGGAGCAAATGTTTATTTTCATCATATTAGCATTTAATATGAATTAGCCTTTGAAAAAAAAGACTTTGTATTGCCTTTTTAAAATTGTCTAAAATTAATAAAATACATATGAAAATGTGCAGTGTGTCAGCTGATTTACTGGGATCATTTCATTTGTCCCTTTGAAATGTTTAAAATTAACGAAAAACAAAGATTTTCAAACTAAGATTATACTAAGGCAGTATTAGCTTAAGTGGAAGAAAATGACTTTTTCAGTAATAAAAACGTTTGTATTCAGCTTTATTTATTCATTAAACATCATATCACAAGGTACTAATAAAATCAAAATCATGCTAAATAAATTTAAACAAAAAACTTTATTTGAACAAAATACTTAATATGGATGTAATGAGGATAGTTTATAGTATTGTTTTAGTAGTGGCCGTACATAATATATTTCAATGGCCGTACATAATATATTAATATATGAGACATCAAACTATTTACATGAGTAAGAAGTCCATGACACTAGGAGATTGTGCCGATGTTAGGCAAAGTTCGCAAGCGGGAAACCTCAGCCAAAGAGATTTTTGTCAGAACATCATTTCTCACCGAACCCCATAGCAAGGTCATCCAGTGCATCGTTGAAACCTAATTAAACACAAAATATGAATATGTTATTATATTTGTGCATGGTGGATTTACATTTTCTAATGTTCTCAATGAAATTATATTAGAATCAAGTTTTGACTTGTGATCTCTAGAAGTTCGAACATTCCTGTATGTGTGTGTGTGTGTGTATATATATATATATATATATATATATATATATATATATATATTATACTGTCATCATTTTGTTTTCTTAAGAAGGATGAGCAAACTTACTGCTGTCTGCTCCACTGTTGCTTTCTGCATTGCTGCCTCCTGCACTGATGGCTCCTCCATTGCTGTTTTCCTCTGGTTTTCCTGCTGAAAGGAGGCCACCAAATATTCCACCTCCTGCCTTTTCCTTTGGGTTCTTGTCCTTCTCGTCTTTACTTGGGAAAAGACCTCCCATGCCCCCGGTCTTATCAGTTCCCTCTTTCTTTCCAGAAATTGTTTCCCTCACCTTTCTTTTAGCTGCAGCAGCTAGGAGAATTTAACAGCAATGTTATTTAAAGGTAATGACATTTTTTGCAGTCCACTTTCACACACCACAGTTCCTCTTTCCCAGCAGATTGTGGCCAAAAATATAGACATTTCTATTATGTCTAAAAATAAAAAGTCTTGGGATTTTTTTTGTGCGTTTTACTTACATACTATGGCCTTTCTAGCTTCATACCTTATAAGGAGTGGCACAATTACTGGACTGACTGCATTCTCA
The DNA here is from genome assembly GCA_030578255.1 of Tiaroga cobitis. NCBI lineage: Eukaryota > Metazoa > Chordata > Actinopteri > Cypriniformes > Leuciscidae > Tiaroga > Tiaroga cobitis. The sequence goes on from CM060603.1 coordinate 31,646,854, forward strand.
AGAAATATTTCATCTTTTATAGAGAACAAACACTGCTAGTTTATAGGTAGGATTAGAAGGATAAACTGAAAAAAGGTGAAACATTACATTAAATTTCATGTTCACTGAAACAATGAGTTTGTGAAAAGGTGGGAAAACAACTTTAACAGCCTGCAAGAAATTATATATCTTAAGTCAATGTTTATGATTTAGTTAAACGAGTCATGACATTATATTTCTATTACATGCCCAGAGAGAATGCCTAACTAAAAACAGTCTTCTGTTTTTTTTTGTTCGTTTTTTTATAGCTGAAATCAGCGTTGTTTTCGTTTCGAGGTATTATTATATTATTTTACGAATATTTTTTATTTGTTATTTATTTTTTATTTTAATTTGTTGAAGTTTTAGTATGTTTTGTTTTTTAAATACATCGTAATTAATTTTTATTTCAGTTTTAGTTCTTTTATTAAATCAAGTTAAACTAAATGAAAATAAAAATATATTTCAGTTAACATGTTTTCATGTTTTTAGTATTAGTTTGAGTTAACTAACAACCCAAATAACAGCCCTGAAAGTTATAGATTATATGATTATTAGTATACTTGAGCCAATAGTTTAGGTAAATACATAAACAAATAAGATAGCTTTTTTTATCTCATCAAAAAATCTCATCTATATTTTTGTGCCCTTCAATTTTGAAAGTAATATAAAAGTCTGGCTAAATGAGCACACAAAATGTCTGCATAAAATGGACAAAAACTTTTCACACTAAAAATATCTTGAAAGTTTCTTTAAGCTTCTCAGACAGAAGGAACTCACCTGCTTTATCCACTGCCTGGTCGACAAATGAATCTGCTGCTTTATTACCCAAAAATCCTGAAAGGAAAGACATGTTTCTAGAGTGCGCAGTTGTTGCCGTTTGCAAGAGCGGGTGTATGTCAGTGTTTTGGGGCTAATGATGCATGAGGTTTTATTTGGCTGCTACTCTGTGAAAGTATGTCAGGGATGTGTGTGCCTATTGGCTACTGCAGCTTGGGTGTAGTACAAAGATGTCAACACAGAGAACAGCAAGCTTGTTTGGCTGGTTTACCTGGTTGTCTCATCATAAGTCGGGGTTTCAGCAGAACTCAGCATTTGTTGAAATAAGAGCCTATAGTCATTTAAATATGTAATTAAATTGATTTATTATCAGTATTATTTACCATATTTTACTTTATTTTTTAGTTATTTACTTATTTCATTTTATAGGTCAGGGGAAATGGAGATAGTTTGGGAGGTATATACTGGGAGGTTGATTATTCTGTATTTGTATATTTGTATTTGTTTGTTTTGTTGTAGATGACTTTCCCCTGAGCAAGAGCAAAATGAAGGGCTGATACACATCTCCGTCTCCTCCCATAGCTGGAATGTGGAAAAAGCTGAATATAGCTGTCATTTCAAACTCGGTTAACGCATGCAGACCATGATAACTTCATAAACGCTGACATTCTGCCATTGGCACAAAGCTTCTTATTATAGTATTATAATGGCCAGGGATATTATTTGTGTGTCATGAAGTCTTTGTTTGTCGATGGGATGCATATTTAATTTGATGTGCGTGTGCTCTGGGAACAGGGAGGGGAAGAGCGAGAGGTGTGTTCTGATCTGAGAAGGGTGTGTGTTTTTGTAGTTTCACTGAATTTAAGGGTGGAGCTGAATGTACTGTATATGTTATGGAATGAATCAAACCCATATTTATTACACTAATACATAATGTTACTAATTTGCTACTAAGTTGCTTCTTTATACTACAAATATTGTGAAAACTAGACTTGTTTGCTTTCTTAGCAATATGGTCTTTTATATATTTATTAGCAATATTCTGTCTTTAAAATGAGGATAAAAATGAGAATAGGTTTATTTTTCACAAAACTCAATGTATTACAGATGGAGTAGGACTTTTCAAACTATTTGAACTATTGGACTATTAATTTTTTTTTCCAGTTTTCAGACTTCATTGGTTGACTGTTCAGTAAGTCAAGTAAATAAGTATGAATAGTTAGTGTAGTTGTGAGGCAACATGCAAACAAATTATGTAATCTAGTTGTGGCAACACGTGTTTTTACATTGCTTTAACTCATCAAAATAAGCAATTTTCAACCTTTTTTATTAGATATACAAGATTCAACTCATTTTTTTAACTCAGTTTAATGTGATTTTAAGTTTAAATGAATTAAACATCCAAGTTGATTTTACTTAAAAATTTAAGGCAGCAACTTTTTTTTTTTACAGTGATCATTTGCAGATTTTGTGAGTTGTTTATGATGGATATACTTTCGCAAACTATATATAAGAGCATTTCTGAATCCTGTCACGCTATAACCACACTTTAAGATAATACTGAAACCGATTTAATCAGCCATATTTCATCATTTAACACCATCAATTGCCTTCTTTTTTGGGATTTGCCCATTTGTGATTCTGTCTTTTTCTGCTCCTTGTTTCAAACACTGTCTCAGATACAACAATTTAAGTGTATTTGGGTTGGAATGTTTTCCTTTTCGTCACAATGACTGTGAAATCATCATCATACATCAAACCTCATTGTGTTGGGTGGAGGAAAACTGGTATATCAGTTTCAGGGCAGGTAAGAAAGACAGACTATATATAAAAATCTCCAAATCACAAGCACATGGGTAATATTTGTTAATAATAAATGTGGTAATGGCACTGCACAGAATACGTGAATACTGCATAGCTAGATAAAGGAGTTGTTTTATTCTTGTGAATAGTATTTCTGTGAAGGAAAGCGATAGCTTGTTCATGAGGAGAAAGCAAGAGAGATATGTGGGTGACTGTTTTTTGTGAAGTTAGATCAGTCCATCAGAGATTTAGCATTATAATATTCAGGCATGGTCAGCAGCAGCGAATGAACTCTCTCTCTCCTATTAAGAAGCACAGCATCACAGGGGCGTTCAGTGCGACATCAGCCTGCAATCAAACACAAGGACGTTTACGTGGGTACTGTGCAGATGACTTCATTATTTGTAAAATAACTTTTTAAACAACTGGTAAACTCACTACACATGAAACAGAGGTACGTTTTATACAAAGCCTGATTGTGTCCTTTATCGTCTCTGCATTTGTGAGCTGAAGCACATGTGCAATGTTGTAACAGTATGATAAGACTGTAAACTATGAACTGCTGAATGTGACAGGAGTCAGGACACTGAATTTGGTTCAGTGTTTGAAGGAAGAAAAATGGTCAGATGTCAGCATTGTTTGCAATTGTGTAAACATTCTGACCTAAATTTTGAGTTACTTTCTAAAGGTTTTGCTTATATTTAAAAAGCTTTGTGTACGCGTGTTTAAGTCATAAAGCTATCAATGTGTTGAGTCAAAGACAAAGAAGTACAAAATGACTAGAAAAGGGCTAAATGAAATGCACACAGCTTTTTAAACATGTATGCTTCTGTAAAGAAAGTTTATTCCACATACGGTATACCATCAAATTTAAACTGCAATAAATAAACAAATATTTTCATTTGTACATGAGAAGCAAATTTCCAGAGAGTAGGCTATAGGCCTGTTATATTTTGAATTAGATTTTCTTCTTGTTTTAAGCATACAACTGACTAAATTAGATCAAAATATTTTTAGATTTAGGCTATCAAATAAATATGGTGATTTGTTGCAAATAGGGGAAAATACGAGTGGAATAGCCTAAACTTAATTCAAGATAGGCTATGTTTAGCCTACTGAAAATTTGATTTCACACAATGTTGCGATTTTTTTTATTATTATTATTTCTCAGAGTATTTTAATGGTTCGATATCGGTTTGCCGAGGAAAAAAAGTACAATTTCTACAGATAAAAAAATAATAATAATCCCATTTCAAGAAAAACTTCTGCTCTCTTATCTCACCTACTGTCCAGCGTCTGTAGGCTGCTCTACAGCTCCCTCATGCTTCGACAGCTCCCCCTGGAGGCAGAAAGACAACAACACACCTCAGCTGTCAACGGCTTTTTCAAATCGCTGATGATTATCAGATTTTCACATCGTCAGGTAGGCCTATTTGCAAAATGTGTGAAATACATCTTTTTTTCTTTCTTTTTTCTTGCTTTCTGGAAGATGTTAGACTCATGTTCATGTTTGTTTATGTACAGCGACGGATAATGTGTGGCTTTGGTTCATCATGAGCTGTTTGTAGGGATTTACATTAAAAACAATTTGGGAGTTCTAATGAAAGAAACTGGGATGCGTTTTAAAAATGCAGAGCAATGTTTGGAAAGCAGAAATGGGTTATTTATGAAGAACACACTCTTGCTGAGCAGCGAGTCAAATTCTTTGGTTGGTTGAGGCAGGCCTGTCATTGTGAACTGCGAGAACACTAGGCCTATATGCAAATGTATAATTTTATGTATTCAAATGTATAGATTTTAGTCTTTAATGGTCATGGTTTTGAGGTAAATGTGATCATTCAGCATGCTTTTATTGCATGCATGCATTTGAGTTTCTGAAAGCACCTCATTATTCTCCAGCTCATTCTGTCCATGAAAGAAAAACATGAGCATCATATAAAAAAGACCAACTTTATGACTGAAGTGTGCATTAAGCAATTTATACTGCATTTATACTGAATGATAAGACTAAATAATAATACAGTGCACCTAAAGACACCTATTTTACATTTAAAAATCAAATTTATTTGACCAATTATTGGTCACATAATGATGCATATGAAAATCCTCACCAGTTTTACCAGGCCTGTGGATACGACCACAGTCTCCAGCCCTTCCACTGCCTTTTCTGACATCTGATTGGCTCCAGTCACCGCACTCTCACCCACAAGATTCGCCTGCTCAGTTGTTTTCTGGGCAGCTAGGACAGATGAAAAAGCATCCTTGCATTTTGATTTGAGATTTTCCATTGATTAGGGTTCTAGGAAAATGACGAGTGTTGTTTAGTTATGTTCTGTTTCTATTCATTCTTTTACCTGTATTTACACTTGTCGCAACACCTTCCTTTGTCTTTGTGCCTGTCAAAAATAAAATGGTCATTGTGAACAAGTAATATCGCTGATGAAATTACATAGGTCACCCAAAAATGAAAATCTGTCATTTACTCTCCCTCATTTCATGCCAAACCTGTATGATTTTTTTTCCATACAAAATTCATAAATTTTTCGAAATATCTTCTATTGTGTTCTGCAGAAGAAAGCAATTCATACAAGTTTGGAATGAGCAAACAATGTAA